>BMAO01039163.1:0-535336 GCA_019973975.1 Trichonephila clavata
AGAAATTTTTAAAATCATTTTCATACTCGAAAGGGAAAATTTAACTCGTAACAACATGATAAAATTTAATTCATATGCAAGTACAAATTGAATAATACTAATATCAACTGAATACTGACGATAATAAACATGTTCAATAGCTTAGGTTAATCATTAAGGATTAATGAGAGAAGTAACTCAAGTTTTAAAAAGGAGTATTTGGAAAAAGGAAAACTTCGCATAAGGAGCGAAATGATCAAGTAATACACTGAAAGTTATTTAAAGATAAGATATTCATTGACTTAAAACAAGGAATGTGTTATTTCTGTTATAAGAATACATTTGGACGTATTATAACTGAATTATTTAAAAGTTATAACATTTCATATCACAACTCTATAAAATGACACTTGTAGGAACTAGTAAGGAAAAAAATGAAGGTTAAATTGAAAATTAATTTCACTTCATTTTTGAACATTTCAGAGATGAAATATATGAAAATTAAGGAATTAAGTCCTGCTTGATATTTTACAGGTCCTGGATTTTTTTTGAGAAAACATGTAAAAAAAAACTGAAATAGAGTTATAAATAATTAAGATAGGATTTTAAAAAGAAATTAGCGTGCATACACCTCAATGTTATAACAGATATAAAATCAAGTAATAAATAGAAGATGAAAAATACTGATAAAAATTTGGAATCCATCTACTTAATGTATTTAGATGCTAATAGTTTATATGTTTGGGCTATTTCTGAATAATTACCATATTTTGGTTTTAAATCATTGAAAAAATGTGTAGAAAATGTAACTAAAATACCAGATAATTCTATAACGAAATACATATTAGAAGTTTATTTAAAATATCCAAAAAATTATGATTCCCATTCGAATAGTTCCTAAAGCAAGTTCATTAGTTTCTAAAAGTATATCTGAACAAAGTAAATCATTAATAAAATTATACATATATCATAATAAATATTATTCATTATAAAAGTTTAAAACAGTATTAGAAAATAGGAATTAAGTTATAAAAGTACATCCAGTGTTTTAGAGTTTAAACGGAAAGACTGATTAAAGAAATATATAGAACAAAACACTCAAAGACTATAAATGATTCTAAAAAAAAAAAAAAAATTAACTTAATAAATAATTTTATAATAGTCTAAGAATATATTAGGTAAAGATTTATTTTGTAATTATGAAAAAATTTGAAAATTAATAACCGTGGGAATCCAAATTTAAAGAAGGAACTATATTTATTGAAAATTTGATAGTTTTCTCAACCTGTATAGAAACTAAACATGATCATAGTTGAAAAATGATTCATAAAACAAAAGAATATTATGATATTTATCCTCCAGTTATTGGCCTCCTTGTAGAGGGGCTGATGCACGTTAAATGTGTCGAGGCTCAAACGTCCTCCCATTACTGTGGGAGGGAAATTAAGACAAGGGGGTGCCAGGTAAGGTGTCGTCCTCATCCTTTGGGGCATGGTTCAAACGTTAATATTCACTCTCTCTCCAGTTATTAGAGGTATTCAACCGTTTGTGTGTGTAATTCTATGAACGGTTTTAGAATATCACCATAAAGCTAATAATATGTTGTACAATAATAGTATTCAGTGACGCTCACAAGGTTGTTGTCCTGGGGGTCTGGACACTCCCCAAAGCCCTTGAGATTTTTTTCGATTGATGATAATCCTATGTATATATATAACGTAAAATTTAATTAAGTACTTGTAATTAACAATTTATTTTATTAATTAATGCTAATTATTAGTTTAATAATTTATTTTTTACTGCTTTTTGTTAACAAAATCAGAAGAATCAATTGGTGTCGTCTTGATGTATGATACGAGTTGGAAGACTTTCGACCGTGGACTCCCCCCTTGAAGAATTTTTGTGTGCGCTATTGATAGTATTTGTTTTCATTATAATCATTTGCCCATACTAAAGGGGAAAAAACATTTCTTCCTTAATATGCTCTTTGTACATTAAATTCTTTACTTTCAAATGCTTTTTCTAATTTGATCATGGTCGCGGTGGCCGAGTGGTCTAGGCATCGGATCATGGCTAGCGTGTCATGAGTTCGATCCTAGTACCACTAAAGACCCACCGTGTAGGGGAGCGATGCACGTTAAATCTGTCGAGAGCTCAAACGTCCCACGTTGGTGTGGTAGTTAGGGGAGGGGGTGCTAGCTCAGGTGTCGTCCGCGTCACTTGACCATGGTTCAAAATTACGCGGACCATCGCCAAAAGCCCTCGTGTTGCTAATCAGTGCGACGTTAATATTCTCTCACTCTCTCTAATTTGATCATTTATATTTTGTATATAATCAAAAAATATTATTCCTAAAATAATATATTTTTTATCTGCTTATAATTTTTATTAACATCGTAACATTTTAAAAATGTTTTACATTAGGTGAGATCTAACGCGAGTTTTTGAAAACTAACATTTTGTTCAAAATCTGAAATGTCATCTAAAAAAAACTATAAATATATATTTAAAGTTTTATTACATTTTATAGCATCAGAATTAATGTTAATACTTATTTCAAACTTTTCTCTTAATTTTACCCTTTTCTATTACAAAGTGGCAAATGTTTTTTACAGCCTTAATAATCTTTAGAATAAGTGTATATTATTAGTTATAATTTATCTTTTTTTATCATATAAAGGAATTTTTGCATTTTTAAACAAATTTTAACTTATACAAGCCTGAAACTTATTGTGAGCATTTTTTGTTTTCTAGTTAGGCAACATTAAAATGACTTAACCAAGAAATAATTGTCGCATTCGAAATAATCCAAGCAAAAAAAAAAAAAAAAAACGTGCTTTGTTGCACACACACGTTAGAAATCACTAGTTCCGTGCAAACTCTTCCCACCTATCCCCCCAAAAAATATTACAACTTATAAAAACACTTGTTGTTTATTTTAAATAATTTTTCAATGTACACTTCATGATCATATTATATTGCTCAATTCCTTATGTATATAAAAATAAGCTAATTTGTTAAAAATAGCGCTTAAAATCCCATTCATGTTTGAGCAAAGAAATAGCATCGATTAAAAAAGGAAATGCTGGTATATCAGCTGATTTAAATAATGTAATCATAAAACACACATAAGTATTGCAGATATAAAAAATTAAAAATCGTATTATTTTAGACTATCACTAATTAGGATTGATATCCATGAGCTTTAAAACTGAAATTTTTCTAAACTATTTTTTAAGGAAATAAAGATTATCAAGTGGAAGGAAATGAGTGCAGTGTGGGAATGTCCTCACGAATGCTTTGTTCGTCTTGTTATGCCCCCCCCCCCTACTCCTTAGAAGCAAAGCGAAGCAGATGTCATCTCTTTTACGGTAGAGTGATATTGAATAATTTAAATGTTAAGTTTAATACATCAGGCTATTATTTGCAAATTTACATTTTAAGTTAATTTAGTAATAAGATTATTAGAGTCCAAATTCTGTTGTTTTGGCATCCCCTTTCGCTCTGGGGGGTTTCTTTCTCCCTACCCTCTCTAGTGTTTGGGAACATCGCACACGGCTCGGGTTACATCCGGTATGTGGGCAGAATAGGGAGTGTTCCTTGTAGTGTCAAAGGTTGCCGGGGCGATGTTCAAGACACGCACAGCTGTATGTCGGTAATCAGCCTCTATATTTCTACGAAAGATCAGAGGAGAGAGAAGGGAGCTCTTTGATTATTCCGAGTGTCAATGACTATATGTCACACAGGCTATAAAGAAAGATTAGCTTTTACTTTCTTGTGAAGTTTGAACTGAGCCAATTTTCCGACCAGAAATTATTTTATTATGAATCTATATCCTGATATACCCCTTACGATTACAACTAATTAAATGGGGAACCAGGTTTATCATGGTCATGTTATATCAAATACATTTTCTATACGTTTTAAACAAATTTTGTTACATAATGCTTAATTTTTTCTTTCTTAACTAAATTACCACAAAAATAAATCTCGGCCAATGATACAGCTTTTAGTAGATATAATCCATCATTAGAATACAGAGAATAGAATAATATGAAAATTGTGCGAAATAAACTTCGGTTTTTTCGGTCAAACTATTGAAAAGGGTGTTTTATCAAATTTAATGCAGTCGCATACTATTGAAATTGAGGCAACACATATCTACTAATCCAATGTTTCCGTGTTATTTATATAGCAACCAATATCACAATGTGTCAACAATGTATTATGTTCTAATTGTAAACTATATTTTAGATTGTCTCATTTCAAAATAACAAATGTACTCGTATATGTTATCAGTTGTATAAAATATGTTAAAAAAAATATGTAATTTTTGCAAAAGTTTACCAAATTTGTAAAAATTTATGTGTTTTACCAGAGTTCCAGTTTCATATACGTTATAGGTGTAATGATATTTGGTTACTGCATGCTTCTTTAGAAAGTTTGTTTTTATACATGTATATATATATACATGTGAATGTATAATGCAATTATTTATGAGATCAAATTTTCTTTTATTTCAACAACAAAAAAACTAAAAAAATGTTATAGTTGAAATTTGATAGAAATTATCTGTGTCATCACACATTTTGCGATATTAATAGCTTTACCAGATTTTTTTACTCACTTTGCATGATTAAATTTTTTTACTTCATTATGAACTAGAATTGGCACAATTAACTGCATTTAACATAGAATGAGAAGTAATGGATCTACACTAGGGGATTCAATATTATCTTTGATTCAAAAGTAGTTTTTTTTTTAAATTTCAGAATCTATTAAAATGAACATGGAAGAATAAAAAATAGAAGAAATACAATAAATATTGAAGAACAAATAAACTATTTTCAAAGTATGTGTATGTTTTGAAGATTTACGAAACAGAAAAAGCTTGAAGGGTTGGAACTTGATAATTAAATTAAACAGGAATTCAAGTATGACCTCCATTTATTTAAAAAGTGTGTTTCATAAAGTTAAAATGTGTTTTAAAATTTTAGGGTCATGCTTATCATTGGCAAATGTTGCTTGGAGCACCTAGTCCTGTCGGACTCTAAATCTCCTTTCAGGGATCTTTAGATGACTGTAAAAATTTCTACCAATGCCCATTGTAAAAAAGTTATTGAATTTAGAAAATAATAAATAATAGAAAATTACATTAAATAGCTAAAAAATTAAATTAAAATTAATAAAAAGCTCTTTTAAGAACTCAAAAAAGCATGAGAAAATGTAGTCTGAGAGTGGGCGGGGCACAGGTCATGCTTAGAAATAAAATCAGTTTTATAATTAGATACATTTCTATGGATAAACTCTTTTTAAATTGGAAAGGATATAAATTTACGACAGGAAAATCTTGTAAAAATTCTGACCACTTTTTTTAAAAAAACATATGCTTTGTATTTTTAAAGACTTAAATAAAAATAAATTTAGAAATGCTCTTAGTAATTTGTAAATAATTGGCCGTATGATTTTTAACATAGAGAAATGCATCCCTTTTATTACTACTATTAGTTCACTCTCTCCCTATGTATACATATTTATTTATATATATTAACTTAAAATTTTCAACTCCCGTTAATAAAATACTTCCTATTCATCCATTCAAAGTAGGAATCGACTTAATTTTTTCATATTATTTAAAATAATTTATTGTCACGAAATAACTGTGTGAAATTGTAGTTTCTACTGTTGATAAGGTAAAAAATATTTCAATCAACCTTTTCGCTCATTTTGTACGCATTTAAATAAGGGAATTTATTTTTAATTCGGCATTCAATATAGTTATTTTAGTAAAGGAAACCATAAGATAGTATCGCATGGTTTCTTATCAAACGAGAATTCTTACATTTTAAATTTTTATCTTTCTTTTTATAAGAAAACTTATTGCAAATTAGACATAGCTTGTAACATTTAGGATTTTTATTCCATCTAATTAAAAACTTTGTCACAGACAGTATGTAATTAAATTGTTGACTAGTTCAAATCCAATTTCATTTGGTAAAAAAAAAAAAAAAAAAAATGAATCGCTTACTCAAATATGCATTTAGCAGTAATATGTAATGAAATCCTCTTTTCATTCGGCATAAATATGGAAACGAATTGGGTCGAGTTTATACATTATATGTATAGATATGATTATACTATGGTAGGATATACTAATTTTTGTTTGAAAATGAGTTATTTTATAATCTGATTTAGCTTTCAAGTGTGAGAAAAAATATTGTTACTAGTTAATTTTGCTCTTTTATTTTTACACAGAATATTTAGTCAATTTTTTTTTTACTAAGCTTTTAAAAATTTTCGGATTGTATTAAAAATACCAGAGAAACTGGATTCATTGTCAGAGTGAATTGGTGTGTTAATAAAACAAGTATTTACGATTAAACTTTAATTTGATGATCCACAGAATGAGCGAAACAAATAATCGATTTAATAAAAATATAATCAATGAATATTTATTAGCACAATGTGTATAAAATTAATTAAACATTGTATTCCGTAGTGCAGAAAATTTCATATGAAAACAAGCATTTCACACACAAATCACTTTAATAAACGCTTTTTATTCTGTATCAAATTACTTACCCTTTCGACTTACAGTAATTACATTTTTGAAAGATCGCCTCTAAATCACTTCTTGGTTTTATTTGAAATACTTATTCATAACCTTTTGGAATTTCAGGTCATGAGTAATCAATCGTATTATTTAAATTAAAATTTGTTAAAAACCCGGAGCTTCAAAAAACAGTCATAAACAAGAATGTGAGCGCTTTCTGCTCGTAATCGTATTACTTACCATACAATTACATAATTCAACTTTTTATTTAAAAAATATTGAACAAATCAATAATTTAAAAAAATTTGTAGCATGTATCTAAACTTGCAATTTCGAAAAAGATGGTTATAATAGATAGTTTTATATCTATCCAATATACTTTCCACAAGAAGCCAGCTTACACCGTGCGAATACGTCTACGTCAACGGAGAGAATGAAATGTTTGGCATCGTATTCAAAGCAAGCGCCGATATTGGCGAGAAAATTGCTTTACTCTGTAACCCTGCAGAATGTCATCCCCCTCTTTCCTTCCCCTTTACTCATGTCATCCCCCTCCTTCCTTCCCCTTTACTCACGTAAAAAAGTTCTCTCTATTTAACGACTTCCAAAATTACCGCAGTTTTGACAACTGACAATACTTAACGATTGTTTGTATGACCGATAGAATATTTTACTCTGTACCTGATCACTATGTTCTCGTTCAAAACAATTTTTCTTTGAAAGTTATGCTGTTGCACATACAAAAAAATTTTTATGTTAGGCTTGCAATTTTATTCTTATTAACTTCTACAGCTATTTTATACTATGTAGCAAACAAAAAGGATACTGTAAATTTGAAAGCACGCTCCTTAAAAAAATATATTAAGCAACATAAAGTAAAGGCTTTTGACAAATCTCAAAATTCAACCATAAAAGATAAAATAAAAGTAGTTCAGACGCACAAAAAAAAAGTGGGAAAGTATGATGGAAAAATTTATAGGTAATATTTATTATTATATTTGTAGCATTTTTTGTTTTTGTAAAATTATTTCTACTTGTCATTTTTCAGAATTTTTATTGAAACATATTGCCTACTTAAAAAATATTTTATTTTTTATTCAATGGGTTGTGCTTCTATCAAATGTAACACTACTGAAAAATACTGTTTTCAACATGTATTTTTATTTATTTTTTCTTTTTACTTTCAAATATTTTAATATGCTTTATACTTTCTGAGATATAATAAATTGAAAAGATTATATGCAAAATGCATCCTTTCAATTTGATACGAGTACAATTTTGATTATATATATCATAGTTTATTTAAATAAAATACTTATATATTTAAATATGATCATTCTATGTGGTAATGTTCTATTTGAAATAAGTTTTGAAAAGGTGCAGTAATTTCTACAGTTATTTTGTTACTATTTGCTTATTTATTTTAAGTAATTGGCAATATTGCTGGGTCTTTGACATATATTAACATATGTACATAGGCTGGCTATCTTGCCATTTTTATCTTAAGCAATTGGGATGAAACAGGAAAGCTTACTGGTTGATAAGGAAGAAGCGCAATAAAAATAATTTTCAGAAATATAATAATGTTTCTATGTAAAAGCAATGCTTCAAAAATTCCTATTGTTCAAAGTTATATTTCTAATGCAACTGAAATTTACAAAATATAATTTAAAAAACAGCTAGTAAGGTGTATGGCTTATAAGGAATCAATACCTGGGTTTTTTTTAAAAAAATAAGAAAGGTGCTGATGTGACATTAATTCCATTGGCTATAGTTTATTTCTTGGCAATTTTTGATTGAGATGTATGTAACTTTCTAACAACCCTAATGAAGAGCTATGAATCTTGTAATCCCTTCACATGTGAATCTCAAATTAAACCCAGGTTATTTTATTAGTTTCCGTATTAGTTTTTAAATTGTGTGTGGTGATGTATAGATTGCTAAAAATATTGTCATCATCTGATGCTTTTTTTTTTTTAAAAAATGTTACCTTTAGCTTTATTAGATATACTCCGTACTTTGTGCTAAGGAATTTTTCCATCAAAATTCCTCGATATTTTAAGTTAAAATTTGATTAAAAAGTTATGCTTTTGATTCTTTAATTTTTTTCCATTTCTACTTTTATGTTTAAAATTTTAGTTAAAGAAAATAATATTCATTGTTTTAATAAATTTCTAGAAATAGTTAAGAATGTGTGATGGGGCAAAAAATAAGTTTCAGTTGGATAATTAAAATGCAGAAGAAAATTTTCAACTTTACTTTTGATTGTAGTAAGAATTGGTACTTATGAATACACCTATCAACTAGTAAATTGGCAAAAATTTTGAAGAATTTGTATTTTCATCAGCTATTAAATTTGGTTAAAGTGTAGAGGGGGGGGGGGGACCTTGGCAATGTCAATTTCTTTTGAAAGTGAAATCAGCCACCAAGCTACTTCCAAATTACCACATTATACAGTCTGCCAGAATGAGTTTATCTCACCATGATATCTAGATAAAAATCACCAAATCCAAAGGCCCCCTTCTCCCCCCCCCCTCTAATCTACACTTTAGCCTTAAATTTAAATAATACTTTATTACTTAAATTCCTTTAGCAAAAAGGCAGTTAAGTTTAAAATAGATATGCTGTACCTGTTACCACACTTTTTCTTTGAGGGAATGCTCCTCTAACTTTGAAAGTATTTCACTATATGTTCTCTTCCTTAAAGGTAGGTCCCAAATTTTAATCAGTTTTGGCAAAAAAATATAAGAATTTATGAACAAGATTGCATGTTTTAGCATTCATGAAATTAGGTCATAAAATTTGATGACAGCTTTTGATTTGGCATAAATGGTCAATGGATTAATGTATAAGTAACTAAGAATTTATATATAGCTTTTAAGACTTAGGAAAATTGCCATTGACTCCACAATGCAGATGACTCCATTTGTAGTGAGAGTAGATGAAGGAATGGCACTGGGTTGTGTTCTTAGTTTAGTCATGTTTCAATATGTCTAATGATAGTTGTATACAAGTGGACTGATGTGGGGACAGGTTCAATCTGACCACATCTGTGAAATGCCCACCATGAGACAATACTATATCAGGGTTTAGGGTACCATCATGTATGATAGCAGGTCACATCTATGATGAAAATGTGTATGATATGCTTTCACAGGTGACTCTTCTTTCGGGAGTGTCCAGTGCCCTTTACCAATTGGATACATTGCGTATCACTTGAATATCAATTATTGTCTTTTACTGTCTCTCTCTCTTTGCTGAGTTTCATCACTTACTGACTTCTGTTTGATGTTTAATTTCAATGTTACATAATAAATAAACTCAGTGGCGCAACAGTCCTTAAATGCCAAGGCTTACTGTGCCCATCTCAGTTTTTATGACCTTGGGCACTGAGGTGCATGAGCAGATGTTCTGATCAGGTGGTCAATCTGACACAGAACCCCAGTGTTTAGTTCCCAAACAAGTTTGCTGCACATTTATCGACCCACTAAAAGGATGAAAGGCTGAGTCAACCTTGCCCAGCCCAGGATTTAAACCCTGGACCTGTGGCATAGAAGTGACACGCTGTCACTCGTCTTCCACATAATATATACTTATGTATATTATATGTATACTTACAGTGGTGGCAAAAAGTCCTGAACACACTCAATTTTTAGCGTAATTTTTGTGTTTTTCATTTTTCGTTGTGAAATTATCGCACTATCTTAAATATTGTTATTGATTTTAATGTATTTTTTATGCTGATTTCAAATCTACTACTAGTTTCTTAATGACTAAAATATTTTTTGTAGTAAAGCTGCCTGAACACAATATGAAATATGTGCAGAATAAAACAATATAGAGAGAGAATAACATAATATGCAAAGAAAAATAACACGAAAATTGACAAATACGGTATATTTGAGGTTTTGAAAATTACATTGTTGTCACATGTTAGAAAATCAATATTTTATGGGCCAGCCGTTTGCTTTAATTACGGCTCGACATCTTTTTGGCATGGAATGCTCCAATTTCAAAAGAAGATCTTTCATGACAATATGGTTGAAGGAAAATATTAAAGCTGCTAAAGTACCATGTGGCCTTTCTACTGTTGTGAGAACTTTGAAAAGATTTTCTGAAACAAATTTTATTGCGGACAGGGGGCGATCAGGACGACCGAGAGAAACATCTTTACGTGAAGACAGGTTATTGCACAGAATTTCACTTTCAAACAGAAAGCTTAATTCCTCGCAAATTTTGAAACAATGGACTTTGACATCAAATGTGAGTGTGTGCCCAAGAACTGTTAGAGGAAGACTGCTGGAAATTGGGTTACGAGGCTGTAAAGCACGCCCAAAACCATTACTGACTGAATTTCAACGCAAGAGGCGATTGACGTGGGCAAGGGAACATTCATTGTGGACTATTAAAGACTGGGAAAAGGTAATATTTAGTGACGAGAGTCAGTTTTGTATTTCTGGCAACCAAAGTAGTGCCTATGTAAGACGACGCACTCATGAGGAACTCAGCCCTCAGTGTCTGAAGCCCACAGTAAAGTAGCCGACAAAAGTGATGGTATAGGGTTGCATGTCTTCTCATGGTGTTGGAAGACTTCACATCGTTAGCGGAACAGTGAAAGCCATGGATTACATTGAAATACTACAAAATAAATTGCTACCAACTGCGAGAGATCTTTTTGGGGATCAGTCATGGATTTTTCAGGACGATAACGCCCCTTGTCATCGTGCAAAGGTTGTCCAGAAATGGTTCAAAGACCATACTGTGAATAGAATGAACTGGCCAGGACAGTCTCCCGACCTTAATCCGATAGAGAACTTATGGTTTAAATTTGGTTATGAAATTTCAAAGAAAAAACCTTCAAACAAACGTGAATTAATTGAAGCTTTAATATTTTCCTTCAACCATATTGTCACAAAAGATCTTCTTTTGAAATTGGAGCATTCCATGCCAAAAAGATGTCGAGCCGTAATTAAAGCAAACGGCTGGCCCATAAAATATTGATTTTCTAACATGTGACAACAATGTAATTTTCAAAATGCTTATTAAATATACTGTATTTGTCAATTTTCGTGTTATTTTTCTTTGCATATTATGTTATTCTATATTGTTTTATTTTGCACATATTTCACATTGTGTTCAGGCAGCTTTACTACAAAAAATATTTTAGTCATTAAGAAACTAGTAGTAGAGAGTAGATTTGAAATCAGCATAAAAAATACATTAAAATCAATAACAATATTTAAGATAGTGCGATAATTTCACAACGAAAAATGAAGTCAAATACAAAAATTACGCTAAAAAATGAGTGTGCTCAGGACTTTTTGCCACCACTGTTTATATATTAGCATTCCCTCCCTCCCCCCTCCCCTTTTTTTATGTTTTGGTTTTGTAAATTTGTATTTACAGATTTTTGCAGCTCTAACTTCTAAGTTTTGCAACAAATTTGTACCATGTTTTCAATTCATTAACTGTATTAAGTAAATAATTAACTATAGTTCTTATATATTGTCTTCCTGTCTTAGAAAGCATATTTTCATTCAAATTGCACTATTCATACAACTGGGTTGGCAACCAAAATAGGTCATGATCTCAAAATTATTTTGTTCCAACACACCTATCTTTATTGTAGCTGTTCTATTTATTTATCATTAATCTAAGGAGTATATGTCAGAAGAATTTGGTGTATAATCCGATATTACTGTTGACTGGTGTAATTACTTCCAATATATAATCAAACATATCTCGAGGATTTTCAAAACTTACAATGAGTTGTTGATTTCATGGGTATGCGGATAATTAACCAGCTAATCTACCATTTTGCATTTCTAAAAATAATAAAATGTATGTGTTTTTAAAGCCAAATTTTTGAGGAAAGTAACCGAAATTTTAAGTGAACATCAGTATGAGGCTATATGAAGCAAATTTTCATATCTAGATTCACAAGCATTACCTGCACATTATTTTAGAGGTGCCCAAAAATGTTTTTTTAATAAATTGATTAATTTTAGTATCGTGATGCAAGTGTGTACTAATTCAATTATTATCTGAGGAATGTTTTCTAATAGCTTTATTGCATGACTGATCTTCACTTAATATTTATTTAAATTAATTTTAAATAAAATTTCTCTAAAAGTATTTGTTGAAATGTTTTATTTTTGCTTTGGATCACAGAATTTTTTTTATATTTTTTTTATTCATCTAAGTTTTTTTCCCTTTATTTTTAAGATATGGCAGTGGAACAGAAGAAATTAAGATTTCAGCTGTTTTGTGTGGAGAGCGATTAAATCAAACACTTGTTACTTTGAAATCTGCTCTAGTCTTTTCAAAGGAAAGTCTTCACTTTATTCTCGTAGTTGATGAAAACAATCATGAAGATTTAAAAAATAAGGTTTGTTTCCATCTTTTTTAATTTAAAGAATAATTTTAATATTTTAGTTGATTAGCACTTTTTAAATGTTTTAATATATAATTATATCACATTCTTGAATTAATATTAGGATTTATAAGTATAATATTAATTAGTATTGAATCAGTAACTAAAAGTCTGTTCCTTACATTATATGCATGTAATATTTGTACGTTAATTTCATCAATCTCATCATCTATTAATACCATTGTTATATTTGTAGTTGAATATTTAATGTAAAGTTTGCAAATACTCATTTTAAATTCATATATATTCTGTTTTAAATTTATACCTTTGAAGCTAAAAGAACTGTGAAATGAGTGTTCTTGAAAATTTTTGAATTTAGCTGAAGGCTTAATCATATTTATTAATCTATTTAATATTCCTTATAATTTGAACATAATAAGAAATTTTTTTCTCAATTTAAAAGCAGAAGAATATCATGATTTTGAACGTTTTTCAGTATCCTTTTATAATTCAAATTTTGTAGAAGAAAATATTCTTGCTGAAACAGTCCTATCTGTTTAAAATTAATCTAATTAGTTAAAGGCCTCTAGAGTAGAGATATGTACACAACTCTTTTTAACTTACAAAAATTAACTTTTTGAATAATTTTTATCCTTTATTTCAAATTTTGATGGTTACATTTTATTATATAATCATTATGAGGTAAAAAAAAATGATTTTCTCATTTATATAAAAGTCTTGTCTTATTGATACTCTAACACAGTGGTCGGCAAACTTATTAGCCAAAGAGCCAAATCTGCTTGTTTAGTAAACTTTTATTACACTAAATAAGTAGTACACTAAATAAAACTAAATTTCATACTTAATAAATATTTATTAATGCGAACAATGTGCTTGCATCTCCTTGGAAAGTTTGCGTAAGTCAGGTTTGTATGTTGTTTTTAATTTTAGTCATGATTCCAAGTTCTCATCAATAAGACGACTTCTCAGTTTACTCTTGATAATGTCCATGCTAGAAAAAGATTGTTCGCATATATATGTAGAACCGAAAAGAGAAAGAACAGCAAACGCGGGCTTTTTCAGCTGATCGTAAGAGTCAGGAATACTATTCCAAGAGTTGAAAATGATCATGTCTTCCTTCTCCAGGTCATTCAAAGCAGACCACTTGTGTTGTGAACTAAGATAACATTTTTTTTCTCTTCTCCAATGTTTCCACTTCAACACAAAGACGTTCAAATTTAGAGCGCCATATCTTGTTTTTTAAATCCAGCAATTGTATTTCAAAGCTACCAATGTCAATTTCAAAAGGAGAAAATTTCAACTCTGTTATCTTAGCATTAAGAGGATTTTTGACAAATACTAAAGTTGCTCTGCTGTTTTTAAATTCCTGAAACCTGCTGAGAAATGCTTCCCTCGTATTTAAAATTATTGTTTTAAAATGGTGTTTATTAATAGAGGAATTATTTTCTTGGCAATGCTTCAGCAGGCTTGGAAAGTGAAACAATGTTTCCCTTTCAAAATCCTTAGCAAAAATGGATAGTTTGTTTTCGAATGTTATTACTTCTAACATCGAAAAAATTAAGTTTGCTTTCCCTTGTAGTTTACGATTAAGCTGATTTAGATGAGACATAACATCTATCATGAAATAAAAGTTTTGGATCATCTGTTAGTTCTGGATAGTGAATGCCCTTCTCAAGAAGAAATGCTTTAATTTCCAGGGAAAGGGACGCAAAGCGTTTTAAAACATTCCCTCTTGTTAACCAACGTACCTTGTTATGAAGCAGAAGATCAGCATACTCACTCTCCATTTCAAATAAAAATTCTTTGATTTGGCAATGATTAAGAGCTTTAGCTAAAATGGAGTTGATAATGGTAATCACTAATTCCATAACTTTACAAATTTCATCCGGAAATGTTTTCGCACAAAGTGCTTCTTGGTGAATGATACAATGGTAAACAGGTATCTCGTGATTTATTTTTTCTTTCAAAATAGCAACAAACCCTTTTCTTACGCTGGTCACACTTTTGGCCCCATTTGTTGAAATCGACACAATTTTATCGAGGGGAATATGATGTTTATCCATACACTCAATTACAGCATTTGCGATATGTTCTCCACGCGTCTGACCTTCGAGTGGCAATAATCCTAAAAGTTCTTCTTTAGGGCCTGAATGAGACATAAATCTTACAAAAAGTGAAACTTGCACTATATCATTTATGTCACAAGACTCATCAACTGCTATTGACAAAGCCAAAACCATTTTCAGATCTTCGATATGCTGGGTGGTTATATTCGAACACATTTTAAATGTTCTTGATTAGATGGGAGAGTTAAGCTTTTTAAAAGGAAGTTTAAGTAAGAAAACATTTTAAACTGAAGTAAAAATAAATTCCCAGAGGACGGGTTGGCCAAAAATGGTAACGGGTTAAACCAATGGGGAGTTGGGATCTTCTCGTGAACATTAGGAAGTCACTTTTCGAAGCATTAACTTTAATTTTCAAGAAAACTACCAACATTTGGACAAATAGAAGTTATGGAAAAATCGATTACAAGTTTTGTACTGGAACCACAAACATATATAGCAGGTGTAATAAAATCGTATAAAAATACCTGTAAGATGTGCAGCTAGATTGAAAAATACATTAACTTTTTAATAAGTCAGGGCAACGGTAGATAAGACAAAACTGTTCACACTGCAACTGCTGGTCTGTAATGCCAATTTGTACCCCCACTACTTTAGGAAAAAGTATGTGTGTGCATGCTTGTGGTACCTTTGTATCACACCGGAGTATGCCGAAAACATACAAACAATTTCAGCTGGTAACTTGTATATGGTTTGTGTTTACGTTTATGAAAACCAATAAAATAACGCGATGTTCGTTACGTATTTTTACAACAATATAAAATTTTAATTGCCTATCTATCTTTTGACTTAAACAAAATATTTTACATGTTCTTGATTTATAAAAGAGTTTTAATTTATCAAAACAAGATGTAATTTTTTTCTTACCAAGTTTTTTTTAAATGAAAATATTATTGCGCCTTCCGTGGATATTTGTGCCAGAGCCGAACTTAAGGAGCCAAAGAGCCACATGTGGCTCTGGAGCCGCACTTTGCCGACCACTGCTCTAACCGTATGATTATTACTTTTATTATAAATTATTAAATTTTTTTACCCTTCAAATTATATATACTAAATTACCATAAATAAAAGCAAAAGCAGATCTGTGTAACAAACACATATTTTGAAACATTTATATATAATAAAATATATATGTGTAAAAAAAATAACTTACATTGATATCTACTCATGATTTGAATCTCTTTTATTTATAATATCTAATTCATAAATCCTATTACCCTATTTCGAAACGTGTCTCTTTCTGAAGCATTAAAAACATGTTGGTTTATTACTGATTCTTTAGACCTTGAAATTTGATAGATTTTTTGGTGATTCCAAGAAATATAGGATCATTAATGGTTTTCATGCCTCTTAGTAATAGGAATTAATATTCCCTAAGCAATGATGTCTTTTCTATAAATAACTAGTTATTCCCTTCACCTAGACACATGACTGTATTTTTTATTATGTGTTTTTCTGGGTTCTTCCCTATATATAAATACTTGATATTTAGATAATCCCTCTCTTGGATTTTTGACTTTGAATGAGAAGCATACTCGAATAAATGATGTTATCACAATCAAGCCTTTTGAATTTTTTGGCCACCACCACTTAATCACCTCTAATTAAAATGTAAATTTTTTGCATAATTTTTGTGTTTGACAATTTTAAATGAAATTATCATTGAATTTTAATTACTTTTATTGATTCTAATGTATTTTTTATAATGGTGTCAAATCTGTTACTAGCTTTTCAATACAACAATTTTTTTTGTAGTGCAGCTATCTGACCACAGGACTGTGTAATATGTACAGAATAACACAATTTAGAAAAACACTTTATACGTAGAAGAATATCACAAAACCTTGCAAGTACAATATATTTAACATGCATTTTGAAAATTACATGATTATTACACATTTGAACATCTTTTTTTTATGGGCCAACCATTTGCTTTAATTATTCTACATCTTTTTGTCACAGAATACTCCAATGTCACAAGAAGTTCTTTTGTGACCACATGTTGAAAGAAAATATTAAAGCTTCAATTAATTCATTTTTTTTTTGTAGGTTTTTTTTTTTTAAATGTCATAACCAATTTTATGTGGTTGGTTTTTTTGTAAACTTAAGGTCTGGAAACTGCTGGTCAGCTCATTTTATTCACTGTATTGTCTTTGAACCATTTCTGGACTACATTTGCGCAGAGAAATGGAGCATTATTGTTCTGAAAAATGCATCAGTGATCTCCAATAAGATATCCTGCTGTTGGTAGCAATTTATTTTGTATTATTTCACAATATTTCCAGGTTTTCTTTGTTCTTACGTTGTGATGTCTTCCAACATCATGAGACGAAACGCAGCCCATATTATCATCTTCTTTGGATGCTTTGTTGTGGGCTTTGGACCTTGGAAGTTGAATTCTTTGAGTGTGTCACTTTAAATAGGCACTATTTTTGTTACCTGAAATGCAAAACTGACTTTCATCACCAATTATTACCTTTTCTAAGTCTTTGACAGTCCACAATGAGGGATCCATTGACCTCGCCATTCCATCAGTAATGGATTTGAGCAAAATTGAAGCTTTGTAATCCAGCTTCCAGCTGTCTTCCTCTCACAATTCATGAGCACACATTCACGTTTGATGTTGAAATCCATTATTTTAAAAATTTGTTGTGAATTAACTCATCTATTTAAAGTGAAATTGTGTGCAATAATCTGTCTTCACATAAAGTTGTTCTTCTCAGATTGTCCAGATTACTTCCTGTTCGACATAGAATTTGTTTCAGAATATCTTTTCAACATTCTCACAATGAAAGAAACACCACAGGGTGCTTCAGAAGCAATTTGGAGCATAGAATAACCTTCTTCCTTCAAAAGTATTTTGTGTCTTTCATTATAATGCAGAAAGGAAAATTTACCCATAATTCCAATATTACCCATCCACGCACTTCAAATTGCTACAGACAACTACTTTCAATACACTTTCTGTTTGCAACCCCTCATCACTACTGCTCTGTAATTGGTTGAAATAATGAAGCATTTCATTGGTTGAAGAAAACAGTAACTTATTATTATGGTTTGTCTTGTGCTTTTCTTATGCTTTTTCAAAATGTTGATAAAATTATTTACTTTACATAAGTTCTACAAACAGATTTGAAATCAACATGAAAAAATACATTAGAATCAATAAAAGTAGTTAAGATAGTATGATAGTTTCATTAAAAAAAAAGTCAAGCATGAAAATTAAACAAAAAATTAAAAGTGTACTGGACTTTTTGCTACCACTGTACATATATTTATATATGATTTATATATTTGACTAAATTAATACAAGTTTAGTTTAAAATAAAACAATAGCAAAACAGTGCAGGACTGAGTAAAATAGCCGCAATAATATCAGCATATTTTTAGGCTTAGGGTCAGAATTAAAAAAAGTTTTAAGGTTTATTAGTGGGCAGAAATAAAATTTAGAAGAGAAAATACAATCATAAATAATCTTAAAAAATAATACTAAATTTAATTTGTACAAATCTAAATCACATGAATTGTATGCATTCTTTTCTGTACTAAAAAGTTAACAAAAAGACAGACTATGATAATTATTATAAATTTAAGTTATCATTTACAGTGAAAAAGAGAGACTTCTTTATGTGATGCAAATAAAAAGATATTCATGTATAATATTTATAAATATCAAAGGACTGGTTTATTCAAGAACAAAAAGAAAATCTGCTGGAGAGCAATAGCTGTGGATAACTTAATGTTACAAATTTAAATAACAATTTCCGTAAATAAAGGCTATTCCCTTAAAAAGGGAAAATCAAAATAAGTAAAATAAAATCTATGGAAACTTTTAACACAGGCAGTAAAAAAAAAATTTAAAAATTCAGTTAAAGATTTTTGGATTAATCTTTGTAATGAAAAAATATTCTAATTTTTTAAGCATGATCAATCCCTGATTGCTCAAAACAAAAGTAATATCCCTTCAACCCTCTCATTGAATCAGTTTTGAAAAAGTTGTGTGTTATAAACATGTTCTTAGCAATTAAAAGGTAAATCTCATGAAAAACACTGAATTAACATTATAATTTGTTTTAATGTAAATACTTTGATTGATGTGAAGGGCACTTGCTATGTATTTTGGATAAATAAATATAATAGCTATAAATATAAACACATATTGCTTGAAATATGAAAAAAATTTATAAAAACTTGCAGATGTCTTCCTGACAATTGTATTGTATGCTTCAAATAAAACAAAAGGAATATTTCAAAAAATGTCAATGCGGGAAAAAAAAAATCCAAATTTCTGGAAAATGTTCCATATGCTATATCAGTTTCTTTTAAATAATTAAGATAAAAATAAACTGTAAAATATTTTCTAATCTTTTATTATTATTCTAGAATTACACTCTATCATTCATTATAAGTATTGTACTTTATTTATTATTTATACTTACATATAAAAAATTATGTTAACCATATACTGCTTACAATATAAATAATAAATTATCACTCAACTGTGTGCATCATTTAATGTTTAAACTTGTATCTGTATTCTTAAACACATTAATTAAAAGGAAATCTTTTCAGGTATTGCTTTGCAATAATTATTAAATTTTTTTATCAGTTTAATTTATATGCAACTAATAATGCATTTGAAATTTTGATTTGAATGTTTAGATTATATCTGCAGTAGTGGAATATTTTTAGCTCACATTCAATATTGTTTGATGATTAAGCTATTATAAAAGGAAATAAGTTTGTTTTGTTGAAGGAACTCTCAACTCTTCATATAACTTAATTAGCAAAGTTTATTAAATGTATATTTTCATTATTTAATTACTGTATTTTATCAATTGTGTTTGGTTATAATTTTTTATTGTGTTCTCCCGAAAATTGAAATACACATATCAAATTTTTTTATGTACTATAGATTTTAGACTGGCCTAGTGATGTTCTTGATCGTTTGTCATTTGAAATTCATCCAATAAATTTCCCAGATGGCAGCGAGGGAGAGGAATGGAAGAAACTTTTTAAACTATGTGCCTGCCAGAGGTTATTCTTACCAGTAAGTTTTATTTGATTTAATCTTTTACAATGAGAATTCAGGCATCTGTTTTTTCAGTTGTTTTTTTATAAAACTATTTGCATGGAATTCCTTGTGTGCGTGCAAACATATATATACACTGAGTGGTCAAATTATTATGACCACCCCTTCAATACAATATTGGACCACCTTTCTCTCTTAATACTGCATGGATTCTTCTTATGGGCTCTTGTTAGTAGGCGGTATGGAAAAATTTGATGTCATATCAGCTGAATTGCACTTTCCAATATCTTCACATTTGATAGTACAGATTCCAGCCGCCTAATGTCCCGTTTGATCTCAACCCACAAATTCTCAATTGGATTGAGATCAGGTGATTGTGCAGGCCAACTAAGCAAGATAAAGTTTCTTTTGTGTTCTTTGAACTATCTGAGGACAATACCAGCTGTATAACAAGGAGCATTGTCCTGCTGAAAGTATCCATCTCTGGCAGGGTACTTTATTAATATGAAAGGATGTACTGGGTCTGTGATAACATTTAAATAACTTGTGTATTTAAACATTCCTCCACATAAATCAGAGGTAACAGTCAATGCCAAGAAAACATCCCCTAAACCATAATATTGCTTCCAACAGCTTGAAAAGTTTTGCCACTGCATGTGGGGTTCGCTCTTTCATTCTGTTTTCTCCGTATTTGCTCCCTACAATCTACATGGTGTAATTGAAAACGTGATTCATTGGACCACAGAACACTTTACCAGTCATCTATGGTCTAATCGTTGGCTACCATAGCCTATACAGTGTAATGTGTGTCAAACAGTTCGTTCAGAGACGTTCACAGTTGCTCCTGAGTAAGATTCCTTGCAATTTGAAGTGTGATAGCTCTTCTGTAGAATTGGACAACTCTCGCAATACTCCTTTCCCTGCTAGTTTTCAGTAGCCTGTGATGACCACAAACCTGATGTTAAGACCTAGTTTTCTGCTTGGGAATCCACTCTCTATAAACATTAAGTAATGCTGCTCTCGAACACTTGACAGGGGCAACCGTTTTACTGATATTGGTTCTGATGTTTCAAGTATCTACAATCATCCTGCATTCAAATACAACAAAATCACATTTTTTTACTATTTCTTCACAAGCAACACAGGGCAATTAATACTTCACTGTTCATGCATTCTTTTTTTAATAGCTATCTTGCCCTCTAGTGGCAACTACGTGAAGTTATAGCTGATCTTCATAACAGTGTCGAGTTATCAGAATGATTCAGTGTGTGTGTATATATAATATGAAATCTGGAATTAAATGATTTTGGATGCTGTGTGTTTAATTTTGGCATCAATGAAAGCATTAATTTATATTTAATAATGTATCAGACTTTTCATCATAAATAAGTAGGATTTTTTTTTTTTTTTTTGTGGAATAAGAATTTTTTTTTAAAAACAAAGGGAATAAAGTTAAGTTACTAAAAAAGGGTAAGGCAATGCATATTTGTTGTATAAATGGGCTTTGGCTGTATAATAATGGTTGCATCAAATGAAGGCATATTCCTAAAAGGGAAAATTAGCTTCTAAAATGTGTTATACTTAATATGTAAGAACCCGAATAATTACATTTAGTTATGATGCTCAGATAATTTAATCTCTTTCAAATGCATTTTATAAACTATAGTCAACTATTATTTTTAGGTTTCAAATTGTAATTGACAGTTAGGTACTTTAAATAAAAAAAGTTAAAAATTATTTTAATTTTTAGATGTTCTTAATTAGATACAAATTACTAATTCTCTTCCCCCTCCCCTTTTTTTGAAGTAATGTTGATTTTAAATATTAACTTTTTTTAAAAAAAATTCTCATATGAAAAAGTCTTTGGAATTTCTGAAGATTTAAGTTGTCACAAAATATAAAACAGCTATTGGAATCGGTTTCCATTAGATAAGGGGAAAATTCATATCACATTCGCCAAAAAGTTTTAAGTGATATTTGTCTCACTTGTAATGCCACACATTGCACAGGTTTTATCTTTTTTATAATGTTTGCTGAATTCAGATTTAAATTTTATTTTCATCACAATAAGAATAAACAAAGCTTTTGTAGAATATAATTTGAAATTTCTGAATAAAAATAGCAGAAAATAAGGCTTGTGTATTTGTTTTTCTTTAAAACAAGCAAATGAACAAATTATAAGCTTTTGGTTGCTTTGAGTTTATCTTCCTTTTGTGGAATTTGATCTTATTAGAATTTAAAAAATAGAAGTTTAAATCTAGAAAAGAAATGAATAATATAAAAATGTAATAATTTCAGAAAATGGTTATTCTGCATTATTCAGTACAGAGAATTGATTCTTAATAATCTCAAATGTAATGACTCAGCAGTTATGGAATCTGCAATGTAGTTATTTCATATCATTTATATATAAGGGGTTTTAACTCTACAATGCATTGCATTACCATTTGAATGCGTATTTTAGGTTACATTTATAAGCTTCCTATGATTGTTCAAAAAGCAACATTGTGTGCATAGAAACCCATTTTAGTTGCTTAAATGAAAATCTGTTGAATAGATGAAATCTTATACATTACCAGAAAAGTACACTCAAGGACAAAAAAATTAGGGCACCAAGAAATAATTGCGGGATCGTAACGAAACTTGGCATGAAGGTACATGTCAGGGAGATATGTAAATGATTAGAAATGCAGCATGATTGCGCATTACGTATAACCGGTAGAGGGCGTTTAACATCGTTCTCCGTGGAGTATAAAACAGGTAACCAAAGCTTGTTTGAGTGTGCTGAATCGTTTACAAAGAAAGCGCTGAAGTAGACATGTCATTACGCCGTTTTCGAAGATAATATGAGCAGCTGTCGCAGTTTGAGAGGGGAGAATCATTGGCATGATGGAAGTTGAGTGGTCAGCTAGGCGAGGAGGTGTTGGGACCAGTGGATCCTAGAGATGTCATTTACACGAAGACCAGGCTCAGGAAGCCCTCGATAGACCAGTCGTCGAGAAGACCGCCACATCATAAGAAATGCATGCGTACAGCCGACTGCTTCATCGGCTGCCATCCAGGCAAAGGTAGCACCTTCGCTAGGGCCCCCTGTGTCTTCTCAAACCATACGAAGGCGCCTTGCTGAAGGACATTTGGGATCGCGATGCCCATTACGTGTGCTGCCTTTGACGCCCACCCATCGACACCTCCGTTTGGAGTGGTACCGCGCACGAGGAAACTGGACTGCCGCGGAATGGAACCAGGTCGTCTTTAGCGATGAATCCAGATTCAATCTCAGCAGTAATGACAATCGTGTTCGTGTGTGGAGACCCCGTGATGAACGCCTCAATCCTGCCTTTGCTTTGCAGCGACACACCGCTCCCACAGCTGGTATGATGGTATGGGGTGCCATTGCCTAGAATACACGGTCACCCCATAGTATTGATCCATGGCACCATGACAGCCCAGCAGTTATGTTCATGACATCCTGCAACCACATGTGTTGCCACTCATGCAATGGCTCCCAGGAGCCATTTTTCAACAAGACAATGCTCGGCCTCACACTGCAAGGGACAAGACTGTCTCCGCACTGTTACTACCCTTCCTTGGCCTGCCCGATCCCCAGATTTGTCTCCAATCGAGCATATCTGGGATCATTTGGGACGCCGAGTAGGGCATCCCACGAGTTTGAACGAACTAGAGGCAAGGTTACAGCAAATATGGAACGAAATGTCTTAAGTCATCATACAGAACTTGTATGCCTCTATGCCCGATCGTATCGCATCGTTCTTTCGCGTTAGAGGGGGTTCAACAGGGTATTAAATCCTCCGTTCTTTTGCCTTTTTCTCTGAAATAAATTATCCTTTTTCTTTGATTTTCTAATCATTTACTTATATCAAAGTCGTCATTGTGTATGTAAAATTTCGTTTCATTTTGTCGACTCCTTCTTGGTGTGCTAATTTTTTTTTTTTTTTTTTTTTTTTTTTTTTTTTTTTTTGTCCATGAGTGTATTTAAACTGAAATATTTTAAAAAATAACAAGATGATTGTTTTTTTAATAGCTCTAGCATTAATAATAGCAAAATATTTTTTGTTGCATTATAAAAAATAGTTAAAAACGATCTTTTATTTTATTGTAGAATTGTTATAATGTGATTTTGTCGCTTTGCGATTATTTTTGACCTAAAATACCCTTGTTTTGTTTTTTTCACAACTTTATACAAATACTGAAACTAAATGCTTATAATTGAAGTTTACTCTGGCTAATTGATTTCTTATTAAAGTTATATTGTGAAGCTATACCAAGGCTATTGCTGGTGTACTTCATACTATTTAACCATGGTCAAGTGACAAAGGTGACACTTGAGCTGTCACCTCACTGTCCAAACTTGTACATCATGCTAGTGGAGAATATTACATTGAGGTAGAAAATATGAATTATCTTTCCATTGAAATATATCTTGGAGCAAGTAATAATAATGTAGTAAAATTTAACTCATTCTGTAACTGAACATGATAATCATAAACTTTGCCCACTACTACAGTTCAATAGATTTAATGACTTGTTTAAGAAATGCTATGCCTTGTAGCTGCTAGATGTGACCTGAAATCTGAACCTAAAGGGTACAATTAAGGAAATAGTTGCCAATATAGATGAGATTGAAATACTTAATTTGGGATGACAGAATAAATATTTTCTTATGCTATCGATATTTTCTGGCATGAATCCTGTTAAGAAAATATTAAGATATGACTGTAAAAGCATCTTTAAGGAAATAGGAAATGACTGTTACTATCTTTCATATAATAACCATATACGTGGTGAGGATCTTTGGGACAGTCTACTCAGATGGTGCAAAATAATACGATGAAGAAAGTGATACTTTGTTTATTTTACCACATTTTTGTATAAGCATGCACGTGAATATATGCAGTTTCAAAATACAAATTACTAAGCTGTGTGAGTTTAGAATTAATTTAGTTGAGACTTTTTGATTTTTAGGGAAGCAAAGACATTAAAGCATGGTAGACCATCCAATGAAACTCGCTTTTGTCTTGAGTCTTAGCTCTGATTCACAGAGCTAAAGCTCAAGACAAAAGCGAGTTGCAAAAATTTGTTAAATTAGGTATAATTGGATAATCACTAGCCTGAACATTCAGACTCAAAAAAAGTTGTATTATACAGTTTGTAAAGGTTTCACTCACAGATGAAATGCTCAGTACCATTATGCCTCAACAAGTACTGTGTGTTTAGTCTAATAATTTTAAATGTAACTTTCAATATTTTAATTTTCCTCCAAGAAATTATACTAGTTACTTACATGGTCTTTCTTGCATCCTAAAAATATTTTCCAACGCTGTGGTGTAGCCATTGGGGGCATTTAAATTTTTTTATTAAATATAATGAAAAAAATATTTAAGTTTTTTTAAATAGTTTTCATAAAACTTATGTAGTTTGTTTGCAAAAAAATGAAGTTCTAGAGCAAGAAGTTATATGCATATAAAAAAACGTTTTCTTCTCCCCACCTCCACACACACGCATGACTTCTAGTTTTATGTTTTGAAACAAGTTTTCAAAAAATTTGTGTTGCATAATAAAATTTTTAATTTATAAATTAAAAATTTTATCAGACAGAAAAATTGTTACTTTGCTTTATTAATTAAATTGGTTCATGCCAAAATATAATAACTTTTCTCTTTAAATTATTAATGATAGTTATAATGCATTTTATCTTGAAATTTTTAAAAGTTTATCCTTAGAACATATTAAGTGCAGTTTTCTTATGAGGTATCAAATTAAATTTTTTACTTTTAAATGAGAAATAATTTATCATTATGCTTCATTTTATGGGGATTTTTTTAGTGTTAATATAAATACCATTTATTGCATTTAGTTACTTTTCTCTATCCTACATTGTAAAAAAAAAGTTTTATAATACTCAACATTTGAAGCAAATAAATCAATATATTAATTGAAAAAATGAGTCAAGCATTATTTTTATTTTTGCCTTGCCCACTGATGGCTAGTAAGAATCTTATTCTTTAATATTCTTTGTTCAAAAGTAATAAAAATCAAATCTTTTTTTTTTCTTTTAGTCCTTGCTGCATCATATTGATTCATTAATGTATGTAGACACTGATGTTTTGTTCATGCAACCCGTAGAAAATCTTTGGCATCATTTTTCTAAAATGAATAATAGTCACATTGCAGCATTATGCCCTGAACATGAAGATTTTGCTACTGGTTGGTATAATAGATTTGCCAGACACCCTTATTATGAACCTTTAGGTAAGTAGGAGTACATTCTAAATTTTTTAATTAAATATGATAATGATTATCATATAGACATGACAGAATTCTGCATTTGTATTTAAAAAGAAAAACTATCAGAGTAAAGTTTTGTATCCTGCTCAGTAATCATGCATTGATTATGGCCAAATTGATTTATTAATTTTAACAATTATTTAAAACATATACATGCGACATCACAAAAACGGAACAACACTTAACATGTCTAACAGAGTTCTGATCTCCTGCACAGCTCGCTTTGCGTGGCTGACAAATTTCCCTTTTGAAAAAATCCCTAAGGGATTATTTGACAACTGATCTGGAATAATGATTTAAAGGATTCTTACTATCAGCCTAGTGAAAATTTAGAAGTTTGTAAATTCTAACATGCTCTTTGATAATAAATATGTCACTTTTGTTGTTGTCAATTTTTTAAAAATTTACTGATCAAAAGGGTTTTTATTTTTATTTATACATGGATATAAAAAACCCACATATTCAATGTATTGCTTATTTAAAATTTTAGGTGTAAACTCTGGTGTCATGCTGATGAATCTTACAAAAATGAGAGCATTCCAGTGGCAAAAATATCTTGCTCCAATTATGAAGGAATATAAATTAAATATTGTGTGGGGTGACCAAGATATAATTAACATAATTTTTCATTTTCATTCTGGTAAGTAAAATTTTAATTTTCTTCTAATTGTCCACTTATATGCCTATATATGTCAGATGCTTGTTATATATAGCACCATAGTCGTAGTTCATAGTCTACTATATGGAAATGAGGGGTTTTTTAAAGCTAAATGTCATGATTTTTTATGATGAATATTTTTCATGGGGGGATTTTCACTTATGTATCACCTTAAAATAAAAAACTAATTTTAAAAAGCAGAGCCAAAAATAACCAAATAATTAAATGTTCTGAAAATAATTGTAACTACACAATAAACTTTTTCAGTAGCAATTTGGTTACATATTTTTCTTTCATCTAAATTCTCATCATTTTACCTATTCCTGTTTATTTTTAGGAAGTTTTTATTTGTTTGTAATTGTTATTGTTTAAAGTAGTTTTTGCCAGATAATTAATTCCTCATTATTAATGATATAAAATCAGTGACATAACGTACATCCCCGCACTGCAGGGGGGCCAAAGCCTGACTGACGCTATTTGTGTAGATTTTCTCAAAATTCGCTTTAGAGTTTTTTAAATCCAACTTTTGAGCGATTTTCCAATTGGCGATCTGACGTCATTCATAATCAAAAATTTTAATATGCTCATCGGATATCCAAAAGACAAATTAAAAACACTTTGTGTGATGTGCTGTAATCCCCTCGACAAGAGATACTTTTCTTTAGTGTTTTTTTAAACCTAAATTACTAACAGATAAAATAAAAGGCAGATATAGAATCGGATATAATGTGAAGTGGCGCGCTTATCCAGTAGGATAGAACCAGGTACCTTTGGATCCAAAGCCGAGTAACTTATCTACTACACCAAAATGATCACCGTGGTGCGGAGGTAGTTACTGGCTTATATAGATGGTACCGCTACATACACCCCACCAGTGAGTCGGTGGAGGGCGAACGAGTGATGTATTTGTTTAATCAAGCGTGTTTTTGCTGCTGCGTCATCAGCTGTGATGGCTTTTGCTGATTGTGTCATATGTCAGACGACTTTGTTGATTGTGTCATATGTGAGACGACTTTGTTCATTGCGTCATATGTGAGACGACTTTGCTGCGTCAAGTGAGTTTTGACGACTTTGCTTGCAGGTAGATGGCGCCATGACAGTTCAGAACGTTGCGTCTTTCTGAGTTCAGCCAGGGTCACCAATGAAGCAAGATTAGAACCGGTGACCTATGAGTTCATAGCCCAGTAACATGACCACTACACCACGATGACCACCGTGGTGCGGAGGTAGTTACTGGCTTATATAGATGGTACTAGGAAGATAAAAAAAATTCATCACTGTTATTATTATAGTATACCTTACATTAGCTGTAGAGAGAAAAAATATGATTTTTACTTTTAACCGAAGCTGCAGACTAACTTATTGGCAACTTTAGTTCCTCCCCCCTCCCTCTCAAGTGTGCAAACAATGTCCTACAACCCTGCAAGTTCTAAAGGAGGCAATCATCCAGACAGTGACTGCCAGTAGCGCACAAAAATTTTTCAAGGGGTCCATGGTCGAAATTCCCCCAACTCGTATCATACCCCAAGACAACAATTGATTCTTCAGATTTTGTTAGCAAAAAACATTAAAATTAAATTAATAATTAGCATTAATTAATAAAATACATTGTTAATTACAAGTACTTAATGAAATTTTACGTTATATGTATATACAGTGGTGGCAAAAAGTCCTGAACACACTCAATTTTTAGCATAATTTTTGTGTTCGACTTCATTTTTCGTTGTGAAATTATCGCACTATCTTAAATATTGTTATTGATTTTAATGTATTTTTTTATGCTGATTTCAAATCTACTACTAGTTGCTTAATGACTAAAATATTTTTTTAGTAAAGCTGCCTGAACACAATAATATGAAATATGTGCAGAATAAAACAATATAGAAAGAGAAAGAATAACATAATATGCAAAGAAAAATAACACGAAAATTGACAAATACGGTATATGTAATAAGCATTTTGAAAATTGCATTGTTGTCACATGTTAGGAAATCAATATTTTATGGGCCAGCCGTTTGCTTTAATTACGGCTCTACATCTTTTTGGCATGGAATGCACCAATTTCAAAAGATCTTTCGTGACAATATGGTTGAAGGAAAATATTAAAGCTTCAATTAATTCACGTTTGTTTGAAGGTTTTTTCTTTGAAATTTCATAACCAATTTTAAACCGGATTAAGGTCGGGAGACTGCCCTGGCCAGTTCATTCTATTCACAGTATGGTCTTTCAACCATTTCTGGACTACCTTTACACGATGACAAGGGGCGTTATCGTCCTGAAAAATCCATGACTGATTCCCAAAAAGATCTCTCGCAGTTGGTAGCAATTTATTTTGTAGTATTTCAATGTAATCCATGGCTTTCACTGTTCTGCTAATGATGTGAAGTCTTCCAACACCATGAGAAGACATGCAACCCCATACCATCACTTTTGTCGGCTACTTTACTGTAAGCTTCAAACACTGAGGGCTGAATTCCTCATGAGTGCATCGTCTTACTCATCACTAAATATTACCTTTTCCCAGTCTTTAATAGTCCATAATGAATGTTCCCTTGCCCACGTCAATCGCCTCTTGTGTTGAAATTCAGTCAGTAATGGTTTTGGGCGTGCTTTACAGCCTCGTAACCCAATTTCCAGCAGTCTTCCTCTAACAGTTCTTGGGCACACACTCACATTTGATGTCAAAGTCCATTGTTTCAAAATTTGCGAGGAATTAAGCTTTCTGTTTAAAGTGAAATTCTGTGCAATAACCTGTCTTCACGTAAAGATGTTTTTCTTGATCGCCCCCTGTCCGCAATAAAATTTGTTTCAGAAAATCTTTTCAAAGTTCTCACAACAGTAGAAATGCCACATGGTACTTTAGCAGCAATTTGGCGCGTAGAATAACCTTCCTTCAAATGTATT
The DNA here is from genome assembly GCA_019973975.1 of Trichonephila clavata. Classification (NCBI taxonomy): domain Eukaryota; kingdom Metazoa; phylum Arthropoda; class Arachnida; order Araneae; family Nephilidae; genus Trichonephila; species Trichonephila clavata. The sequence goes on from BMAO01039163.1 coordinate 29,950, forward strand.
ATTTTGTACCTTTTATTCTCAGGCAGATATGAAAATTTAGCCATAATTCCAATATTTTCCACAAACGCACTTCAAATTGCTTTCAATACACTATTTTCCTCAAGCACACACACAACTGCATTCAATACAATAAACCACGTTTCACCTTTTTCTTTCAACCCGTTATCACTACTGCTCTCTGATTGGTTGAAATAACGGAGCATTTCATTGGTGGTAAACACACTCACTCATTCTTACAGTGACATTGTGCTTTCTTGTCAAGGTTTTTTCAACATATCAATGAAACTATTTACTTTAGATGAAATCTACATTCAGATTTGAAATCAGCATGAAAAGACACATTAAAATCAATAACAATATATTAAGATAGTGCGATAATTTCATAACGAAAAATGAAGTCAAACACAAAAATTACACTAAAAAATGAGTGTGTTCAGGACTTTTTGCCACCATTGTATATAATATTATAATCAATCGAAAAAACTCTAGAGCTTTGGGGTGTCTCCGGACCCCCAGGATACCCCCCTTGTGTGTGCCACTGGTGGCTACCATTCCACCGGAAATTACTTCGTCAACATGTCACCATTGGAGGACACCATTTAGCGGACAAAATTTTTTAAACCAATTAATGTGAAATGGCATCATATTAGTTGTTTACAAATAAGTCTTTTTTCTGTATCTTTTTTTTTTGGGGGGGGGGGGTGCTGGGCCCTGTAGTTATACATTTTTTTTTCTTGGACAGTTACAAATTTCTTTGAAAACAAGCTTTACAGTAATTATCAAGCTCATATTCTTAATTATAATTTAATTCTGTTTCAGAAAAACTTTACATACTTCCATGTGAGTGGAATTATCGACCAGACCATTGTATGTATTCTAGTGTTTGTAAAACTGCTGAAAAAAATGGTGTAGCAGTTATACATGGCAATAGAGGTGTATTTCACAATGATAAACAGCCAGCTTTTAAAGCTATTTATAAGGCAATGTCTCAGGTAAGGTAATTTTTTTTCATATTTTGTTAACTTTATATTTTGATGTAGTTATATTAATTTTTTTTATTTTGAGCTCTCCAAGTCTCTTTAAAAACTTTTCATGATTCAGATTATTAAGAAAAAGTATTGCATTTCTCTAAAGATGTCTAAGGAGAATAACAATCACTTAGAATTTAATATATTAGAAAGCTGAAAGATTTAGCATGATCAGCTGTTACAAATAAAGGCATTTTTTAATTTTTCTTTTTATTACTTATGAAATATCAGCAGAACAGGCATAATATGTGCACATATATGTGTGATGTTATATAAACAAACAGCAAATTTATTTTGTGTTCATCAGCATCTTGATTGATTTACCTATTTAACTTCATATTAAAATTTATTAATTGCGGCTCTTTTAGAATTTGAAAAATGAATGTCAGAATAGTCTAATTAAATAAACTTTACATGTGTTTTGGTTTTAAAATTTGAGAATTTAAAGAAATAGCAAATAAATTGATGTTTCTTAGATGATGGACCTTTCACATTATCTATTCATATCTTCTCATGAGTACCATAATAGGAGGGAAAACATTGATTTATTTAAGTTTTAATGCTTTCGTGTTTATCCAAAAATAACTGAGGCTTCAACTGAGGTCATGAAATTTATTTAGTATAATCCTGAATAAATCACGATTTTTTTGAACTGTGAAATTTTTCTATAATTGCAGGTATTTATGTTTTGACTCCAATAAAATCGATAAAAAATAAACATGAAATAATTATGATTTTCAGTCATAAAAGGAGCTGTATATTATGTTATTGTATTGTATTTTATATTATGTAGATTTTCAATCGTGATTAATTGCATTAAATATTCTTTTGCTGATACTTCGCACACCTGAATACAAGGAAATAATTTACTTGGGTATAATTTCCTAAGTAAGCAGGCTATTTTTTGTTGTTAATAGATTTCTGGATCCTATTTTTGATCTAATTCGATACAATGGTAAAATAAAGAAACGTGTAGGAATATTGAATACATGTATAATATTCAACATGGGCACACAAAAAACATATGCTCTATCAACGATTAAAGCATGTGTCATTCTTATCTGTCTGTAGCTTAGAATTATGGAAACCATCACCAGAGCAATTCTGTTTTGCAACTTTTAACATGTTTATTAGAAAGCCCAAAGATTTAAAGAATACTGTATTCATGCATTTTAAGAAAATAATCAAATGTTTTGAATTATATGTTTTATGAATTTATGTAATAAAACTCAAAGTAAATTAGTTTTTAAAAAAATGGGTCATAATTTAAATGAGTTAATTAATAGTCAGATGTGTTAATGTTTGCTGTTATAAAATATACATAGCTTACATTCTGTTGGAGATTGACAGTTTACCATAATATTGGTATAGAGAATGTTTAATATTGTATTTATTACATGTGGCATATTCCCAAGTTTTCAGAGGAATTACACGTATTCAATTGTTTTAAAATGTTAAATGTTTTCTATTTAGGAATAAATAACTATATTAATGATTTAAATTATTGTTACATCTTAAATTGTTTATCCCTTTTTATAGTTTAATTTAGAGAAAGATATCCAGCACAAGGTCATAGAACTAATTGCTTCTTCTCTAAAAGAAACAATTAATACTAATTGTGGAAAGCACTTATCTGCAATTTTTTCCAAGATGGAACAGTTGGAGAAATATAGGTGACAAACTGAAATTAAAATCATGATTAGATTTGTTCTTTTACATGTCATTGAAACTTAATGCTTAAAACACTTTTTGTATTGAACATATTTGCTTGAATATATTTTTTAAAATTTTTACTTTGTAGAGTATATATATTTCCATGAGAATATGTAGCTTTGATAAGTATTTTATAAAAGTGCTCAAATACCATATGTAGTAATATGATAGTATTAATATTAAATGCTCATGCTTACAAGGAAACATGAAATCTGTGCCAGCTACTGAGAATCTGACACATTTTATTCCAACTAAAAATTTATTTCATTCCTGTCTTAATAATTACATGGAAGGTGAAAAAATGTTTCCATTCTTGTGTTTATATATTGCTTTAATACTTTTTTCTTTTGTTTTATTACTGAACTTAAGCGGTATTTATTTGTTATTTAAAATGCTTGCTTAACTGTATTTAATTAAAATTGTTCAATTTTAGGAAGTATAAATAAGTATTTTCCTTTTTGTGTAAGATGATGAATACTGCTATTTAAGATAATTTTGTTACTCCATGAATTTCTGTGTCATTTACACTGTTACATAGTAACTAATAACTCGTTCATATTTAATTTTATATGTCAGTATTTAAAATGTGTTATATTCAGTTGAATTAATGTTGGTATACAGTAAAATTTTTTGTGAACAGTTCTTCAAAGTTACATTTCATATTTTGTTATGTGTAACAGTTGTTAAAAATTGTACATTATGTAAAATATGTATGAGTAAAAGACTACATCTGTTATTTAAAAGACTTGTTGGTTCTTTTTAGGACAGAATTCTAAATGTATAGTTAATGTACCATTCATTTGTTCAATACATACATATTATGCCTCTTTGCAATTTCAAATATTTGTCACTATCTTTTATCAACCATTATTTAATTTCTGTATTTTTATTGCATATTGTGGTTTTTTTCTTTGTTCCTTATATATAGGATGTTCCTTATGTTGAGACATTTCTATTAAGACACTGATAACACTAATACTTTTTTTTCTATATAGATAAATGTTATTTACTTCCATCAATGTGTTTTAAGAGCAAAATAATATTTTGTATTTTTCTTTTTGTTGATGATAAATTTAACCTGAACAACAAAATGGGGAAATACAGAAAAGGTGTACCTAGATGTAAAGTTAATTATTTTGAGCAATTTTCGAGATCATCTTTTAAAGTTTTATTTGCTTAATACATTTTATTCATTTATAAATTTCAATAAATGCAACAGGCTTAAAAAAAATTGTATTTCAGTTTCTTTTTCCCAGGTTGCATCCCTGAAATAATTTTAATAAATTCCACTTCCTGGAAGGAGATTATATTTTGGTACAATAAAATCAAAACCTCACATCTTGCATGTGAATAGGAATATTGTAATTAGTGTTCAAAATCTTGAATATTTTTTCATCTGTAAATTCTCACTGTTTGATAATTATTTGAAGTTAATAGTTTGAATATCCATGTGTCAAAAGTTATTGAATTTTAAAACTCTTTAGTTATCACTGACAGAATAATTCTGAATTCTGTTATAATATTTTTAAAGTAAAGTAGCAGAGTTTTTTCATACAATATGTGTTAGAATTTGCCTTTTAAATTCAATATAATTTTACTTCATTTTGTATTCTAAACAACTTGCATTCAATATGGTTTGTAGGTTATGTCAAAAAAGTTTTAATTATTTTAGGAAATGTGTATTATAATGTTTAATGCCTAGTTTTACATTAAAAAATTAAATTTCTTGTATTTTTAGAGGGGTTTTTTCATGCATTTTAGTCCTTTGTTGTATTTTCTTTGTATATGTATTTATTTAAGCTCAATGGTTCTATTTAATGCACTGTTAAATTCAAGTATTTTAAGACAATGTTCGTCATAACTTCTGCAGCATATTTCAAGATTTTTATTGGAATTTATTCATTCATTAAACTTATTTCTTAGAAGCTAATTTTTTACCCTATTGCAGCTCTGTCTTGTTAATATTGAAAACAATTATTTTTGTACCCAACCCTACAAAATTTAAGAGATTCAAAACTAGGCCTTAATTTCATTTGAATCAGTTGGTTTTGAAAATTTAACTATACAACTGTAGATATTAAGTTTTATTTTGGAACAGTTTTCCGTATTTTCTCATTTCATTTATAGCTATCTTGTTAATTTTTTCAATTTTTAGTTTTAAAAAGGTTGTCAATATTTAATAAACATACAAATTATTTTTATAAACTAGAATTTTTGAAATTTCTGGTTATAATTTATATTTAGATTGTCTTTGAAATCGATACTTTTGTTTATTATATAACATTCTCATATATTATATACAAATCTCTTCCTTAATTCATGCTTAATAATATATCAAACTTTGATGTTAAAGTATATTTCCAGCCTATTTGGTGGTTATCAGATGGAAAAAAAAGCATTTATTTTGTTTGACAGTTTAACATGGTGAATAACTTTAATTATATCATTAAAAGGTTTATGTTTTATAGCTTTATATTTTAACATCTTTCTTTTTGTATTAACCACATAAGTTCCTATTTGCCCCTTGATTAGCTCTAGAACAGGGGTGGCGAACCTTTTTTGATCAACATGCCATTTTTCTAAAGAAATGTTTAATGAGTTATAGAAGCGCCACAAATAATTTTGACTTGTGATTAATAGGAAACTAATACAAATAAATACGAACAAATCAAAACTCTTTATTTAATACAAAAAAATACATTTTGCTCTGTATAGTAGTAAATGTTTTAGTTATACGTGTAATTTGTATTAAAGTAACATTAGTGTGACTTCTTTTGTTGTAGATTAGATGACTAATAACTTATATCAGGATTGTAAGATACTACTTTTAGTAGAATGCATGCTGAATTTTTTCATCTACCTATGCCTGTGAGTCATTATTTTCAGAGATGAATAGCATCAAAGACTCGCTTAGAAACTGTTTAGCAGATGACTGCTAAACGGTTTATAAGCGAGTCTTTGATGCTATTCATCTCTGAAAATAATGGCTCACAGGCATAGGTAAATGAAAATATGGTTAAAATAGCATGTGTGAGCCAGCTTCTTCAAACAGTTAAATGCGTCTGGAATCGAATTCCATGTTTCAAAAATTTCATTACTGGCATTTTTACTTGTATTGCTTCTTAATCTTTCAGTTTCAATCAATTCCAACTTTTTCCTTGTTTGAACCCATATTGAACTAGATTGAAAATCAATCAGTTGCATTTCAACTTCCTCACTTTCCAACCAATCGAGTTGGGACAAGTTCGGTTATCAAATGAAATCACATCAGGGTACATAATAAATTTGAACGTTTCTGATAATTCCTTGAACTGAGAAAATCTCGCTGAAAATTAGTTGATTACAGAATCAATTATAGAAATAAATTCATCAATAACTGTTTCTTCATCTCGTTTCTCATAGGCATCTAAATCTTTGACATTTTTCTTCAAGTTTGGGAAGTACTTGAAGTTTCTTGGAATAATACCATTTCTGAAAACATACAGTTTAGCTTCAAATGCGCGAATGAGATCCATCATGATGATAACTGTTTTATTCGTGCCTTGAAGCTTTACGTTCAGTTCATTGAAATGTTAGCATATGTCTGTAAAAAACATCAAGCCACATAATATCCATCAACTGTGGGTATTGTTCAATTTTGCTATCATTTTGCAAAACAGTCTGATTTCTTCCAAGCGATCTACAAATCTTTGAAGTACGTTCCCACGGCTCAACCAGCGAACATTATTATACATTAGTAAGTCATTTTCACCAAATTGACTTCATCCAACAAAGCATCGAATTTTCACTTATTTAAAGCCTGTGACGATATGAGGTTTACTATTTTTGTGACTAACGTTAGTACATTATCAAGACATCTTAAACCACTCTTTGCACACAAGGCTTGTTGGTGAATAATGTAGCGGCATTCAAGAATCGAATGTCCTACGTATGTTTTAAATAAAGAAATTAAATCATTTTTATGCCTACCATATTTGGAGCACCATCAGTTGTTACTGAAACAATTTTTTTCAAATCAATTTCTTTCTCGGCAAGTGAATTTTTTACAGCCATACAAATATCTGTGCCCTTTGTAGTTGTTAGCAGTGATGTTATCGCAATAATTCTTCGTTAATGACGTTTCCTACACAATATAGAGCAAAGACAGCTAAACGTGCAGATTTAGTGATGTCAATACTTTCGTCAAGACATAGAGATATATATAAAAGGAGTGGAGTTTGTCATTTTTTTTTTTGTTGATCTGTAACACTTTCGGCCAGTTTCAAGATTCTATCTTTTATTGTACTTCTAGATAGAGGAATATCTTTGATACGCTGAATTATCTTATCTTTATTATCAAAATCGTCAAAAAGTCGGGACGCTCATGCCAACCAAGCTTCCTTCAAAAACTCTCCCTCTTAAAAAGGTTTACCATGCCGAGCATTGACATTTGCAACCGAGTAACCTGCCACACTTGCAAGACAATTTTTGCATACATATTTAATCGGAGACATCGACTGTATATTTCTATCAATTCTTTTTGCTGTGGTTCGCTTTTTTCACAAAAGGATTCGTGATTTGTTTCAAAATGCCGTTTTACAGACGATGCTCTGCATACCACTGCTCCAGAACATAAAACACACATCGCTTTGTCGCATGTACTGATCATGCCATGTTTCTCAGTCCAGCAAGTTTGAAATTCTCTATTACACTTACTATCTTGCACTTTTTTTTTTTTTTTTTTTTTTTTTTTTTTTTGTTGAACTAGCCATGTTAAATAGCTGCTAAAAATCGTAAATTTAACAAAAATAAACTTTAAAATTCAGTTCTGTCGACGAAATTGACTATGCTATGTGCTTTCTCTTGATCACACACAAAAAAAACCTTTTTACTGACTGTGAGCGCATGCGCAGATATTTGCGTTTTGGATATTGAGTATTTGTACAAAATATCAGTCTGCTCTTTCACTTTTGTCTCGGGTCATTAAAATTTTTTTAAATGAAGCCGTGAGATGAATTAGACTTACTAGATAAGAATTAGATCATTGATAAATTAGATTCATACAAGCTGAACCACTAATGTAAACTTTTGTGAATATATTTTTTATACAACTTGAATGTATATAGAAATGGTTGCATGTCCACACCCACTATACATAGATAAACTTTGCATCATTAGCAATTGTAATACACAACGTAACTATGCAAGACATAACAAAAGACTGTTCCCTGTTGCCCTGTGACTCATCACTCCATTTGTTCATAATCCTTCATAGTATACTTTGTTATTTTCAGCTAAAATGCAAGCCGTTGTTGATCGGTGGCATGCTCAAAATATATTGTCGCGTGCCATTGGTTCACCATCTCTGCTCTAGAAGAATATCATTATCAAAGCACTAAATTTTGCTTGAAATATTATGTAAACTTTTGTGATGAGTTTATACCATCAGTTTGCAAAATATTTGTGTAGTAATTTGTGTGCCATGAACCTAACATATTTAAAAGGATGTTTTGCAGCCATATTTTAATTTTGTTCCTCTTAAGCAACATGAGGACTGTAGGTAACAAAACTTAAAATTTTGAGCAATTATAAAGTGATTAGAACTATATCCGAGTTAATACCTCACTCTTCTAACTTCCAAACCTTTGTGAGTTAAGGCTCATTTGTATTTAATAAACAACAGTGCTCATTTTTCCATACAAAGGGTCTTTAGCACAACAAAACTCAAGTCTCGACCCATGATGTTTGCAACTGTCACATAACTTGTCTCCTACAGTGTTATAAAAAATTAAATGATCAGAACGTGCAATTAAAATTGATAAATTCTCCAAATATTCAGTAACTTTTTCAATAAATTTAAAATTTAATGTTATTGGCATAGCTTACATCTCCCATTGTCCTATTCTCAAAGCATTGTTTTTAGATTTTGTTGCCCAAAGGCAAATAACTATACTATTAATTTTAATAAAAATGCTAAAAAATGCTTGTGTAAACCATTTTTTACCTTTATATCAAGAGAAACTTAAAAAAAATATTTTAAGGCATCGTTTTTTTGTATTTTGTTATAAAGTAATGCTAAAGTATTTAAAATAGTTTTTCAGCCGTATTCTTTGTTCCCAAAATGTTTATCAGTGAAAATCCCAAGTAACATAAACATGGTATGTAAATAATCGAAACATTTTTTGTAACTAAAAGATAAATTGAGTGTGTATATTTAATCATTCTTCTTAAATAGTATGATTATGTGTTTAAAAAAAATCTTTTCATTGAAAATCACAGGACAAGAACATTCATTTGTGGATAAATGGTTTATTGTGAATGTGTATCAAAAGCAATTTGACCTGTAAAAAGAATCATCAGTTTTCATTTCCAATATCAATGTCTTTTTTACATCATTAATAATGATATAAAAACCTAAATAGTAAGTTTCTGCTGTATCTTTAATATTTAGAAATTCACTAAAATCATTTTTAAAATATTCTTATAAAAAGATTGAGTGGAAAAAAAATTTTTTATCTGTATTAAAAATATAAACTCTTTTCTGGATTAAAGCACATTTTTTGTCAACATTCCCTAAACCCTCCATATTGTGGTGATTTGATTGCTGCACTGAGATTATTTATAAGTTCTGTTTTCACTTAATTCATTTTTGTGGAATTATGGAGACTGCTGGGGTACTAAACTTTACAGTTCTTATGTAATGTGGTAAACAAATTAGGGAATTATAATACTACCTCAAATATTGCTCTTGTTGTCTTATTGTAGTTCAAGATTACAAAATTTGTCTTGTATAGCTTTCTTGTAGTTCTGGGGAGATGTAATTCAAGGCAAAGTTAATTGATTTTGAGCTATGGCTATTACTTTAAGTTACTAATTTTCTTGGTAGTACATCATTATTAAAAGACTGAAATTTCTTTATATAATATATTATGGCTGAGAAAAATCAATATTTGTAAAATCAAGTATGGAGTGTTTTACTGTGATTAACTGTTGTAGACTTTTTACAATAGTACAATTTTTTCCTCCATTTTTAAATAATGTACATAATATGTATTTCTTATTTGTGATATGGCTTACTTAAAAGAAATTCTGATTTTTATATCTGTCAAAAAAAGAAAACTATTTTAAATCGTTATTGTAAAATATTTTCTTGATTATTCCATTGTCTTTTAATGTTATATGTAAGATTTAGTCACGTATTTGTCTTTTAGGCTACTCGCACTTTGGAAATAGAAATTTATTGTGAATTGTTTGTGTTAATGATTTTAATTATCTTAGTCTTGTAAATTGTTTTCATCAGTATATCTTACAATTGGAATAAACCATGTAAATGATGTATTGAAAGTGCCTTAAACTAATGCAATTACAAGAATGTAAATATTAGTTGATTTTAAAAAATATTATTAGTCAAAAGCGTAAATGCATGACTGTATAAGTGACCTTCACAGCCAAAGTATAATTCATGTAATAAAACATCTCTAAATTTAAAACAAAAGTTTGTTTCTTGTTTATTTCTTTCCTACTCTTGATTGTAATTAGCTAATATAATTTCTAACAAAATGATTGGGTTTAAAAAGATTCCTTATATCAACTTTTTGTCAGATGCAATGAAAATACCATGAATGAAGATATTATTCCCACAAGACAAATTTTTTTGAAAATTTGCATTTAAACATTTATTTTTATATTTTCCATTATATAATTTACGAAAATGTCTGAAAAGTATGGGAAATAAATGTATATATAATAGTCGACTTTTTTTTTCTTTTTGCTGACTTGTATTTTGCATTTAAAAAATGTGTGTATAACTATGAAGGAACAATCATATTTCTTGTATTCAGATCTCTTCAAAGTATTTTAAAACTGCATTTGGTAGTATACATTGGGTTGAAGTTTTTAGATGTCTCTTGATACAAGTCAGTCTGCTTCCAAATTTTATATTTAGAAAATCGTAAACTCTTCTTATTGGATCTTTTGAATTTAACATTCAGTAAACCTTGCCTTTTTGATAGATCTTACTAACTCTTTAAGAAAATAATCTATTCTGTAATTTTTCATTAGTTACTTACACATAATTCTGACTCTCCTTTTAAAATACTCAGCTCAAATTAAAACAAGTTTTAAATTTTTTTTTTTTAGCTTTGCTTTTGCATATTGTTCTTTTGTATAATTCTTAATCATTTTAGTAATTTAATTCAGATTGCCAATCACATACTTTAGAAATGCAAATTTAAATCATAATGAGTAGGATTTCTCTTAGCCTTGTCTATCGAACACCAATTTATAAAAATAATGAAGAAGGTCTTTGTAGGAAAAGTCAGTCACTTACTTAATGTTATGACAGGTTTTTCTCTGTGTGGAGAAAAAAATGTTTAAAACCAAGATTGACTTTTTATTTTTTTAGCTATATTTCTACAGAATTTTTTTAAAGAAATTTATCAGTTTTATTGTTGATGTCTTGCAAAAAGCTAAATATTATATTTCTTCAAATTTCAGACTTCTGATAGTGGTTATATAATTTTTTTCAAATCATTTTCTCTTTACATTTAATAAAGCACAAAACGTGATATTTTAAATGTATGAAATGGAATTCAACATGCCATGAAACGAAAGTTTTATTTTATCAAAATGTGCCATTTATAAAAATAAATGTTGCAATTCATGTTTTTCCAACTTTATTATATAAATTTGTGTTTTGTATTGAAAAACCATGCACAAAATAATCTTTTATATGTATTATTATTAATAAAAAGAATATATTTTCTCTGCAGTATAATGTCCGTTTGTTAGTTATGAAATTTTAAAACAAGAGTTTTTTTTACTTCAAGGAATTACTAATTTCTGACCCATCCTTTGATTTATGCAACAGATACGTTCTTCAGAAAGCTGTGTTAACTGAAAGCGTGATACAACAGAAATAAAGTGAGTGGGGGGATTAGTTTGTTACTTTTTAGAGACATTTTAATACTTTTTTTTAAGTATGAAATATATTCCTGAATTAACAATATTTGGCACAGAAAAACTATAAAAATATAAATTAATATTCCGTACAGATAAAAGCGGTAAAAGAACTGAAACAGTCTCCTTATCTTCAACTTAAAGAAAGAAATTCAAATATCCACTTTTACTCCAAACTAAATGACTTTCAGAAAAGTTAGAATTCTTCATTTTTGTTAGGCATAACATCACTAATGGAAATATTGGCAACATTTTCCACTTCTTTAGTCACAGTTGATTTACTTTCAGATGCTATGAAATCGGGGATCAACATTTGCTAACGTCGGCGGGTATCTATCTAAATTCTCTCATATATTGAATAAGCGAATTTTTTATATAACTGAAATTTTAATACTCTCTCTCAGTATCGGGATCTTTGTTTAAAAAAAGTTTGCTGTTCTCCTCCCAGTCTCTCTCTTCAACAATTATATATTAATATAATATTCATTAAGTTTATTTAAACTGTAAAATGCAAAATCCCAAAGCAATTACGGTCGACTCTCGATAATTCGAAGTTGAAGGAACCAATGAAAAACTTTGAATTATCAAGAGTTCGAATTATTCAAGAAGGGTAGGAAAAAACTAAAAATACACGAAGAGAAAAAATTTTCTAACACATTTAAATTTGAAACTATGTAATAAAGCAGAAATAGTACATATGTATACAATTATTTTAAAATATTTTTAACAAGTGCGTATTATACAGTACAAATATTATACAGAAGTTAAAAGTCCGGTATTAAAATAATACTTTTACTTTTTTAAAACAGCTATTAAAAGAATGCATACTGTACATAATTAATTTTTTTTCGACGAAAGAATTTATCTTTTTTTGTTTTATAGCATTCAATCTTTGTCAAAAGATTTTTCTAGAATAAATTAAGCTTGAAAAACGTCCACATCAACATGATTTTGAAGGAAAAAGTTGGGTAGTTTGTTTACTGACATTTTAGCTTCTGTCTGAGTCAATTCCGATGGTCATCAAATGGGCTACATTACAGAGAAGACAAGCAGAGACAATACAACTCAAAACATGTATGCTCCAACCTGTTTGCTACAGGATTCTACATGATAGTGAGTGTTCGAATTATCGAGAGCTATATATGATAATTTTGAGTTATTGTGTGTTGTAATCTGGCCAGCCGCAGATTTACTTCTAAATATATAGTGTACCAAAACGTATTGTTTTAGTTCGAAATATCAAGAATTTTTCTAGGGGCTGAACATATACTTCGAATTGGCGAGAGGTTCATATTATCGAAGTTTTGAATTAGCGAGAGTCGACTGTATTTTATGTTTCGTTTTAAAACCATGTAAAATGCAAACCGTTGTAGATTAAGAACCATGCAAATTGTGGGGTTATAACATTTTATATTTTGCTTTTTCGGGAGGTGATATATGTAAATTTTTCCTCCTCTCTTTTTTTTTATCCTAATTTATAACCTTTTATGCAGCTTCACGTGACGTCAATATAAAATAAAAAGTAAATGTACCCATGGGAACAAATTTCAGGTGATAAGTTTCCTTATCATATTTGTTAACTAGGACTATTTCAAAAGAGTCATACTGCTTATTGAGTCTTTCCCTTGCCTTACACTTATGTTAGCCAGTTCTTAAAAAATCTTCTAAAATGAAAGATATTCTCTGCCTTGTTTGTGGCTTTTTCCCCAGAGTCTTTCTTATAAATAATTTAAGTTTCTTAAATTAATTTTATAATGCTTGTCATTTGAATTATATTTATTATTACATACAATTATTAAATTTATTAATCAGTATAATTAAAATGATGAATAAAATAATGGTATATGAAATTTTTTGGAGAATTCTAAGATTTCTAATTATTTTAACAAGTTCACGAATTAAAACTGTTATAGTAATTGCAATCCTTACAGCATTAAAAAAAGCGAGATATAATAACAGCTGTAATTATTGAAATCTACGAATAGTTCTGGTATCAGTTTTAACAGAGTTAATATAGATATATAGCTTTATTGTATCCGTAAAAAAAAATGAAATGTTAATAATTTTTAATCATTTAAATTAAAAATCTAATTAAAATTTAGCGATGATTTTTTTTATTAAAGGAATATTTCAATTAAGAAACAGTAAAAATTCTTTATTAGCTTGAAAACACTAAAATTATTTATTCTTAGTGGATCCCTATTCAACAAAAGAAACATGCTTGACAAATTTCAAGTATATGGGTCTAACAATTAAAAACAGGAATTTTTTTCTGTAACTCCTCTTGACCCCTCGCAAACATCTTTGGGGGTCAATTTTCATTTTACTCTTTGTTAGAGGAACTCTATTTCATGAAAGGAACATGCCTACCAATTTTCAAGCAGGATGATCAAGTAGTTTAAAAATGGAAATATTTATCGATTACGCCTCTTAATCTCCCGAAATTAAACTTGGTAGTTGATATTCGCGAAACCCATTTTGTAGCGGTTCTCTACTTTACGAAAGGAATCTGCTTATCAAATTTCAAGACTGTACGTCTAACAGTTTAAAAATGGGGATAATTGTTTATAACGCCACTTGAGCCCCCGCAACGCCACTTCTGGGTCTGTTTTCACAAAACCCATTTTGTAGGGGAATTGCACTCTATGAAAGGAATCTGCATAGCAAAATTTGAAGACTGGTGCGTCCAATTAATTAAAAATGCAAAAAAAATTATCAATAACACCCCTTGAACCCCCGCAACACAACCTAGGGGTCGATTTTCACAAAACACATTTTGCAGTGTATTTCTATCCTATGAGAGGAATCTGCTAACCAAATTTCAAGACTGTGAGTCTAATAGTTTAAAAAAAGAAATAATTATTTATATCTGCCCTTAACCCCCCGCAACACCCCTTGGGGGTCAATTTTCTCCAAACCCGTTTTGTAGGGGATATTTACTCCATGAAAGAAACATTCCTACCAATTTTCAAGCAGGTAGGTCAAATAGTTTAAAAACGAAAATATTTATCTCTTACGCCACTTATTCCCCTGCAACGCCACTTAGAGGTCTGTTTTCACAAAACCTTCTTATAGCTGATCTCTACTCTATGAAAGAAATCTCTTTATCAAATATAAAGACTGTGCGTCTAATAGTTTAAAAATGGGAATAATTATCTATAACGCCCCTTAAGTCCCCTCAACGCCACTTGGGGGCAATTTTCACGAAACCCATTTTTAGCGTATCTCTACCCTATGAGAGGAATCTGCATACTAAGTTTCAAGACTGTGCGTCTAATAACTTAAAAATAGGAATTTATTACGCCCCTTAAACCCCCCTTGGGGGTCAATTTTCCCAAAACCCATTTTGTAGCGGATATTTACTCCAGGAAAGAAACTTACCTACCAATTTTCAAGCAGGTAGGTGAAGTAGTTTAAAAACGGATATATTTATCTATTACGCCCCTTAATCCCCGCAACGCCACTTAGAAGTCTGTTTTCACAAAACCCGTTTTGTAACTGATCATTATTCTACGAAAGGAATCTATATATATATATCAAATTTAAAGACAGTGCGTCAAATAGTTTAAAAATGGAAATAATTATCTATAACGCCCCCTAAGCCCCTGCAACGCCACTTGGGGGTCGATTTTCACCAAACTCATTTTGTAGCGGATCTCTACTCTCTGAAAGGAATCCGCTTACCCAATTTCAAGATTGTACATCAAGTAGTTTAAACATGGAAACAATTATTATTAAAGCCCTTAACCACCCGTAACGCCCCTTGGGTTTCGAATTTCGGAAAATCCGTTCTTAGCTGATGTCTACTCTATCAAAGGAACATGTCTACCAAATTTCAAGTCTGTAGGTTGAATAGTTCCAGAGATTTCGTGATTAGTCAGTCAGTCAGTGAGTGAGTCGCTTTTCTCCTTTATATATATAGATAACTTTATTTTGTAATACTTTTTTTTAAACTTTTATTATAATATAATAAAAAATATTAAAACGTTTTTCTGTACATGGACTGCCTACTATAATGTGAATATTCTATTGCTTACAATCATGGGTTCCACAAAATAATTTTATACTTGCAATGTTTTGCAAAACTGAACAGTTTTCCAATGGAAAACGCACTTATTTTTCATTTGTGGTAAAAAAACACCTATAATAAAGGAAAGGAAAGGGAACAAGTTATTGACATAATATCAACAGATTTGACGCGTTAAAATTTAAATTTAAGCAAGAACAGTTCCTAAATTTTGGGTTGTAAATTATATCATGCAAATTATTCAGTATTTTCCATACAGCTGTAAAATTTTTGCCATTTGAAAAATATATCTCAACATGAGTGGCTACAAAAATAAAATATAAAAACAAATTAAACGCAGAATATGAAATGCGACAACAGATAACTGAAATAGAGCTAGACTTCAACGGTTTGTGTAAAAAAATGCAAGCCATATCGCATTTACTTATGTGTGTGTAGGTGACACCTGGAGCCTATATAAATTATTATTAATGAGTAATTTATAAACATTATATAAAAAATTTTTAATAACAAATATTCTTTTTAATTGTTTTTACATAAAGTACATATAACACACGTTGATGTACTTGAAAATATTATTTTAAGACATTCTTTTAAGAGAGAGAGAGTGGAATGTGTTAAATTCTAAGTGTTCCGTGAGTTTAAAAAGTTTGAAGACCACCGATCTATAATGAAAGAAAGATTCCGAGTATATATGTGCGATGTAGCACAGAAACGGAAAGCTCCAAATGAGTGAAATTAAACATGTTGGAACTATGAGTGATAATGTGGTTTGCACCTCGAAAAAGTTTCTTCCGTATTACTTTAAGAAAAATTCAATTTTAAAGTGATTCTTCATAGCTCTGCCGCTATGGTCTCAATTCTATCTCTGAATGCGATAAATTATTCCCTCATATAGTTTCTTAGGGACATACTTTTACAATCATTATATTTATCCATTTATTTGTTCTTTGTGGCATAATTAAAATTGTTTTCTGGAATAAGTCGTCGTAAAAAGTATTCTTTCAACAATTGCATTTTAGTTTTAGTAACATGTGTTGAGTTCTGTTTGATATCTAATGATGTAATTCGTTTTAAATTTAACCGTTTGAGTTCTGAAGAATTTTCTTATATATGCGCTTAAATTGCGGGATGAAATGCGTAATTATTATTATTATTGAAAATTTTCTACTGCGGAATTTTATTATCACTTTCAAATTCACACTTTACTACACTCATCATTGTCACTTCTTATACCATAGTCACTTTCAGATGAATTGGAACTTGGCATGGGGCTTTTTGTAATTATCAGTATAACACTTGTTAAAAAATTAAGACAATTTCTAAATCTTATAAAACAATAACGAGTTCTTTTACGACAAATAAATAAAACACAGTGGTAATCGGTAATGTACTTGAACCGTGGATGGTGGGTACGGTAGAAAAAATTAGCCAATTATTCTGATAAAAAAATGTTTGTGTAAAAAAAATATTTTTTTGTAAAAATTCTCTCGTTTTCATAGATGTGATGACGATTCTAAAGAAATGGAAGTCCAAACGTTATCTACCTTTTCTATTGGCGCATCCCCCTCCCACTGTACCACAATCCACGGCTCTACTTCATTACTTGCTTACCACTGTGTTTTATTTTATTTCATATTATTAAAAGCCACAATTTGAATGAGATTAATAAAAACTGCAATTGATACGAATACAACTGCTCTCAATTTGATGCAAAAACAATACTAACCAACAGGAACGTGATCGCATTTTCGGTACAAGACAAGTGCAATCGCACTTTCCCGCTATTTTGACATACAACAAGCGAAGCGCTATAGCACTCGCGTGCACGAACAGTTAAAATATTTTATCTTTTTCAATAAACCCAAGCTCCCTAAATGGTTTTGATTTATCGCTTTCATATAGTTTTTATATTTTGAGTAAATACTAAAATTGTAAATTCTTTTTCAATTAATGCCTTCGCACTGTTAAAGAGCAGTTAGTTTTTACTTCACTCACACATAGGGATTGCAATATCGGACTAAAAGTTCAATACCGGTATTCGGTATTTCTTAGAACTTAATACCGGTATTAGAAATTTTAGAAAAAGAAGGAAACACAGGTGCATTTTCTTTAGTTCTACTTGCCAGTTTTATTAGAGAGTGTAAATATCACAAGAAATAATTTTTAACTTATAAATTATAACAGTATATAATGAATCACAAAAAATAAATAAAGGAACATCTTATTTATTAAATCCCGAAAAAGTGCAAATATCACTGTTTGAAATGTGTTCTTAAAAAACATAATGCATAAATTGTACTGTCATTAAGCCTGGAACATAATTTGGTGCAAAAATTACCAGCTGTTAAAAACGCTCTTTCGGCATCTACGCTAGTTGGAGGTACTGTTAGCAATGTGCGATATACTTTTTCCATGTATTTACCTCAAAATCCCTCACCTTCAAATAAATAGATTTCTCGTCGGATGATTTTGGATATAGTAGCTGATTTCTGTACTGTACTTTGGGTCAGTATATGTCAGTACTGTATCACTACAAGTATAGGACTCTAGCTCAGTTTTAGATAAGTTTTTAATGAACACCTTCATTTTTACTAAATGTTGGTCTACATCATCTGAATAGTAATCAGTAATAGCACGTACACTCTCCAGGTTGACGTTCTCCTTACTTTGATCTTGCAAATCCATCAAAAATTTTAATTCCTTACTATATTCTGCATATATATACAGGGTGTCCAGCCTTAATGGGACCCAATAGCTAATTCCCGAACCGTTTGGTTTAGATACGCACTTCCAATTTAAAAAATGTTTTAAAACAAGTAAGGAATGTTTTTACGTGCTTTTCGAACCAAAGACCCATTTACAAAAAAATTACAAAAATTAAATTTTTATACGGTCCTCCGGTCCTATCACTTGTATTTAGGAAAAGATGCAGTACACTAAAACAAAGTAAACACAAAAAGTTTCATTTTATTACGATAAAAACTGGCCGAGTTATGCCTACATAAATTTGAAGCATCGGAGTTGCTCAGAAAAGGGGGTCGTATACAAATTGAGTTTAGAGCACAGTAATTCCCTATCTACAGAAAGAGCAAAAAAGAAGAAGAAACATCATAGAAAAATTAAAACATCGTAGTAAACATCATAGACTGACAATTTGTATTGCTGTATGGCAAACAATAAAAATTAAATTATAGAAATACAACTTGTACCGAAAAGATTAAAACACCTTGTTTTAACAAATAGCCGCAAAATAATACAGGATTTGCCGTTCAAATTATAGCATAATGTGGAATGATGCGCCAATCGTGAATCAGGGGTTTTATTATATCAGAATGACTAAATTAACTTAAATAATGGTGAAGGCACGAGACAAAGAATACGTCTATTGCAACTCCCAGTTTCATACAAGCGCTGAACAGCACGGGAAATTGTGCAATAAGATGGATGTCTTCGAGGGGGAAATTTAATGGTATAAAGTCTTGCCGCCTCTCTTATTTCGATTACACTGCCCATAAAACAGTACCATTTCGCAGTTTCTTCATTTGTATACATCTCGTTCTCCCCTACTAGAATTCATAATATTAGAATACGACTGTATGCAATTGCAAGCGACTACACAACAGATTTTTAACGTTCGTCATGATCAGCAAAAACGCAGCAAATCAGACTGAAGCCGTAGCATATAAGTCTATTTTTGGAACTCCTTTTGAAATGTTTTCTTCTTCGAAAATATTTTATTTTTTCTACGTTTTACACGTACACAGAATAAATTTTATTTCTTACGTACTCAATTATTGTATTATTAACGTATTCTTTTTAATTTAAAAACGATTTACATAAGAGTGACGTGCAAGTGCGAAAGTTTGCTAGCAGAGTTCCAACTAATTTCACTTTGGAGACGGCCCCTTACTAGCTTCTTGAAAATAGCCGAGAAAATGCACATAAAGTATGATTTTCAAAGTTCCATAACTCGGCCAGTTTTTATCGTAATAAAATGAAACTTTTTGTGTTTACTTTGTTTTTGTGTACTGCATCTTTTTCTAAATATAAGTGATAGGATCTGGGGATCGTATAAAAAATTAATTTTTTTCTAAATGTGTTTTTTGGTTCGAAAAGCACGTAAAAACATTCCTTACCTGTTTTAAAACATTTTTCAAATTGGAAGTGCATATCTAAACCGAACGGTTCGGGAATTAGCTATTGGGTCACATTAAGGCTGGACACCCTGTATATATTTGACTTCTATTTAAATCAAGGATTACCTTATCAAACGCTACAATAATCGTGTCTCTTTTAAATTTTTCTGTCCCATACACAGGTTTTTCTGTGATTTTATCTGCAAATTTTGATTAACGATTTTGGTCGTAATTCTCGCAGTTCAATATATTCACGAATGAATGAGTCGAACTCTGCTAGCAGTTTCAAGGTACCCATACAATTACCATTATGAGGAGAACCAAAAATCAGTGATACTCTAAATCAGTGATACTCAACCTGTGGCCCATGGGCCGCATGTAACCCACCGGACCATTCTGAGTGGCCCGGTCTAGATTCGTTGAAATAACAAATTCAATTATTTAGGAACAATGTATTAAAAATTTAGCGAGAATTATATCAATCAAATCTATCAATTTTGCTATTGATGTCGTGCTGTTACAAATTGTGAAATATTTTTTTTTCTTTTTATAATTATAATGGTTAGTGATAACAAATAACAATGCAGTAGCGACCATTTTATAGGTGTAACTAATTTTTAACTAGCCCTCATGTCTAAAAAATATTTGCTGTTTCAAGGCGATTGGGATCTTGACTATTTCGTAGAAAAAAAACATGGATCAACAACTTGCTTGATTTGTCATGAGAATGTTATATATAAAAAAATATAATTTTGCTCTCGTCACTGTACTACTAAACACAAATCTTTCAATGGCTCTTCTTATTCTTAAAGATTCATTTATATAAAAGACGAAATAAATTGCTCTTCTTTTAAAAAAAAAAAAACTCTTTTTTTTGAAACATCAATAAATATCTCGCAGGTGGTAATGTCACAAAAACGCAGAGGTAACAAAAGCATCCCATAAAATTTAATACATTATATATATTGACAAGCATATGAAACTGTTAATGATACACTTAAGAATTATTACAGAACGTTAGTGTTTCTTAAATGCTTCCGATGTACTTACTCTTTGATGATATCAGTTATTTGTTCAGATATTTTATTTTTATAAAATCAAAAAATATTTGAATAAATTTGAAACAAAAATGCACAATAAGAACAGACAGTTTATACAGATAATACTGATTTCAGTCTGTAGTTCAATAAAAACTCTTTGCTTCCATCCTCGTTTGATAAATTAATATCTGAAATAAAAATATGTAAGGCTTTGTCAAAAGAAAAAAATCAAACAATCCAAATACTTGGCAGCTTTGTTTTTATGACAGTAGAATGCAGACAAGGGGCTTGGGATCATTGATTAACGGAAATTGAAAAATTCCCCCGTAACTGGGTAAAAAGTGAATGAAACCTATATTTTGTGAGTTTTGTTTGATATAGTTTTAAAATAAGATCCAAAATTATGAGATTTTATATTTTGACCAATTTTTCACATTTTAAATGTCCTTGATCTTATAGCTTCCCCCTCTCTATTAATCCTCATGTTGCGGCCTGCGTAAAATACATGTCAGATGTATGTGGTCTGGCGTAAAAAAAGGTTGTGTATCCCTGCTCTAAATGCTAAGCATCTTGTAGCCAAATACTTTATACCGCAATAAACACGTTTGAGGACATAGTGGTAATATTCTGTATCCTTTCTTAGTTGCTCCTGTAATTGTTTATCTAAAAAAGATTTATTTTCTTTTCGTGTCAACTAAACTAACATTGAATTTATATGTTCAATAGAATTTTCATGATTTTCTAAGCAACGTGTTACGTGTTTCCAATCAGAAAAGCCGGTTATGTATTAAGAATTTGTTTCAGAAAAAAGTTTGCAAGTCAAACAAAAAAACACTACCAATACTAGTTGAATAACAAAGCCAAGATCTTCCCAACACTTGGCCATTTTTAAGTTTTTAGTGAAATGATTATTAGAAAATAATATCTTTTGTTCTTTGTATTCTCTTAGCGAAACAATATATATATTGTTTGGATCTTTATTTTGAAAATAACTCATTTCTTGTGAAGGGATATAATCAATAAAATCACTACTTAGAGATTTAGATCACGAACCTACATGAATAATCCTAATCTTCCTACTCCTGTCTTCATACTTAAATAATTTAGAAATGTGTATTTGTAATTACTTTTTACTTGAAACCAGTAAACAGGCACCCAAGTATCTTTTAATTTCAGGTATTATGCATAGGGCACAGCACCAAATCATACAATATTGTAACACAATATTATTACACAAAAATAAATGGCTACAGAAATAGTGCCACTATGTTTGTATAAATGCTCTATGCTCATCGGAGCAGCTCTATGATTGAGACTCTATCATAGAGCGGTACCGTGTACAAAAGAGTATAATTAATACTCTATTAATAATAGAGTGTAATAGACTGTATTAATTATAATTGTTAATAGACTGTAATTAATAGACACTTTATTAATTACACAGAGCTACAAAATTAAAGTTTTGGAGAAGTACAAGAGAAGCTTTCAGTGGTTTTTATATTATTTAGTGTGTTGATTTCGAAAATGACGTACATTTTTTCTCATTACATCAGGATTTAATGTAAAATCGATATTTTTGCTAAAACCCTATTTGAAAAGGAATTCTCAAACAATTTACCCTGGGCAATTTGGCAACAGTGGTTTTTATCCAGTTAAATCTATGTAAATATTTTTTCTTGATGAGGCAAATGAATTTCTCAGCAATTAGATGAATAGTGAGTGAATATTAACGTCGCACTGTTCAACTACACGAGAGAATTTGGCGATGGACCTCGTAATTTTGAACATTGGTCAAGTGACGAGGACGATACCTGAGCTGGCACTCCCTCTCCTAACTATCACACCACACATACTGGAGAACGTTTGAGCTCTCGACAAATTTAACATGCATCGCTCCCCTACACGAATGGTCTTCAGCGGCACTAGTCTCGAAATCATGACATGCCTGCCAGGAGTGCGGTACCTTGGCCACTAGCAATTAGATGAAAACCATTGTTTCTAGACCTCACAGGCTGTCTCTGATCATGCGAAAAACAAGAAATACCCTTGAGGTTTAAACATTTTACAGCCAATTATGGTGTAGTCTCTAAAAGAAAATCACCAGCATACTATTTTAATTTGTTTTTATTAAGGTATTTACATAAAATATATAGACGATTTTCAAAATTAATAATTATTAATTTCCGCGTATTCGGTGGTAGGGCGGAAGAACAAAAGTAAATTGCTCTTGCTCTCTAACATAAATTTGATATGGTATTTCGGGTATTTTATTTTTGATTTGTGTATATTTTTTACTGGTTTATTATTGTATTACTATTTTGATTGTAAGCACCTTTTCTGTTTGTTATCTTCAATGCGGAACGGGGGCCCTGGGCTGCAGCCCATTTAGCCCATACGTAGATCCGGCCTTGCCTAGAACAAATGCAAAAAGAGTATTGTGAAAGAAAAAAAGCAAAACTAGCAGCAATTCCTGGCGAGTCTATATATCACCAGGTAGTTCTGTCACAGCTTTTATCATCTTTATCCATTAAGTTTTAGTCCTGTACACATCAGAGGCTGCTGCAATCATTGGATCCGATGATTAAAAGCCGATTATCTTAACTGGAGATTTTAATGTTAATTTTCCTTCAGAAGAAGCAAAGCCACTCATTGAATTCTTGAAACGGACACTGAATATGACAATGAATACTGATTCTAGAGAAGGAAATACAATATACGGAACCACGATTCACATTTTCTTGATTGACTACAATCGAGGATTTTTATATCCTACTTTAGTTACCACACACCTACTGTGTCTTTCTTGGAAAATGATGATGCAGAAAATTGAATAAAAATATTTTCATACAATAAATGAAGTTCGAATTTTATTTGATTAAAGTTATCTCAGCAGTTTAATATAATTAGATCTATTCCAGCATTTTCGGCCAACGTCACCAAAAAAGTTTCACTTCTATCACGTGGCTTTCCACGTTCTTTTTTTTTCCGTTCGACTCACAAGGTTTCCTGATAAAAGTCAAATATGCTTTATAATTTTAAGCCAAGACCAGGTAACGAGAGTTGGCATCCCATTACTCGCTTGTATGCTTACAGAAAAAATAAAGCTCAAACATGTGACTCGGTTGAAACATAAGCTCGCGACCATGAATAACTTTTGGTCGGCTACAGAAACAAGGGCTGTGTACTTGTATTATGTGTGCTGACAATTTTACATAAAAATAATTTTAAAACAGAAAAAAAAATTCAGTTATTTTTACCTTGACAAATTTTTTCTTCGTGTATGTTGAAAATTCTTCATATCAATGCAAAGTTCCAAAGCATGCTTATTTATGAAAGAACTATTATATATTAAATAGTACAACCTGAATGAGCATAGTGGTGGAAAAATGTTTTAACAACACTAACAATCATAAATTACAATGACAATCAAAAATTAATTTTCGAATTATAGCAAGTGAGACTGCACAAAATATTTTACCTAAATAAATAAATTTTAACTCATTTTAGTTCTAAATACTTGAATTAATATAAACATAAATAGAGGTAATGTACATTTCATTGTTTTCTCTATTTTTTAAAAACAAAATGCATAGAATTCTTATTTAAATTAGTGTGCAGTATGTATATGCCAAGAGAATTTTATTAAGATATTTAAATGCCTTTGAAAACTATGAATTTAAGACAATATTTTATAAGAGGAATACGTATTTCAAAATGAATTTAAGAAAATACTTTATAAGAGGAATACGTATTTCAAAAATATAAGTTGGAGCAAATTCTAAGTAATAGCATTTAGTAACCTATTACTGAAAAATAGTTTGGCACACTTGCATGGTAGTTGGATGCAAGTCATAACTGACAAAATTTTATAATAATTTTGAATACATCAATTCTCTCATCATGCGCAAAATCCATAAATACAAATCTGGCAATGTGCCAGATAAAGAAATTAATTCAATGGGATATCTCTCTATATAAAAAAGCTTTTTGTGATGACGTAATAAATTTCTTTATCACACACAGAAGAACAATAAAAAGGCAGTAAGTCTATTTCAATATTATGGTTACAAATTAAAATGTGGAGATAAAGACTTGAAATTTATTTCTGCTTACAACACATTGAAAAAAAATAGAACTACATAATACATGTAAAAATTAAATTTTTACAATTTGAGCAATGAGTCTGAACAGTTATATCATTTGCAAAATAGGGGTTGGTCAAGGTTAGGCAGACAAGGGGTACTAACCTAGTTTTTTGTTTTAAATAAGTATTTTTCTTTGAAATATTTTAAGCAAGGTGCATTATTTTACAAATTTTACTTCATAAATTTAAAGTTATGCTTATGAATACCCCAAAAAATTTCAAAAAACAGTTTAAACTAATATAAGTCCAGTACTGTTGGTTTAATAAATGTTTCAAGATATCAAAACGAGCTAATGGCCAATAAAATACAAAACAAATCAACTCAGCCTTTATTTAGAATGGACATTTTCGAAAAAAATCATGAGACCCAGCAGAACTTATTCTAAAGCTTATTTTGATACAGCAATACTTAGCTATCACTGAAATGGCACTCGATTGCTGCATTTATTCTTCTACCAAAAGAACAATTTGTTCTCAAGTAACAAGTAAATAAGGATGATTTTTGCTTCATTTCTTTTATAATACAACTAAAAGATTTGCATTTTGAAGTATTCCAAAATTGAAATGTTTTAAAACTTATCAAAATTCAAAAGGTAAGGCAAATAGTTAAAAAAAAAAAAACTAAGGAAAAATTACATACAATTTTAAGGCCAATAATTCTAATTAACGTTTGAATGTATAAAAACACCAGCCACTATAAATGCAAATTTCCATACATTCTCTCCCCCCCCCCCAAAAGATAAAGTCAAACACATCTGAAATTGATGACTAATGAATTAAAACATTCAGCCTGGCAGATCAATTTGAAGAAGCTTAATATTTTGGTAAATCTAAATCAGTAGTTAAACAGATGTTCAAAAGATACATCCAACATTATTCATTATTTAATGTATACAAGTACAAATTCATGAACAATTTAAAAAATACTATGTTTTTAAAATATAATACAGGGCCATACCAAATTATATGATTCTGAAATACCAATTTTATTATGCAGGGGAAATGATTAAAATGCAAGATTCAAAATGAGAAAAAAGCTGCTTAGTTGAATATTTAAAATATTAATCTTTTAAGGTGTATTGGGAATTTTAAATTATCAAAGCAATATTTTGATATTTTTTTAATACTTCAAGTATTGAATAAACATTAATACATAACTTAAACAGCATATATTTTAAAACAAATAGATATTATCATTTGTCTCTTGAAATTTGCATTCCTAAGAACAAAATGTAATTTAGTGTTTCATAGTGAAATAACACAACTTTTATTACCACACATATTTATTTAAACTCTACAGTTAAATTAAAAAAGAAACATGCTACATTACATACACTTATTAAAATAGAAAAGTATGCAAAAATAATAAAAATTTAAAAAAAAACAGACATTTTGTTCATTCTTGTGTATAATCTAAATACTGATTCATGCACATATGCGCTTCACATGAAATAGCAACAAAATAATATACATAATCATGTTGTATATAAGTATATATAAATTATTCTTGCACACAAAAATCTTAAAATAATCCAAGAGATCTTAAAAAAGAAAATATAATCATGGAGATTCAAATACTCCACTACATAAAATTACATTAAACTGATTTGTAATGTTGAAACTCATTTAAACATTCTTTTAGGTAAAGAACTTTTTTCAAAAAAATTGACTTAGAATAAAACTTAAAAGATTAAAATTAAGAATTAAATGTTTATTTTTAAGCTTAATTAAATGTAAATCTAACTCTTTTAAGTTTCATTTAAGTAAATAATCAAGTGTGCAATCATAAAAATACACATTAATCTACGGACACAAGCTATTTTTTTTTCTAAGACAATAAAAATTTCAAATACTTTTTAAGTACAAGAATGAATGAAATATACAGACACTTATGTTGCAAAAAAATTATGTTAGTTATAAAGAGATGTCAAAATTACAGACACAAGCTTATTTTATACAAATTCTGAAGAAATAAATTATGATATGACAAATATACCTATGTACAAGCCAACTACTGTTACAGAAAGATATTTTATATTTATGCCAAGTTGGAAATGGGAGGATTTATTAGATTTGGCATTTTAATCTTCATTTAAATGAAGTTACAGTTTACGACAAAAACATAATAAACATGTTTTGTGACATTAAAAAAAATGAATACTCATTTATTATTTATGAACACACACTTTTGAGGTATAAAAAATAAATACTACAAAAAAATCAGCTATACATGATTGGAACATGCTCTAAATTTTTATAATCAATCTATTAAATAATAAGGAAACTGTAAACAATATTATACACAAACTATTTTTTTCTAAAAATTCAATGCTAATTCTAATTTTTCTATTTTCTAATAATTGTTGAAAAAATGTGCGAATAAATTCGACACAAAATGCATATTATATATTTGTACCATAAAACTAATAAGCTTTAAATAATTTAGAAGCATCATTCCTATTAAGAATTCACAAAACATGTTTAAGAGGACATTCTTATTAAAGTTATCTTACAATGAGACATTTTCTGATAAACATTTATCCAGCAATATTCAAGACAAAACCAAAAAGACAAATAAAAAACAGTCAACATTAAATTTATAACACATAAAATTCAGTTATTATGTGTTTAATACAGAAAATAAACACAAACTGGTGCCTGCATATTATCCTGTTTACCTTTTTCACCAATTAAGTTACTTAAAAATTAAAATGTTACTTATGTGTATTATTGGAGATAAGTGACCAACACAAATGATATTAACATTTTTTCTAAGGTAAATGGGATAATATGAAAGTGCCCACATAACATTTCAACTTAATACCAATATGAATAGACTTATCCTTGATCCTAACACTGGATTTTAAGAAAATACATAAAAAAAGATGTCTTATCAGCAGAATCAAAGTATAAGGGTAATTTTTTAAAAAAAGTTTTTTTTAATAACAATGTATGTTTTAAAATACAGATCTTCATTGAAAAATACACAGATTAAAGTTTTTTTACTACTTTTTCTTAAATTTAAAGAAATTCATTTGTTTCAATAAATATACTACTAAGTAAAACACATTTTTAGAAGTATAAATCCATAAACTTCTCAACAGCTAATCACTTCAAAATCTACTTTTGGCACCTTCTAACAAGCATTTGATGCTTCATCCATTAATTCTCAACTTTCACACCAACCAAAAACCTAGTTGGATTACTAAGTGAAAAGAAACAAGTCCAAATCATTTTACCACACTGTTCCAAGTTTTCCTGGCTTCAAAATACTTGCCACAATTTTTCCCGCCTATATAAGAGGTAAGCAGCGATAAGGCATGCAAGATTGTCTGATCTGTCCATTAAATATTAAACAGACTGTCTATATCATTTTTATTTCTCCTGCTGTTCTGGAATATCCCTGAGAATTGTAGTCCCAACAATTTGAAAAAGCTTACTTTTTACATAAAAAGTTATATTAATCATTAGATGTGCTTATTGTATTTTTATAATCAATATTTGAATTCCAAATTAGATACATTTTTTGTCTTAGAGAACATTGCTTTTTTACTACATTTTTAGGTATTTACTTAAAAACCAAATCAATTTTTCATATTACTTAAAATTTTTACACAATTCTGGTGAAAGAAAGCACTTTTTTTATGGAAATATTTTAAGGATTGTATCAGTTTACAAAATCTTTGCATATTAGAGTATCTGAAACCTATAATCAGATATACAATTCTAAATATAAGTTAGCTTTTGTTTTCAGTTGTTTGTATTATATTCAACTTCATGTTTTATTTACACAGGGTTTTCAAATAATTTCATCAGTGAAAATTATATGATTAACTTCTCCATTTTTTTCATATAAATCAGGTTCAGTTTTCAAGAAAATTTCTTTTATCATTTAAAATGCTTGGGTTTAAACAATACTAAAATGGTTTTATTAAAGAAAAGTCACAGGACTACAATTAATATATATGATGGGATTTCAAAAAAATACTCATTTTAAAGTCCTCAATTTCTTTCCTTAACAAACACGACAATTACTGCCACAGAAAATCAATCAATGGATTTTTCTTTACAGATAGTTGAAAGACATACTTAACATGTTCTACACACATGCTTAATTCGATAAACAAGATGAAAATGAAATACTCTCAATTAAAAATAAAAGCAAGAGAGAAAAAATGAGATCCAGAAAATCATCATTTTAAGCACTCATTTAATGAATTACTTCCTGTCTTTACTGCATTATAATGCAGTATCAACAATGATAAAAACATGACTGAAAAACACCTTCTCTATTCATTTCATAGAGAAATATTATGAAAAATATTTTCAAATTGATTAATTTTAGCAATACTAAATATGTGTTTGTCAATAACACATAAAAATAATTAAACCTCTATTAAATATTTTTTATAAATGAATATATAATTTTTTTAAATTAAGGAACATTAACTTTTTGAAATATGCAAATGAAAAACCTAAAGATTTCTATAAAATATTGAGAATATTCTTATAAAGAAACATTTCAATGAAACAGGGTTCATTTAGGGAAATGTTTTAAAGATAATTTAAACATAAATTAACCTAATTCTTTTCTTTAAATCCTTTGTCATTGAACTATTTACATGAAGATTATTAGTATTGTTTTACATTTTACACATGGTAAATGCCCTTAATTTTTGTAAGTTCTTAAAATATTTTGTGAAATATAATGCCCTTTTTAAAAACCCCTAGAATGAACCCTGTTATTAAAAAAAAATATTCTTCCACCTCCAAAAAACATTAAAATTTTATGCATACAGTAGCTATGAGCTACCATATATATGTTTTTAACAGTAGAATGTTAAAAAAAATGTATTTTGCTTATGGCAAGAAAACAAAAAGTATACTTCATGTTGCAACAAGAAGCATAATATGTGAACAACCCTCATCACACATATACAGAGAAATATTTATCTATATATTACAAAATCTTTATTCAGTTAAGACAAAAATACAGAGAATGAAATATTTTGCCAGAGAGTAGAATACTTATTGATATTAATCATAGAAATCAGTATGGTAATTAAATAGAATATACTAGAATTACCGATATACAAAATAATATTCTTAGGAATATTTTCTCTATTTTTAATCGTGAAAAATTTTTTAAACATAAGAAAAACTTAAAACTTTTAAAGTATCTCATTCTCCTGATTCAAAGAATAAAGAATTTTGTTGTACTTCCTACAAATACTGGAGATTTTTTTTTTTTTTTACAAATAATTATTCCACTACACAAAATCAAATTATAAATAGGAAAAAATGTTAAATTTTCATTTATTCCAAAAATATTTATTTAAAAAATTGCAATATCAGAATTTAAGTTAAAATCAATAAGATAAGGAAAGTGATACAAAATTCCTCAGTTTGGTCCAATTACAAAAGAGCTCATTGTATGTATGAGGTAAAAGTCACGTTCGACATCGATATATAAATTTTTTGTATAGGTAACCAAGAATTTAGGTTTCCAAGAACAAAATTCAATTCTTGAATAACATTATGTCTCTAGGGATGTTACAAGACTGTGATAAACCACAGAGTCAAGAAGGGATGAACCCGAGTGTGATGATTCTCTATACTCTTCCCTTGAATCTTCAGAATGCACAGGATTTCGATACTGCAAACCACAAGGTTGAGATGAGAACATATGCAGTGGAGAAGTTTGTTTTGAAACAGATGATGAGGTGACATCATTCAATCTTTGCTCATCTGCAGGGCTTTTATCGCAAAATGAATCAGCATGTGATCCTTCATGCTCAAGAGTGTGAAGTACCTTGTCAGAAGAAACTGAAGCACAAGCTAAATGAAAATTTGAAGAGCAGGGCATATTCTCACAATTTTCTGGATTTGGGTAGTTACAAAAATGCTCATCATTACTTGCAGAAGAGACATACTGATATTCAAATGTGTTTAACTGAGTTTGTTTAGTAACATCCCAGCTGCTCACATTATCGTTTTGATATGTTTCATTACCCTGAAGAAATGATGTGGATGCTGATGTATGGCACCTGTAATCCACAGGGACGTCTGTTTGAAGCCTTTTGACAGTATTGTTTATCAGGACGGAACGACGTAAATAAGCCTCTGGATCTTCCACACCACGTATTTTGGCCATAGAAATTCGAAGAAGACGACGCCTTTCATCCTTCCACTTTGATCTAGATAAAAATGGAACAGGACCATTCGTTTTCTCATCAAATGAAGAATCTTCTTCTTCACTACTACTATCGCATGACCATAAACTCACTGCATTTTCTTTCTCAATCCAATCCATTTGTTCATAAATTTTATCTTCTTCATCTGAAGCCTCATCATCATCAATGACCAAATTTGCTCTGGCTGCTACTTTTTGCAACTGTTTCTTTCTTTGAATTTTATGAAATCTTTCTTCAAAATCTTCCTTTTCACAATCAAGTATTTTCCTTTTCTGAGATGGAGAAACAGGATCAACAGTACTTAAGTTAGATAACTCATCAGTGATACTGTTAGTTGCCGACACTAAAGAGAAAGGGGGGAAATTCAAAGGAAAAGTTTAATTCAGTTTTTAAAATTTCTACAAAATAAAATACTTATTTTCTTTTTTTATGGAGATAGGAATCCCATAGTTCTTGTTTAAGAATTAAAATTCTGATAAATAAGAGTATAAAAAAATATCTTTTATTTTCTTTAATTTTTATTATTATTAATTTTATCTTTAACTTATTATCTTTAATTTTTTTTTTAAATTAAAAGCTTTTTGTCTAAGTTTAAATATCACTCATTTTATAAGTCACACACTAAACCTTAAATAGTAAGATAGTTCAGTGTTACTGTTTCAAAAAAACAAAGAACAAAAAGGGTTAAAAAGTACCTTTTTAAATCGCTTGCATCAATACAATTTTCTGATAAAAATGAATTTACTGGATATATAGTAAATATCATTTATTTTCTTTGTTTAATATTTAACCTCACACAAAACTATGCAGCAATCATTAACAATAATGCATTTAAAACTAAACACACTTACCCCTCTAAAATTCCATATCAAATGAAACTTATAAATTTAACATGCAGCAGCCTCAATTTTCAATATAATCTTGTTTCAGATAAAAGCCTTGATGCAACATTTCAATAACATGTTATTTCTCAATTTTTTTTAAAAATATATTCACACAAAATTTGAATATTCTTTTAATCCAAGCAAATCTTGAATGCATTCAATTTTTTTAAATAAAATTATCCTAAATCAAACATAACTACAAATAAAAGAGTGATATTAGTACATACTATTTATACAAATTACACAATTAAAATTCTGGCTCATAACAGATACTTAATAAACATGATTAATTAAGTAAACACATGAATACTCAACAATTTAACATTATAGCATTCATAAGCATTATTTAAATGCATTTATTG
Source organism: Trichonephila clavata (assembly GCA_019973975.1). Lineage (NCBI taxonomy): Eukaryota > Metazoa > Arthropoda > Arachnida > Araneae > Nephilidae > Trichonephila > Trichonephila clavata. The sequence continues at coordinate 62,418 of BMAO01039163.1, forward strand.
AATGATTTTCTCAGATTTTTATCATTTTAATTTTAATGTATTTTTAGATGTTAAACACAATATATGCACACATTCAATCATTAATTTCAGAATACAAAGAATTTTCTTTCAAGATAAATTATGAAAATCTCTCTCAACAAGTTTAGAACTCTAATATTTTTTTTCAAAATATAATGCACTAATTTGTGTTATTCTGGTGACTGTATCAACCAATCTAAATAAGAAAACAGAGAATTATTTAATTGTAAAATAAGAATTTCTTTCCTTCAGTACACATCTAACAAAAAAGAAAGAAATATTTCCCACATCTGATGCATAAATCATTTCATACACTTTATTCACTTCCAAAAGGAAAAATTTGACACTATTCTTCTCCCACTGCAATAAAAAAAAACCTAGAATATATTAACACGTCGAAAATGACAGTCCTTGCTTAAAATTATGTAATACAAAAAAATTTATAAATCTATAAATGAAAAGAATTTTTATTGCTCTATACATTATTCCACACAACAAAAGCAGGCACAGTGATGGAACACAAAAAAGAACGCCTCAACACAAATCCATATAAGATTTTTTTTTTTTTTCAAAAAAAAAAGGTATACTCAATTGAGTGCCGTTACTCAGATTACCTTATCCAAACTTCACAAAAATTCATCGAACAACGTTCCTTTTAGTCAATACTCACCATTAGGATTGAGAATACTCTTTAAAATATTAGGAGTTTGAAGATTTCCTGAAGTCCAAATGTTATAAGCAGATGGACTCATTTCATCACCATGATCGCTCAAATGACAACGCATCCTCGCAGTTCAAATTCTTTGCATTGCTTTAAATTCAGAAATTCAAAGTAATTTAACGAAGCAGTTATGATGGTCGTCAATACCAAAGATGCTCAACACCAAATACCATAAAATTTAACTTCAAAGAATAGTTTAAAAGAGAAACTATAAAAAAACAAGGAAAAGGAATTTAACCCATACTACTATCACAGATGACGCGAAGACTAGTTACATTGCCAATATCTTTGAGGAAAAACCTGTTTGGGCAAACAAGAAGATAAGAGCATACAAAACAAAGTAGACTACAACACTTTCATAAAATATTATGTGTTTTAAATAACACATCAAAATTTAATAAATTAACAAGTTTTAACTATAGAACTATTGTTCGTAGTCTATGTATAGAAATATTTTATAAATTAAAACTAACACTGATTTCTGTTAATATCTTGCTATAACGAGATTAAAATCACGTGACAGATGTATGAAGCTTATATTTTTGTGAATATATTGATACTGAATGAAAAAATTTGTGAATTAGTTTGTTTCTATTTTATCATTTTGTTAGATTTATTTAAAATCTTCAAAATAAATTAAAATAATTTCAGAAACTTTTAATGTGAAATGTGTGAAGGCAAATATTGGCGATATTCAAAATGATTCCCTGGATAGTATAAAATTTTCGGGAACACTTCAAGTATAGAGATTAAGGACTTTTTCCAAATGGACCAAAATCTCTGAATGGTTAGAAATGCATTCAAATGCGAGAGTTGTCCATTAAACCTTTATTCTCCTGCAACATCACATGAAATCACGTGATGGGAAATTAAAGAGTGGAGTGCTAGCTTAGTTGCACCCTCGTCACTCGTACGAGGTTCAAAATTACGTGGTCCGTCAACAAAATCTCTCGTGTTGCTTCCGAGTGTGATGTAAATTAAAAAATCAAACATCACAAGTAATGACGCAAATCAGAGTGATTTCTTATTCTTCCATTACATTAAAAGGGTGCAGAAATACAGTTTCATCTTTGAAAGTGATTACATTAAAATACATTCTTAACGCAGATTTTGCTCGTTTCTTACAAAATAAATTTTGCAACAATCTCAGAAAATATTTTTAGTATTATTAAAGATTTTGTATGTTCAGAGTCTATACGCTCAAAAATAACTCCTTTTTACATAGGTTGTTTTAAACATAACATTTCCATAATTTTTTTTGAAATAATTAGTATTTTTTTTTCAGATTTATGGATGTTTTGTTATTTAATCATTAAAGTGGAAAATAGTAAAATGTATCTAATTTATGCGAACAGTATCCATGAGAAGAACCAGTTTATAGTACTTATGTGCCCGAAGTTATCTTCTTGATAAACTCTCTCCGTATAGTAATACTTTGCTTTCTCTACAGTCAGCAATTCTAGAAAGTTGATATTTTCTGAAAATATCGATGTTATTGAGCAACTCTTTAGCGTGCGTGGATTTGAGACTGTTTAGTGTGTTGTTACTTGCTCTTTTCAAGTGCTTTATCCAAACAGCCGTCATGAGCAAAGTGAATAAATCATTCTATCAAAACTTTTGGCTTGTAATTCCTATGTTTGAATTGTGGCTAAGAGAAAACAAGACCAAGACTGACTAAATTATAGACAAATTAGACTTGAGAGAACATAACAGTAAATTAAACAGGAAAATAAAAAATATAGTTTCTTTCTCGAGAAAAAAAAGAAGACACAAAAAAGCTTTTTGAAAATTGCAACAAAATAAATAAATTAGAAATAAATTTTATGTGCATCTTGGTCGCTTGCCTTCAGCCAAATGGCTGAAGGCAAGCAACCTATCGATCACTTAAGTAAATTTATAGTAAGAATGGTGAGGGAGCCAATTTGTCTGTCAGCTTCAGAAAACTTCAGAACTTGTACTGGTCTCTATCCGCGAACCTGGAGCGGCCTAATTGACGAGCTACTCGCCTAGCTGACCACTCAGCTTCCATCATGCCGATGATTCTCCTCCTCTCAAACTGCGACCGCTGCTTATTTTGTCTTCGAAAACGGCATAATGGTATGTCTACCTCATGTCTTCTTTTGTAAACGAATTCAGTACACTCAAACAAGTTTTGGTTGCCTGTTTTATACTCCACGGAGAACGACGTAAAACACCCTCTACCGGCTGTACGTAATGCGCAATCACGCTGCATTTCTAATCATTTGCATATCTACCCGATATGTACCTTCATGCCAAGTTTCGTTATGATCCCACAATTATTTCTTGGTGCGCTAATTTTTTTGTCCATGAGTGTATATTATTTTTTTGGGGAGACACTTAAAACTGAAGGAATTCCAAAGATTCCTTAGTGAGTGAATTGTTGCTAGAGCTTGGAACGTTCGTTCAGATCCCTAGATCGTCAACAATAATCAATTACGTCTAGTCAGGGACGTCATAAGTCATGGGCCGCGGTTACAATGGGGGCCTCGAATATTTCTCGACTTAGCCTTAATAAGATCATGATTCGAATAATTTCTACACTCAAATATTATTTATAGTTTTATTCTCCGAAAAACTGGGAATTTTGGACGATATGTCACCTCGCTATATGTGATGACCGTCACCCCTGTACAAGCTCACCACCATACACCCTCATTACTCATTCAGTCATGAGTAATGACTCGGCAGTCTGTCGAGCTGATTTGTGCGATTATAAATCATGTACATTTATTTATTTCGGGTTATTGTTTGTACGACTATTTGACAACGAATGCTATGTACTGTCAATTTTTAAGGGTTATTGGTGAGGCTTACATCTTTGTAGGGGCTCAGGGCCTCAAGAAGTCTTAAGACGTCCCGGCGTCTAGTAATTTTGAGCTACAGTTAGATGAGTTGCCTCTTCCCGCAAATTATTATCCTATTCAATATTTATTTAGTATCATACTATTTAAAACATACTTTTATTAGATATCCACTTCATTTTGCGAGAGGTCCGTTATAAGTGCACTGCATTATTGGCAAGTATAGATTAACGAAGACATATAACTAAACAATTAGTTATATGGAACCTTCAAGAGCCCATTCTGTCTCTATTGTAGGAAGTTAACAAAAAGTAGACACATGATTCTAAAAAAAAGAATTTTCAAAAACTATTGTGTTGATTCTTAAAATATAATCTTACTTTGCGTGTAATAAATGTCCTTTTATTATTACCTGTTATGTTTTTCCATTGATATCTATTCAGTGGCGCAACGGAGAATATTAGGGCCCCTTGCAAACTTAGGTTTTGGGCCCCCAACAAAGTGGGGGTGTACGTTACACCCCTGTATCTGTTACTTTATTTAGGTTATTTCAAAGGGGTAACTAAAATATTTTTCCTTCCCAAAAAAAACGGAGTATTCCAAAAAATCCAACTTTTTTCTTTTCTGTAATCCCTTGCATATTTTCTAAGCAAATCTCTCAATAGTAAACTAACCAGACAGATTGAATTGGAGTCATACATCTTCAGAATGGCGACCGTGACCTTGAAGTATCCATGGGTTTCTACAGATTAGATTGAACCTTTCAGCAGTGCGTTGGTGTAAAAAGAATTATTCCATTCGATTTTTTCATGTTTTTGTTTCCAGTAATTTACATTGTTTTCAAAAGGCGTGTTATAGATCTGAATTAATTTGTTTTCAATTACTGAGCATAAAAATTCAAGGATGGATTTTCGTTTTTTTTTTGGATCACCGAAGGTGTTAAAACTCTTTACAGTACATCTTCCTATTTTAACAACTTTTTGCACACCTTTAAATGATTATTATTAATGTTTTATGTGGAGATTGTTTTATTTACCCACCAATTTTTTTAACAAGAAATATACTTAAAAATATTATACATACTGAAACTCGTTCAATGACATAGATTGATTGCTTATAAACTAAGCACTTCAAAGTAACGCAAGGACTACTAGCGACGGACCTTGCACTTTTGAACTACAGTCAAGTCACGTCAACGACACTTGAACTAGTACTAGACATCCGAATTAAATTGGATAACAGTATATAATTGTACACTTCTTACACCAATTTAAGCAATAGATCTATCATTCTGTCAGACAGTGCCGGATTAAACATTAGGCGGAGTTGGCAATTGCCTATGGGCCCCGCGCTTTTTAGGTTTCTAAGCGTTTCTGTAGATATTTTATTGTTTGAAAGATCGGTTGAATAAATAACTCAGGTGCAGAGTCTCCTATACAGATAAAAGGTGAGACTTAAAGATTTCTCTTCTATTATTTTTGCAGTTTTAGTCAGCTATACGATGCATTATTTTGCACAAACCAGTTAATCCTTAATTGTCCCAACACTGTATATAACATTACTCCTTTTTAGAAAAAAATGGAAATTTTCCGAAATTCTCAAATTTGTTCTTAAAATACTCTCTATAGTTATTTTTTAAATTAAGTCAAATCTTATTTTATTTTATTTTATTTTGTTTATTTTATGCAAAATATACAGTTTGAAGATAGACTCCGAGTAAAGTAGGATAAAAAGATTTTTGGTAACAATTTCTAAATATATATATATACAGCTTTGTTGGTTGTATAATTTTGTCTCGCTATTTTTTCATTTTATTGTACTATATATATATATATATATATATATATACCTCATTGAAATAAGAAATATTATCACAAATTTCTAATAGTGATCTCTTAAAATCAGATATAATAAAAGGGTTCGCTTTAATTTTGATGTACACTGCTGGCCACCGTAAATGCAACACCCTGAAGGAAGCGCGCAAACAACATGAAATTTACAACATGCATTAGCGGAGGTGAGATATGCAAATGATTAGAATTTCAGCGCAGACACACATCACGCATGCCTGTGGCGACACCTCAAAGCGCTATTTAAGGCTTGGATATTTCAACGATTTCAAGTTCGGAAATTTTGTTTTTCTTGTGGTTTTTTCAAAGAACGATCAGTTATTGTCTCGTAGAAAACAGCCATCAGCTTTTGATCAAGTATCCGAGTTCGACAGAGGAAGGATAGAGAGGCCTACCGAGATTGTGGATTATCTTTCAGGGAAATCGGTAGTCGTGTTGGACGAAACCAAACAACTGTAATGCGGATATGTGACCGTTGGATGCAGTAGGGTACGACAGACCGACGTGGTCGATCGATCCACCTCAGTGCACCACTTCACGTGAGGACAGGCAAATTGTGCGCATGGCAGTGACGGATCGCTCAGTCACATCACGAACCATAGCACAGCACATTGAGTCTGTAACGCATCATTCAGTGTCTGCGCGTACCATTCGAAGCCGTTTACAGCAGAGTGGTCTGTCCGCAAGACGTCCATTGCTTGGTATACCCTTGACGCAGAACCACAGACGTCTCCGCCGCCAATGGTGGGATGAAAGAAGGATGTGGGTGGCAGAATGGAATGAAGTTGTCTTTACTGACGAGTCATGCATCTGTCTGCAACACCACGATGGTCGGATTCGAGTCTGGAAACACCATAGAGAGAGGATTCTGAATAGCTGCGTTATGCACCGCCTCGCTGGTTCTGCACCGGGTATTATGGTATGGAAGGATATAGGATATCACTCCTGTAGTACGCATTGCCGGTACTTTAAACAGCCAGCGCTACATCTCCGAGGTGTTGGAGCCAGTTGCCCTTCCTTACCTTCAGGTCTTGGCCACAGTCATATTTCAACAGGATAATGCGCGACCACTCCGTGGCACGCATTGTCCAAAGGTTCTTCGTCAATCACCAGATTGAATTGCTTCCTTGGCCTGTTCGCTCTCTGGATCTTTCGCCGATAGAAAACATGTGATCCATGGTTGCTCAACGATTGACCCAGATTACACCCCCAGCTGCCACACCAGATCAACTTTGGTAGCGTGTGGAAGCTGCTTGGTCTGCTGTACCCCAAGAACACATCCAAAGTCTCTTTGAATCAATGCCGAGGCGTGTGGCAGCGGTGATCTCCAACAATGGCGGCTACTTTGGCTACCGATTCTAGCAGGAACCACACTTTACAGAAGTCTATAAATTTATTCATTTGATACTTGGTCTACATGTTATCTATAAAATAAATTTTGTTTTGCTATCTCTTGTCTTTCTTGGTGTTGCATTTACGGTGGCCAGCAGTGTAAATTTGATTGTAATGGGCTTACAAGGAAGGGTGGTCATCTATAAAGTTTTTTAAGTACCACCAATTGTCTAACGGAAAATATTAGGGACTCCCTACATAGTCTGGTTTTAAGCCCCAAGCCGGATCTTACAGAGGATTACTTATTTGACATCAGTCAGTCTATATGGGCCCCTTGAATCCTAGGCCTCCCTGCGATGCGGGGGTATACTTTAAGCCGCTGAGTACCCCTAACATTTTTTTTTTAAAAGTATTAAATATATTTTGATGGATTTAAGTATTAAATAAATGGAAGTAACTGATTAAATTTGATGTTTTGTGAAAAGTAGAGAAAAATAAATTACCAGCTCGCATCAATAGGATGACGTTTACTGTAACGACCATTAATCAAAAAAAAAAAAAAAAATTGAAGTTAGTTTATTATTTTCAAGTCATATTGTTAACATTCGTCAAAAACGTTTATATTCTGGATAATTTGTGCATGTTTTCACTAAATATTTCAACGTGGTTGACAATATAATATGGTATACATACATTTATTCCTAATAATGTCAATGAAAATGATTTACATAAATGACTTTTGTATTATATGCTGCGTTAATTTGTAAGTCAGAAAATCATATAATTTTTTTAGTTTATTACAGTAAAGTATTTATACTATTTAAGGGATTTTCTCAAAATTTTCTTCCTTGAATTACTGATTTCAATACACATAACATATTCATTAAAGGTAATATTAGTACTATAAATGAAATAAGTAACTGGTTTGGAATTGCAAACAACCGAAAATTTTAATTTGGATAGCCGACGCAGTACCTCGAATTTCTGAAATGCTAGTGACAAGTATGACACCGAATCTCGTTCCTCCCATCCATATTACGCGGTCTAAGTTATTGTAAGGATCGATTTCGTTTAATATGTGAAGCATACTACAATATTCAAAACGAAGGGTCGTGAATGAAATCAAGATTTGAAACCATAGCTCATTTGGAAAGCCCACTCTCTAGCCTGACCATAACCTAAATATAAATTCTAATGCAAACAAATGAATATAAAAATTGCATTAAAACTTTCTATAAACCTGATGAGTTTTATTGAAGCAGTGAATATGAAATGAAATAACTGAGGAGTTTGTGAAATTCACATATAGGATGAAATCATTTTAATACAATTTAGGGTGTTTTCCCAATCGAAGAAAACCTTTTTCTAATACTGAATTATCTAATGCCTTAAAATCAGTCATTTTCATTTTTTTTAAAAAAAACTTTCTTTTATATGTTAGAAAATTACATTTAATGACAGATTCCAGTACTATACTGAAATAATTTTTTAAAATAACATTGAGACTTCGACATTTATATAAGTGGTGTTCGAGATCTGATTCCAATACAAAGACAGAGGCAGATTAAGTTAGTTGGAGGTCTCTGGCGGTAAAATATTTGAGGCCCATGAATTCAAGAGTAAAAAACTAAAATAGTGAAAAGGTTTTCGTTAAACTTAAATTCTCGTAATAATAAATTATAGTTTAAAAAAAACTAAAAAACACGCTTTTACACTGAATCGAACTAAAAAGTAAAAAAATAATTCTTAATATAAGAATAAAATGATTAACCAGAAAAATAATGTCATAGGGGTAAAAGCGTAGGGTGCTTTGTATTACATTTTTACACTAACTCAGCTGTTCGGAATAGAAGTTAGAAATTATAACAATTGATGCATTTATAGAACACCCCACGCTTTTACCCCAATGACATTAATTTTCTGGTTAATCATATTTTATTCTTATATTAAGAATTATTTTTTTACTTTTTAGTTCGATTCAGTGTAAAAGCGTGTTTTTTAGTTTTTTTTAAACTATAATTTACTTTTCATTTTTTAGTTCGATCTACAATAAAAGCGTGTTTTTTAGTTTTTTAAACTATCATTTATTCATTGTTGAATTTATCCTTTAGTTTGATATTTGAAGCTGGAATTACGTGGCTGCTGGAATTAGTCTTGCTCTTCAATAGATATTGATTAACGGGTCTGAAGGGTATTTATTCTCTCCTTTTACAGGTCCTCGGATGAGTCCCGTATCATTATATTAGATTCTGTCTCTATAGAACAGGTCAAACAAATAAAATGTGTGGTAAGAAGAAAAAGTTCGAATCAAAAAAAAATTTTAATGTACCATGTTTTATTAAAGACTAAAAAGTATAAAATTCCTCCTTTTCGTTTTTCCCCTTCTTTTTTCACATTTTCATTCATTGTCATCCACTTCTGAGATATGGTCCAAATTTCAAATCTCTAGTTCATCCGAAAGTCACACAGCTTAAAATTAATTACAAAATTCCACCCGGACAGACATCAAAGAAAGCGAGTTAATAAAAACATGGTAAAATGAAGCGTCAATCGTATTATCACCTTTTAAACGCATTGATATAAAGTTAATTCGTATCATCACTTCCAAAAGTATTGCTTCACAAAAATAAAACTATTTGGCAGTTAGAACATAAATTATTTTTTTCACATCAAGCCTTTTTTTTTTATTTTCATTTTCAGAAAAATGTTTATATTATAGTAAGAAATTGATAGCACATACCCACCCTCCACTTTTTCACTTACAGAACGCTTTTTTTGTTTGTTTTATTTTTATAAACCACACACACAAGTGCATTTTATACTTGCATATAAATAGCTTTAAATTAAAAACACTCGCTGTAGGATTACACCTTTTTCTTTTAGTCGCCAAATCTGGAAGTGGTATATAGAATTGTCGCCAAATATAGTTATCGTGATTCCTGACGATCCTGATGAGGACAATGGGACAAAATTATGAAATTATTTTATTGTAATCGGCCCTTGACAAGTGTGCAAAATTTCGAATTAATCTGACCTTTTTCAGTGGGTGAAAATCGAGTTCCAAGATTCCGTTACATGCAAGTGAAACTTATAAAAGCGTGTTAAAAATGTATAGCTATATATATTAAAACTCAACTGCTCAAGATAAACCTTAACTTTAAAAAAAAAAATTAAAAACTTTATTAAAGAGCTTGTGCAATTTTGCTGTAAAGCGTTATGTCTTGATTTCTTTTTGGCAAATTCATCAATTTTTTTCCGTGTCTATTCTGTCCAAAAAATCTTGTTTTATATGTAATATGTCAAGGTTGTTCATCTTGTCTCCTCTCCCATAGCACTTCTTAAATAATTTTAACGTGCCTTAAAACTGAAAAAGATCACTTACCTGATACATTTGATACATTTGTTATCGGTATTGTTAAATATATTTTCAAAAGTATGTCTGCACATTAGGGAAAGTCGATACCATTTCTCTTGAAACTCGATAAATTTCTAGTGGGGTTTTCAATGTATCTTTGTTTTCTTTTAAAAATCTTAAAAACTGATCCAATACTTCGCGAAAATTAAAAGATTCAATATCATCTTCATAAAAATATCCGTTAGTGTTTGTATAATAGCTTTCTTCTTAATTTTGGGTAATAATCTCTCGTCAAAAATACAGTTAGGTGTTCTAAAACAGTTTCATGTATCTCAACTCTTCGGGATAGTTCTGTTATTGTCCTATCGCATATGACATAAAATGAATTCACTGTGAAATTTTCCCTTCTTTCAAATTCATAAACGACTTTTCCAAATTCATTTCCGAAATTTTGGATATAATGTTCTAGATATTTTGGTAGACTAGATCCTTTTAATAATTCACACCCAACTTTTTGCAACTATTTACTTGTAGCAATTATTCTCAGCAGTAAAATATTCCAAATCACGGTCATTAGGTAAATTTCATATTTGTCCATCTGTTTCAAAAGGGAAGTTGTGCCTTCACTATTGAAGCCTTTTTTTCCTCATTCGCATCACGGATATCGGCCAGGGTATCTCTTGTATGTGTATAACCAAGTCTTATAGCTCGTACGACATCAGCTTTTGCTGACCATCATGTACCTAAAACTTTTATCACCGATATTGCACGTTTACTTCTTTCCAGAATTTTATTAATATTTGCCAATGATGGGTTGATAAATTCAACTTTCAGTGGTGCAACATCCCACTAGAGGGCCAAGGCCTACTGCACCCATCTCAGTTTTCGTGACCTTGGGCACTGAGAAGCATGACCTCATATTCCGATCAGGTGGTCAGTCTGGCGTGAAACCTTAGTTTCCGAGCACAAGCTTGGTACTCATTTTATCCACCCATTGAAGGGATAAAAGGCTGAGTCGACCTTGCCAGCCCGGGGTCTGAACCCTGGACGTGGTGCGAAAGCGCGACACGCTACCACTCGGTTACAGGGGGTATGCAGAGAAAAAATGAATAACTTCTGGGCATAAAATGTTTAATCACATCACTACAACTTTTTGCTGCAAAATTTTCTACTAAATTTAAGGAGTGACTGGCACAAGAAATATAAACTGCGCTTGAACTGTACTTTAATATGTGCCTGTAGAATTATTACCTGGACATATTGGATGCATTATAAAATGATTGTCCTGTACAATTTTTAATATTTAATCCAAATTTAGCTAAAAGTTCTAATACTTAGCAGGGACGTCTTAAGGCATGGGCCAACTGGGCCAGGGCTTCGGCCACAATGGGGTCCTCATCTTGTTTTCGACTCAGCCTTAATAAGATCATGTTTCGAATAATTTCAACGTTCGAATGTTTTTTCCGGTGGTATATTGTCCGAAAAACATTCTTCGGACAATATGTCAACTGGCTACATGTGATGACAGTCGTTCCTATATAGGCCTAGCCAATTTGTGCAATTGTAAGTCATACACATTTATTTGTTTCGGGTTTATACGAGCATTTGACAACATATGCTACGCACTGTCTACTTTTATGCGTCATAGTTGGGGGCCTACTTTTGTGCAGAGGCTCAGGGTCTACTTTTGCGAAAGGTCCCAGGGCCTCATGAAGTCTTAAGACGTCCCTGCTTACTGTTCTAAATATAAAGAAGTATAAATGTGCTGTGTGTGAAACCTTCTGTGCGTATAATTGTTCTAATCTTGGGGTATGAATTGTTCAAATTTAGGGCCCATTCAAACGCCTGGCGGCCATCCGGCACCTTAAATCCCGGCTTAATTCACCTCTGCACAAAGGCCTTAATTTATCAGACTCTAACTAGGTCTGGGCCTAAAATTCTCACTTTTGTATCTCGGGGAGAAAGATTACCGAAGAAATTCAAATTTAAAAGATTTTCTAGATTTTTAAGCAAAACGATGTTTAATATCAGTGGCGTAACGTACGCCCCCGCATCGTGTGTGTGTGGGGGGGGCAAAGCCCGGTGTGTTAGGGTTTTGAAATTCTTTGTAAGATATGGCTTGGGGTCCAAAATCTAATTTTGCACCGAGGCCCTAGTATTTTACTTAACGCCACTGTTAACTAGTAAATTTCTTTCACCAATTATTTTCCAAAAACTCAATAAATGTTTTGTTTTTCAAAAAATTGAAAATTTTGTAATAAATTTCATTAAGTTCTTATGAATGTTTTTGTTTCATTGATTTTTATTAAATACATGAATATTCATATCTATGTGGAATCGGTGTTTGTAGAGTCGTCATCAAATTGAATCTCAACAAAAAAACATCAGGCAGTCTTCGCGCGCAGGCGCAGCTGATCCAAACCAAAACCAAAACTTTTGGGCTAGGAGAGAGAAAAAAGAGACTGAGGTTCGCGAGCAGGCGTTCCCGTCGTCATCACATCATGGAAATCTATTTGTTAAAAAGTAGAATAGCTCCTTTTCTTTAATTAATTGTTGATAAGTTTTAAATAAATCAGAAGAAAGTCAAAAGACTTTAGACCCTTGTTGTCTCCCACAAATTATGGGGGCTTGGCAGCGATAGGGATTTTGACAAAAGTTTAGAACGCGTGAACAAAAGAAGCGTCCCCAGAGAAGACGCGCTGCCATTTTTCAACCTGTGTAGAGGTTGAATTTCATTCGAAACCAGCGTGAATATTCCGCCTGTGAACTAACGATATAAAACCTGCGAAGAGGTTGTGGGAACTGTGTTCATCTGTGTAGAGGTGAATCAGTGTTTTTCGTCAATTATTGGATACAGCGTTCGTGCGAACAACAAGGGAGCTAGAAAAAAAAGGTAGGATCTTTCCATATTTTTTCTAAAATGTATAAACACTCTCTTAAAGAGGATCTCATAAGAGTTGTAGAGGAGCTAGATGGTACTGTGGAGAGTACGGACACCGTAGCTAAACTAAAGACTAAAATCGAGAAAAGTAGTACATTTGAAAGTGATGCAGATTTCGTTAAAACTTTAATTCAAAACTATATAGATGAGAGGGTATCGCGAAACGAAAGACAGGCAACTTTAGAAAATCAGAAAATTGAGCTCGCAAAGCTACAGTAAGCTCAGTTAGAAAAAGAAGTCGAACTTCAGACGACTAAAAATAAAGCATTAAGTTTAAATCCTGCAGCTAAAACCGAAGAGAAACAGTTCGAAACAGACATAGAAAATATAATCAAAAGCATTAAAACTTTATCTCTTCCTGTTCCCACCAGATCTGAAAACTTTAATCTGTTCTTCCAATCATTAGAACGCGCATTTTTAACCAAGAAAATTAATGACGAATATAAATCTGAAATTTTAATAAATCTTCTGGGCGAAAGAGCTCATAATGTCTTATTGTATATTAAAAAGGAGGAATTAAATGACTATGATAAACTCAAATCAATAGTACTCAGAGAATTCCAAGTAACCCCTCATGAGTGTGTTTAAACTCATTTAAAAATGCTGTAAAATCATCAGGTGAGACATACATCCAATTTGCTGCAAGATTGACGGCAAACTTCCAGTATTATTGTTCGTTAAGAAAAGTTAATTCCTTTGAATCTCTATGTGATCTTTTAATTTCTGATAGATTATTTGAAACCTTAAATAAGGAAACCGCAACTCATATTGGCATTCGAGAAGCGGAAGATTGGTTTAGGCCTATTGATTTAGCTAAAGAGTGCGATATTTATATTTCATCTAGAAGTGGATCGCGTAAGGAAACTCCTATTGCTTGTGGATATACCGAAGACCCCTTTAAAAATAGATCAATTAACTATAAACCAAAGAGTAGAGATAGCTATCCCCAAAATCTTGAAAGACAAAATAAAAATTGCTACATATGCGGTGATTCATCTCATTACGCAAGAGATAATGAGAAGCGTTTTAAGCCTAAAGAATCTAACAGCCACATCTATAATAGAAAAAACGAGAATAGTTTGAAAGTTAAGAGTGAAAAACCACAAAAAAGCGATGAGTTCGCACAACAGCTCCAATACGTAAACATTTTTGTAGAAAATCAGCCCGTAACAGCCTTGATTGATTCAGGTTGCCAGATCCCAGTTTTAAATTCCTCGCTAATTAGATTGATCAAACCTTCCGAAGGAAACGTAACATTAACCTCATGTTTTGGCGAAAAGCGAATCGTAGAAGTTGCATCAATAAATAGTTCTCTTGATCAGCACTCTCCCAGTCTAAGTGTTCGAACGGCAATATCACCGACCTTGACCGAAGAATTTATTATACATCCCAGTATATATACTGAAATAAAGAAAATAAGCCACGCGAGAGAGCGATGTTTTATTGAATGAAAAGGAATCCTCTTTAGGTGCTTATTCTATTTTTTCTGTTGCAAATGTGATTGAAAATTCTAGTTATGATTTGTCACATGTTAAAAACTTTAATATTAGAAATGATTTGATTTCTCTGATTAAGAATTATAAACCTAATAAAATTAAGAGTACTAAGTTAAAAATGAGTATTATATTGAAAGATGATAATTCCTGTGTGTCAGAGAGCCAGACGTTTATCTTATTCTGAGAAATTACAGGTAAACGATCAAATTGATGATTCGTTACGACAGGGTATTATAAAAGAAAGTTGTTCTGATTATTGTTCATCTATAGTATTGTGTAAGAAAAAGGATGGTAATTTAAGAATCTGCATTGATTATCGCAAAATTAATTCTAAAACTGACAAAGATCGGTATCCTTTAACCTTTAATAGAAGAAGTTCTAGATCAGTTGCAGTCGGGAAATTTCTTCTCACCTATTGACTTAAAAAACGGATTCTTTCACGTTGAAATGGAAGAAAGCAGTAAAAAATTTACTTCATTCGTCACACATAATGGGCAATATGAATTTAATAAAGTTCCATTTGGTCTTTGAAATAGTCCGAGTGTTTTTCAAAGATTTATCAGTCACGTTTTCCGAGACCTTTTTAAAGAGGGAGATGTCATAATCTACATGGATGATATTATTATCCCTTCTTCGGATGAACTTGACGGGTTAAACCGTTTAACCAGGGTGTTAAAAACTGCATCTGAATATGGATTAGAATTAAATTTTAAAAAATGTGACTTCCTCAAGTCAAAGATTGAAATCTTGGGACACATAATTGAAAAGGGTACAATTAAACCTTCTTTGGACAAAACCAAAGCATTTCAGAATTTTCCAGAACCTAAAAACGTAAAACAGGTCCAAAGCTTCCTTGGACTGTCAGGTTACTTTCGGAAGTTTATCCATAATTATTCCATAATAGCCAAACATCTTAGTGATTTACTACGAGATAATGCTGTGTTTCATTTCGGACCTGAACAGCAATTAGCATTTCAAACTTTACGACAAAAACTTTCTGAAAATCCGGTGCTCCATATTTTCAAACAAGATACAAAACTTGAATTGCATACTGATGCCAGTAAATTTGGTTATGGTGCGGTTCTGTTACAATAATCAGACGATAGTAAATTTCACCCCGTACGCTATTTTAGCAAGAAAACCACCCCCCAGGAGGAAAAATATTCAAGTTATGAACTTGAAGTTTTGGCTATAATCGAATCTCTTAAGAGATTTAGGAACTATCTCGTTGGCAACAAATTTAAAATTGTAACTGATTGTTCGGCATTCCAAAAAACTATGAATAAAAAACAATTAACTCCTAAAATTGCAAGATGGGCCTTATTTTTAGAAGACTTTAATTATGAAATTATTCATCGTTCAAGCAAACAAATGGGACATGTAGATTGTTTAAGCCGTTATCCTATAATGACCATAACATATGATGAAATAACCACTAAACTTGCAAATTGTCAGCGAAATGATGAGTACATTAATTCATTAAAAACCCTTTTAGAAAATAAGCAAATTAATGATTTTGTTGTTAAAAATGATGTCCTATATAAAATTGAAAATGATAATGATGTTTTGGTAGTACCTCAACAGATGCAAACAGAAATTGTTAAAAATATTCATTCTAAAGGACATCTTGGTATTAATAAAACCAAAAGCATGGTAAAACAAAGTTTTTTTATTTTCCTAATGTTAGAAAATGTGTTGAAAATGTTATTAATAATTGTATTGAATGCATTCTTGTAAACAAAAAACGAGGGAAAGGTGAAGGGTTGTTAAATCCTATTCCTAAGGAAAATATCCCTCTTAGTAATTACCATACTGACTTTATAGGTCCTTTGCCATCTACAAATAAAAACTATAACCACATTCTTTCAATAATAGATGCATTCACTAAATTCGTATGGTTATATCCCTTAAAGTCCACTTCTTCCCGTGATGCTCTAGAGAAACTTAAGCAACAAGAGATTACATTTGGTAATCCTCACCGTATCATCACAGACAAAGGCACTGCATTTACTTCAAAAGAATTTCGAGAATACTGTGAAAATGAGAACATCCAACATCTAAGCATAACAACTGGAATACCCCGAGGGAACGGACAGATGAACGGATTCATAGTTCTCTGATCCCAATTTTGTCCAAGCTATCCATTGATGACGCATCGAAATGGTACAAGTTTGTTCCAGCCGTACAGAAAACACTCAATTCAACAATTTCACGAAGCACTCAGATGTCGCCGTTTCAACTCTTAACCGGAGTAAAGATGAGGACCAAACAAGATCTTGAAATTCTAAAACTATTGGAAGAGGAAATCGTGAAGATATTCACCGAAAATCGTGAAAAAATTCGGGAGGAAGCCAAGCGAAACATTCTGAAGATGCAAGAGGAAAACAGTCGAAATTTTAATAAGAAACGGAAAAAGGCGTACCAGTATGAGATCGGAGATATCGTCGTCGTCCAACAGACACAGTTTGGAACTGGCTTGAAGCTGAGACCTAAGTTTTTTGGTCCCTATGAAGTCGAAAAGTAAAACCTAAGGATTGATATGATGTCAGAAAGATTGGACTGCATGAAGGACCCAATACTACATCCACAGCAGCAGACCATATGAAGATGTGGGGAGAAACTATCTAATTCAACAAAATTATGCTATGTTAAAGCTTTGTGTATTTGTAGTATAGTCCTTGTCTGTTCCGTGTTTTTTTGTATGTTTCAGATTTTCCTCTGGTCTCCATGAAAAGAATCAAGTACCGCTGCGGACAGCGTACGGTCAGGCTGGCCGTTGTGGAATCGGTGGTTGTAGAGTCGTCATCAAATTGAATCTCAACAAAAAAAAACAGTCTTCGCGCGCAGGCGCAGCTGATCCAAACCAAAACCAAAACTTTTGGGCTAGGAAAGAGAAAAAAGAGACTGAAGTTCGCGAGCAGGCGTTCCCGTCGTTGTCACATCATGGAAATCTATTTGTTAAAAATTAGAATAGCCCCTTTTCTTTAATTAATTTTTGTTAAGTTTTAAATAAATCAGAAGAAAGTCAAAAGCTTTAGACCCTTGTTGTCTCCCACATCTATATAAATAAAATGTACTCTAATAAACTTAATTTTGGTGAAATATGTTTTTTTTTACTATATCCTTCAGCACGAAAAAATATTTCAATTCCAAAATAATCAGTTTCGTGTTAAACAATTTTCACCGTATTCGGAAATATACGAATTTTTTAAAAACAACTAAAAAAAGATTAAAATACAAAAAATATTAACAGCTAAACTAGTTTCATGAAAATTTTTATATTATTGTATATGTTTGATTTTCCTGTGCAATAGTCTGTACTTTATAATATTTAGTATTTTGGATAGCTAACCCTTTTAGCAAAGTAGTCATGTTTTATAGAACTTATAAATAATATTGTGCATATCTCATTACTTGGTACCATCCGAAACATTTTTCAAATGATTTACTACTTGCTAGTGTTTCAAAATTTGAACATACGTTAAATATTTAATTATATATTAATAAGAAAAGTTTTTCATAGGATTATAAAAAGATATTGATGTATTTTATAAAATGCAATTTTTGCTGTATTTTTACCACTTGTAAAAATGATCTAACTGTACTTAACAATTGTTAATATTTTTACACATGGAATTTTATTTCGAAGCTTTATAAAATATTTCGCTTATTCAATTTTATGTGAACGCAGGAAAAAACATGAAAAATACTTTTTGAACGTAGAAATTTCTTCATTAAATTCCGACGTATATCTTTATAATTGCATAGTTAATTTCGGCTTATATTTGATTCAAATTATTTTATGATTGATCTATTTTTAATGCGTATTTACATTCTTATAAAAACTTTGCTTCGATAATATATCTGATTTTCCCCTTATGATGTGTAGGAAATTTTTTATCTGTAATCATTTCAACTGCTTTACAGATAAATCAATTGTCGAAGAAAATATTGCTGTTCTCAGTATAAATATAGATCTATGTCCTTAAAACTAGCAATTAGTGATAGAGAAAGATGAAGCGGTAGTCTTTCAAGATAGCTTTGATTCTACACGCAATTATTTCTCAACATTCTGCATTGTGTCAATGGGACAAACTGCTTCTTCAAAAAGTTTTTTGGGAAGACCACACCTATAAGCCAATACTATTGAACCACTTTGACCAGATGCCTCCAATAAATGTCAAAAGTAAATCGGCCCCTTTTTCGAGAAGAAGGCAATCAAGCTCTCTGTCTCGCCTTTTCATCTCTGAAACCTTTCGCACCCCTAAATCAGGGTTCGGCAGCACATAATTGCTTATTTCACAGCCAAACCTTGAAAAGCGGCTTACTTTAAGGTTTTGGTGATTTAAACATCCCTAATAGAATCATTCGACATTATAACTCATTTGGAATTATCCAATTAATATTATACGCATATTGCTGCAATGAACATAAAATCATTTCGCTAAAAAAATGCTTTTTTCCCCTTCTTTTTAAACCTAGAACCGATTTATAAAGGTCTACATTTTGTTTTTATAAATGTTAAGCTTTGGGTACATAGTGATCTCAGTAAGGAAGTTTTTAATTTGTTTTTTAGCCCAAATCTTATCATGTATAAGCTGACAATGTTTTAAATTGATCGATTGGGTCATGGAGCAACACAGGTTTCTAATTTTACTAATTTCATGGTATGCAATTGTTATTTTATGCATTTTTTATATTAAGCAAATTTATTAAACATTTCTTTATTTTATTGCTGATCAATAAACTGAATCCAATAGTTAGATATTCAAAATAACCGAAATTTCGGTGATATTTATCGGAAAAATTTTAATAAATAAGGTGTTGTTTGAATTCGTTTTTATAACCATTAGACAAATCTTTGAAAAACATGCCCAGCTTTTCCAAATTTTTTATTAAATCCCGTCAGAATTTATTAAAAAATGTACAACTTTTTCTAATATAAGATTGTTGTGATCGTTCCTGAGTTTCTCTCAATTTACTATCAAGCAAATTTTGTCTTGTTACACACATGCGAGCCTGTTTTGTATTTCGTTTTACATATGTTTCATTACTGAAATTAATAAATGCATTTCTTTCATACATCTCACAATAATTGAAATAGGTCGCCCATCCGGTATAGTGGTTAGCGACGCTGACTGCTGTGCCGTAGGGCCTGGGTTCGAATCCCGGAGAAGACATGGATGTTTGTAAATGTATAGTGCCTTCACGGCATGGGGTACTCTAAACAGCCGTCGAGCCGCAAGTCCTCTCGTGTGGTTGGTGGAAGGGGAAGAGAGGTGGGAAACCCCTGACCACTCCCAGGGTGTTCTCCCTCAAAATTGGGGTGGAACCGAGCCAAATCGTACTGTCACCTGCATGGTGCTCAAAGCTACGGCTAACGACAGGCGTACAATATAGCCCGATGCCGTGATGAATTTCGCGGGCCTTGATCTGACTACGCCAGACAGGTGGCATTAGCACCAACACAACAACAGCATAATTGAAATATATCTTTAGAATACTAAACTATATTATTGCGAATCTTTTATTTTGCAGCAATATCTTCTTAAATTTCAAATAAAACCCTTCCAAGATTAATAGTTCTACGGAATTTCATCATTTTACCAAAATAAATATTGTATAATTATATAAAATTATTTTAATACATTTTTTTTTAAAAATCAGAACGATGTGATTGTCAAAAAGATCACCAAAGATAAATAGAACTCTTTATGCAAGTTTGAAAAAGTTATAGTAGCAATTCAGAGTAGATAAGAAATGCCGATTCTGCTGTAAAAGGCGGGGCAGAGTTGAGTTGTTTTCCTACTGCTGTTGAGTTGAGTTGTTTTTCACATGCTATTGAGTTGAGTTGTTTTTCACCTGCTATAGTTTTGGTTTTCGAGGTGCAGGCTACGCAGGTAGGGGTCGAGTTGAGTTGTTTTCTCCTACTGCTAAGTTGAGTTGTTTTTTAAATGTGTAAAAAATTTAAGTATAGAATGTTAAAAGTGCTCATGGCGCCACCTATTGATTAAAATATACACTAATTATTAGATTGAAAAATGGTTGAAAAAAATAACGCTCAAAAAAAAAATCTGGATTCAAACTCGCAGCCTCAGGACAAAATGTCTCCATAGGACAATAGTTTTTCAGTTACGCTAACCATTGTCCTATGAAGGTATACAGACCTGAAGAAAACTTAGGTTTATAATCTAATGAACTTAAGTTTGACGGCGGAGCAGATGGCGACATTTTTTAAAATAATTTTCTTAATTAAAATGAAATAAAAAAATATTTACATTGTTTTGATAACAAATGTGATGTAGTGTACTCGTAATCTGTGTGAAAGGGTTACGATTTAACTTGTCTTAGCTTGTCTGATCTTGATTCTACAAGATGGCTGTGGAATGTTTTAAATCGTTTTCTTGAATGTTTTCTATAATAATCTTTTTTGAAAAAATGAGCACTTTTTATTATTGGAACTTATAAATTATGTAACTGAAGAATTTTTGGAAAATCTTTGCTTAGATAATATTTTAAGAGAAGTAAGAGAAATGTTATATCCACCTGATTATTTTGAATATTATGAGGATCTGAATAAAATGATTTTTTAAATGTTTAATTTGAGTTAATTTATTTATATTGTTTGTTAGTTTAATTTATGTTGAGATACTTTCTTTTTAAAAAAAAGTGTGGGTATATTTTTAAAAAAAAATTATCTCAGAATGTTTAAGCGTAAATGATATTTTAAATACATTTCATGCAAAAGTAAGAAGAAAAAAATACTGTATAAATATTTTGTATAAGTTTCCGACAAGATTTGGCTTTAAAAAGTTTATTTTTATAAATCTGAAGAAAAAAAATGGGTTTTTCTCCATATATATGGTTATATTGTTAATTTTATTTAGACTCCTTGTCAGTTCACGGCATACGAAGCGCTATCTGTGTAATTAAAAGAGTAGAGTGTGTTGTTGTGTCTGTAGTAATGTATGTATAAACTGTGTCTGCGCAATCCCAATTGCGCAGCCTGATCTGCGCATGCCCTGCAACTCCAATGTAAATGTACAGAAGTTATGAGAAATTAATAAACGCAAGTCCACAAGAAAACTGTGTCGTGATTGTGTGTCATGAACAATATGTGCTAGAGACTCTTCAGTCCACTTACGTGTTAGAGCTATCGAGTTAAACATTGGTCCTTACGAGGCCAGAGAAGAGCTAATGGATTAACCTATGGATTAAAAAAAAAAGATTAAGTGAAAAGCCAAGTGCGGCAAACAGTGATTTGTGTAAACAGCCAAGTTCGGCAGCCAGTGATGTGAGGTGAGAGCAATGTTCTTTGAATTTTTGTGAGAATTTTAATTATTTAATTATGTCTTTAATTGCTAAGTTGAAGAAAGACGAGTTAAAACTTGTCGCGGAGGAATTAAAACTAACTGTGCCAGATAATGCAAAAGTTCTTGATTTGAAAATTTTGATTGAAAGTAGTGAAGTGTTTAATACAGACACAGAATTAATTAAAACTGTTATTGACTATGCCGTTGAAGAAACGAGAATTAAAAAATCTGCGAGTGAATTAAATTTAGAGTTAGAAAAAATTAAATTAGCGCATAAGCTATCAGAAAGTGAAGCAAATTTAGAGTTAGAGAAAATTAAGTTAGCGCAGTTAGAGAAGCAATTAGAGCTTGCTAATATTCGGAAAGATTTAACACATGATTGATTCTTCACTTTCAACATTGAGCACCACCGAAACATGTAACAATATTAGTATCGAAACGTTAATAAAAAATGTAAAAACATTAACTATCTCTGTACCCTCGCGTGTTGAGTCATATAATTTATTTTTTCAGTCATTAGAGAAAGCATTCAAAACGAAAGAGGTTCCCGAAGAATGGAAATCGGAAATTCTTTTAAATATCTTAGGAGAGAGAGCGAATAACTTAATGATTTATGTGTCAGAGGAAGAATTGCGCAGTTATGAAAAACTAAAAAATTTAGTTTTGAAAGAATTTCAGCCTACACCGCAAGAATGCTATAATAATTTTCGTAAAACTCAAAAATTAAATTCAGAGAGTTATGTTCAATTTGCGTCTAGGTTAAGTGCAACATTTGAGTATTACTGTCAGTTACGAAATGTTAATGAATTTAAGTCAGTATGTGAATTAATTGTTGCGGATAAAATGATGAGCACTCTTGACAGAGAATTAGTGACTCATATTAATGTAAAACAAGGAGAAACATTTTTTAAACCCCACGAGTTAGGGCGAGAATGTGATATTTATTTATCTTCTAAAGGTAAATTTAAAAGCAAGTCTAATACATTTTCCAGGTCCTTCACTGGAAATGAAAATAAACGATTTGAGTTCAATAATCATCAGAGATATAACAGCTCGCGAAGTCAGAGAGGAGTTTCGAGCGTATTTTTTTCTGAAATAAAGAATGAAAAATGTGTGTTGTGTAAAAATGAAGCACATGCTTTGCAATTTTGCCCTCAGTTTAAAGGTTTTTCGATAAATGAAAGAGTAGATTTTGTTAAAAACAATAAAATGTGCTTTAAATGTCTATCCCCAGAATGTTGTGTAAAACAGTGTCGCTCTAGAAATTGCATAGTTTGTAAGAAGCCGCATAATAAATTGCTTCATTTTCAAAGAGAAATAAAAAGTATCCCAACTCCCCAAATCGGGCCTCCTTCGGTCCTTGAAGAGAGATCGCAAACGATATCTTTCAATGCTTCTGCCCCTCCGTTCGTTCCTAATTCAAATATAAACAAGCAAGAAATCATGTCGACTACATTTAGTCATAACAAAATTAAAAGATGCTTACTGAGCACAGCTCGCGTATTAATTAAGGATAAATATTCGAATTGGCATGAATGTAGGTGTTTGTTAGATGGAGGCAGTATGGTTTGTCTTATAACTAAGGAGTGCGCCAATAAATTACAACTGAAAAGTGAAAAGATTAATACTTTGATCTCATGTTTAAATGATGCATCTATGATTGTTAACGGTTGCGTTAAAACGACAATTTCAAATAAAAATAATACATTCGTGAAGGATTTAAATATGTTAGTAGTTAAGAAAATCACAGATTTTATTTCAAGTAATACGTTTAATACTAGTGTTAATTTTTCAGATGTAGTGGAGTTAGCTGATGAACGTTTTAATATTCCAGATAAAATAGACATGTTGTTAGGTGCAGAAATATTTTTTGAACTATTGAGACCGGAAAAATTTAAGATAAAAAATTCAGATCTAATTTTACAAAACACGGTTTTTGGTTACGTTGTAAGTGGTAATGTAGATTCATTTAATGAAACTAAAGTTCATTGCGGTTTAGTTAAGGACGAGGATTTAAATAAAACGTTGCAAAAATTTTGGGAAGTAGAAAATGTGGAGATAGTGCAAACAGAAAGTAATGAGGCTAGTTTATGTGAGGAACACTTTATGAAAACACATTCTAGAAACGAGGAGGGACGGTACATAGTTAAAATGCCCCTTAAGGGTGATCCAAATTGTTTAGGAAATTCCAGGGGCATTGCTCTCAAACGATTAAATGCATTGTGGCTTAGATTGGAAAGGGATCCACAATATCTAAAATTGTATAGAGAATTCATGCAAGAATATGAACAATTGGGACATATGAAAGAAGTGAAGGTAGAAGAAAATAATTCGAATATGAACTATTTCTTACCTCATCATGGCGTCTATAGACCCCGAGAAAAGTACTACTAAGGTGAGAGTGGTCTACAATGCGTCTAGTCCTACAGATAATGGATTATCACTGAATGATATTCAGTACAATGGAGGAGTCATCCAAGATGACTTATATGCCCAGATGATTAGATTCCGTACTTACAGATATGCACTGACTGCGGACATCAAAAAAATGTATCGAATGATCCTAATTGATTCCGAACAACGCTGTCTGCAACAAATATTGTGGAAGGACAATAAACACGACCGAGTAAAAACATATGAGCTTCAAACAGTCACGTACGGGACGACCAGTGCCCCATACTTAGCGCAACGAACATTGAAACAATTGTCCTATGATGAAGAAAATAAATTCCCAATAGCAGCACCAGTCCTTCGAAGCAATTTCTACATGGACGATGTGTTATGCGGGGCGGACACCTTAGAAAAGGCTAAGGAGCTACGATATCAGTTAATTGAAATTTTGAAAAGTGCAGGCATGGAATTGCATAAAATCAGGGGAAATCATCCTGAACTTTCGCAGAGTATAAATGGAATCTACGATTTTTCTAGACCAAATGAGACCAAAACCTTAGGTGTGTCCTGGGACCCAGGAAGAGACACTTTTTCGTTTAAAATTGACGTGATACTTTGTGATTCGTATACCAAGAGAAGCGTTTTGTCAACTATTGCGAGACTGTTTGATCCTTTGGGTCTTGTGGGACCCGTGGTGTCCAACGCCAAGATGTTTATGCAGAGGCTTTGGAGACTTAGTATTGACTGGAAAGATCCACTCCCAAAGAAAGTGTATGATCAATGGCACCAGTTGTTAATTGGGCTAGAGAGCCTAAATAACATAAATATCCAAAGACGTGTAGTAATTGAGAATCCTACATCTATAGAGATTCATGGATTTTCTGATGCATCAGAGCGCTGCTATGGAGCTGCAGTGTATTGCAAATCAAAAAATAATTCGGGAGTGACTTTAGTGAGATTAATTACTAGCAAATCGAGAGTTTCACCAATTAAGAGTCTAACTATTCCAAGATTGGAACTGTGCGCCGCTGTCCTTTTGTCCAAACTTGTGAAAAGAGTGATTGATGCCTTGAAGCTGGAATCAGTTAAAGTTTATCTGTGGACTGATTCAATGATAGTGTTGTCTTGGCTACAAAAAGAACCGATGGACCTTAAAGCATTTGTGCAGAATAGAATTGCTAAGCTTCAAGATTTGTTCCCTGTACGGCAATGGAAACATGTGCCATCCAACCAGAATCCTGCAGATTTGATTTCTCGTGGAGTAGATCCTGACAAACTTCTGAACCAAGAAATGTGGTGGAACGGTCCAGAGTTTCTATCTGGCAGTGATTATCCGAACAAACCTGTGAACATTAGTGAAAACAACGATGCGTACAATTCAGAACTGAAGAACAGTGTCCGTGAAAAACTTGAGAATGAAGTGCCACTTTTTTACATTTGTGTGAATGACTTTGTGAACAATTTGTGTAACCTTAGTAATAACTATTTAACCATTTTGCGTATCTTAAGTTATATTTTTAGGTTCGTAAACAACCTAAGGAGGAAGGTCAAAGCCAGTGGCCCACTAACAGTAGATGAATTGGAGAAAGCAGAGATCTTCTTAATAAAAAGTGTACAAAGGCAAGAATTTTCAGTAGAAATAAAATGTATAGAAAAACAAAAACCTATCTTGCCAAAAAGTAAGTTGAAAAGTCTCAACCATTTTTGGATTCAGATGGAGTGCTTAGAGTGGGTGGCCGATTAGGTAATACAAATTTTCCTTTTAATCAAAAACATCAAATTATTTTGCCTAAAATCCATAAACTGTCATGTATGATAATTGAATATTTGCATAACAAATACTTTCATGTTGGTGCTTTTTCACTTTTGAATTATGTTCGCGAAAAATTTTGGCCTCTCAATGGTCGCAATCTTTGTAGAAAAATTGTTCATAAATGTATAATCTGTTTTAAATGTAAACCTGTTATAACATCTCAAATAATGGGCAATCTGCCTAAGGAAAGGGTTACCACTGACTACCCTTTTAACTGCTCGGGTGTCGACTTTTGTGGTCCTTTCTTCATAAAAAACAAAAGCCAACGCAAAGGAAGTTTGCATAAAATCTATGTTTGTATATTTATCTGTTTTGTGTTTAAAGCTGTACACATAGAAGTAGTGTATGATTTAACTTCCGATGCATTTATTGCGACTTTAAAAAGATTTATTGCACGAAGAGGGAAATGTGCAAAATTATTTTCTGATAACGCTAAAAATTTTGTAGGAGCTAATAGGGAAATTAAAAAACTTCATGAAATGGTTAGCAAACCAGATGATCAATTAGCTAGGTACTTAGCGGCAGAAGGCATTAAGTGGAAGTTTATACCCCCTAGATCCCCCAACTTTGGTGGTCTATGGGAGGCTGCTATTAAATCATTTAAATATCATCTAAAAAGAGTTATGAGGGGAATAAATTTGACTTATGAAGAAATTTTAACCGTAATAGTTCAAATCGAGGATATGTTAAATTCTCGACCTCTTTGCCCCTTGTCTGCTAATGAGAATGAGTTTGAAGTTCTTACTCCTGCTCACTTCTTGATTAATAGATCCTTGAATTCTATTATTGAGCCCAACTTAATAAATATAAAGGAGAATTACCTTAATAAATGGGAAAAAATTACTAGATTAGTGCAATTAATGTGGAAATTTTGGCATCGCAATTATCTTAATCAAATGCAACAAAGGAACAGATGGATGTTCGAAAAAAATAATGTAAAAGTTGGAGATTTAGTACTCTTAATTGAAGAGAATTTGCCACCATACAAGTGGTTATTAGGAAGAATTATTCAAGTTTATTTAGGAGTCGATAACAAAATTCGTGTAGTTAAAGTGAAAACTCAATTTAGTACTTGTAAAAGAGCCATATCTAAAGTTTGTGTTTTGCCAATGCCAAATGATTAAATACTGTTGATAAAATTTATTTTTTTGTGTGTTTTAATCAATTCAAGTGAATTGTTTTTTTTAACATTTATTTTCAATGATATAGTGCATTTCTTTAAGTGTCTTTTGTGGAATTTAAGTGATTGACAATTTAGATATATTTTGTGTAAATTATTAATACAGTGATTGCATGGTGTAACCAGTGCAATGTGGGGCGGTATGTCAGTTCACGGCATACGAAGCGCTATCTGTGTAATTAAAAGAGTAGAGTGTGTTGTTGTGTCTGTAGTAATGTATGTATAAACTGTGTCTGCGCAATCCCAATTGCGCAGCCTGAACTGCGCATGCCCTGCAACTCCAATGTAAATGTACAGAAGTTATGAGAAATTAATAAACGCAAGTCCACAAGAAAACTGTGTCGTGATTGTGTGTCATGAACAATATGTGCTAGAGACTCTTCAGTCCACTTACGTGTTAGAGCTATCGAATTAAACACTCCTTTCTAGTTTAATTTATGTTGAAATAGTTTCATTTTAAAAGATAAATATCAGTATACGTCTTTCAAACAAATTATCTTAGTATGTTAAGCATAAGTGATATTTTAAATATATTTTGTATAAAAGTAAGGAAAAATTTATGTTTATGTGTTTAAAGCAAACTCTTTGCCTTTTCCAAAGAGTATAAATTGTATAACTATTCATTGCAATAACCATTTAGTTTAATTATTTTTTTCTTAATTGAATAGAAATAAGAAAAAATAGTTATTATACATTGTTTTAATAACAAATTCTAAATTTTAATTCGGTATAATGATTACACATACACAGTAAAGATACAAAGTATAAATTGTTTATTTTTACGGAAAAAAAGAGAAAAAAAACATCATTCTGTACTACGTTTTACATTACAATCGCTTATTTACATTACAGGACAACAACAAGTTGTAAAATTGAATTCAGCATAATGATTACACATGTACAGTAAAGATACAAAGTAAATTGTTTATTTACAAAAACAGCATTCTGTATTCCGTTTCACATTACAATCTTTTATTTACAAAAAATCACTTTATTGTGTCATCACTGGATTTTATGTCATACTGTTCATAGAATAGCTCTAAATTCGTCAGCGACCAATATCCATGGGCAAGAGTAGTAATGCCGTCACCATTAACAAACCTTTTATCATCTTTATAAGGACAGAGCAAGTTTGTGTTTTGCTTTATGGAGTGTATTGCATGAAATTTTGACCTAATTAAATTCATGTCAGCATATTTTAATTTTTGATTAAAAAGACAGACTTTGTAGTCCTCAAATGTTATTTTATTTCTTAAAGTTTGTTTTTTAATTCCTTTTAACCGCTTTTCATTCTTATGGTTTGTATTGTAGGCATACATTTTCGATTTTAATCCTACATATTCTGTCATAATATTTCCTTTGTTTTCATCTTTCATTTTCCCGATGACCTTTTTGTTAACTAGAGGTAAATTAAAAATGTTATTTTTGCCATAGTCTGAAGTGTCATATAAGTTACTATCATCTTTCATGTCACTATAAAAATCATCAGTCTTTATTTCATATGTAAAGGAATCGGTGTCTGTATACATGAGCCTTACTTTTGAGTCGTTACGGTGCTTCATGTACTCATAATGAAAAGAATACTTTAGGACTTTTGATAAGTCTAAAATCGCCATTCCTACCTGTATTGATTTCAAGAATTTGATTTGGGTTTTTTTTTTTAAGATGAACGGCCATTAAGTTTTCAGAAAATATTGTACAATGATTAAAATTTGGTTTCGCTATTAACTTTCGAGCTTGCTCTTCTGTTGAGCATAAACGTATATCTACTCTTCTTCTTACATTTTCCATCGTTTTCCCAAATATGCTATTATTCATTAGTTTGTAAAAATTCTTTTGAAAGTCATTTACAGCTTTAGTTCTTAATTCTGTATTGTAATCTATGTAATTTTTAAGCCAAGGTGCCTGAAAAAATTTTAAACCACGATGAATTTTTTTCAAGACTAACCCTAATTAACACGCTTTTATAAGTTTCACTTGCATGTAATGGAATCTTAGAACTCAATTTTCACCCACTTAAAAAGATCGGATTCATTCAAAATTTCGCACACTTGTCAAGGACCGATGACAATACAAAAATTTCACATTTTTGTTCCATTGTCCTTTTTAGGATCATCAGGAATAGGGATAATCAGATTTGGTGACAATTCCATATACCATTTCCAGATTTGGCGACTTATTGCACATATCATTTTTAAATTTGGCGACTAGTTCCATATACGATTTTCAGATATGGAGACTAATTTCATACATCATTTTCAGATTTGGCGTTTAATTTCCGATTTACCGACTAAAAGAATGTTGTAACCCTTAAGTGAGTGTTTTGAATTTAAAGCTAATTATATTTACGTATAAAATACACTTGCGGTTAATAGAAATAAAAAAAATAAAAAAAAAGGTTCTGTATCTGAGAAAGTGGAGGGTGGGTGTTAGTAATTCTTACCATAATATAAACATTTTTCTGAAAATGAAAATAAAAAAAAAGGCTCGTGCATGTGAAAAAAAAATAACTTACGTTCCAACTGCTAAACATTTTTTATTTTTACAAAGAAATACGTTTAGAAGTGATGATAGGAATTAACATGAAAGGAACAGGTTTAGAAGGTGAAAAAACAATTGACACTTAATATCACCATGTTTTTATTAACTCGCTTTCTTTAATGTCCGTCCGGGTGGAATTTTGTAATTGATTTTAAACTGTGTGACTTTTCCGAGGAGCTGAAAACTTGAAATTTGGACCATAGCTCAGAAGTGGATGATAATGCATGAAAATGTGAAAAAAGAAAACAAAAAGGAGGAATTTTATAATTTTTAGTCCGTAAGAAAAACATGGTACATTAAAATTTTTTTTTTAATTCGAGCTTTTTCTTCTTTACACACTTTTATTTGTTTGACCAGTTCCAAAGAGACGGAATCTAATATAACGGTACGGGACTCATCCGAGGTCTCGTAAACGGAGAGAATGAATACACTTCAGACCCGTTAATTAACATCCTTTGAAGAGCAAGACTAATTCCACATAGCCACGTAATTCCAGCTTCAAATATCAAACTCAAGGATAAATTCAATAATGAATAAATGATAGTTTAAAAAACTAAAAAACACGCTTTTACTGTAGTTCGAACTAAAAAATGAAAAATAAATTATAGTTTGAAAAAAAACTAAAAAAACTTTGGATGATGTAAATCAAGATATACCAAAAAGTTTATTGCATTTCTTGCGATAAGTCATAATGAAAAACAGAAAAGGAAAAATAGCTTATTTATAAACAAAATGCACGTCAATAAGTCATGCAATAATGGCTGCATTACGAGAACGATCATTTTCATCACAGCTACTATTAAGCCTTTCTGTGTTTCTTCATAGAAGATATGGATATAAAAGACTTATAGAAGTGTTATATAGCTTGGATTTTGCAGCTTCGTATTGTAATACTGTACAGTACGAAATTTCAGCAGTTTACCATCCACAGCCTCGTATTTTATCATCGTAATCAGGGGTTCTTGTTCAATATGTTGGGGACAATGCTGATATAAATGTCTATACTCTTGATGGTAATAATACTCTCCATATTATGGGGATGATTAAGAGTGTTACTCCAAAAGATGCTGTTCTTTACAATGACCGTATACAAAAATGTACAACCAAACCATGTGCAAAAGAGTTAGCAGCAATATCACACGTGTCTCTTCTAGCATATGAAAAACCAATTGTACCTGGATACAGCAAAATTCAAGTCAAAAATCTGCATGGTGATCAAGCATTAACAGAAAAGAATTTAAACGGTATTGATTTTTTGTGGTTATACGGAAAGTGGAAGAATATTTCATCATTATCTGGGTGGAATGGCTTTCTCGAACAGCTTACTAAAAATAATAAGGATTTTTCTACTTCTCAGGACATGTTTCTTCCTTTTATTGATCATCCTGCCAGTAACGTAGACACAATTTATACTACTTTACATTGCGCTGCAAATATTGCCACGTTACATGGCCAAAAAACGTGTTTAATTACTTTTGATCCACCTCTCTACTCTAAAGCACGTGAAATAGTAGCTGCATTGGATGCTAACTCAGAATTATGTAAGATAGTTGTTAAATTAGGAGGATTTCATATGCTCATGTTCTTTCTTGGATCTATTGGATATATAATAGACGGAAGTGTAATCAAAGAAGCTCTAGGTAAAGTATATGCTACGAATTCTCAGTCGGCAAAATGTTGAATGGTCATGCTTATTCAAGAAGTATCAGAGGTCATACATTGTTACGGCTTGAATTGTTAATGATAATCTTCGAAGACATGAAGATTGAAGATTGTGTGTTAAATGAGTTAAATGAACAAATCAATTGCCGAAATGTTTCCTATGAAGGTATTGAAGGGTGTGTAGGCAACTCAAACTTATTTATTGATCAATTTCAGAATAAACTGAAGACATTAAAAGCTCGAGGTCCTACAGCACAATTATGGGTAAACTATTTCGAAATGGTATCAATAGCACTCGACTTTATTCGCGCTGAAAGACTGGGACTTTTCAAAGAACATCTTAATGCTGTATGAAGAATGCTGCCATATTTTCACGCTAGTGGTCATTTTTTATATGCGAAGTCTGCACATTTATATCTTCAAGATATGAATGATTTAGAAAATAAAATGGATAGACAGACTTTTAAGAATTTTAAAAATGGATTCTTCACCGTGAAACAAACAGAGAAATTTAATTCTGGTACATGGACAGATATGGTTATCGAACAAAGTCTAATGAAATCTATGAAGACAGAAGAGGGAGTATCTCGTGGTCGAAGTACGCAAGAAAGTGTTTTATGTAAATGGGTGTTTGCTATGTACGCTACAAATACAATTTGTGACGAGATGGAGAAGTTTTGTACAATTTCTTTAGACTCTACTGAACAACACGTTGATGCTAAGGATTCAAGAGCAAAAAGAGATAATACTGATGTAAGTAAGCCAGTTGAATGGCTTACACTTCATCATACCTTTCCTAATACGTAACAATTGGTATCTTTAGCTTCTGTAACAGTTGGAAATGATCAAATTAACTGTCACAAAGCCCATGAAATCAGATTACAATCAATGGTAAAGATAACTGGTTTAAAATTCAATGAAATAAAGTTAAAACGATCCGATAAGGTTTTACCGCTTTCGACTGCCAACAAATCTGTCAAAATTAACGGTTGTAGAGTTTCAATTGATCCATTGCTACTCTTCCAAAGAATAACTGTAAGCAAACAGTTTGAACGTAATCTTCAAGAATATCTCCAATATGAACTAAGTCCATATCCATCAACTTTATTTGATAATGATGGCATGAGAAAAACCACGAAAGCGACATTATATGACAATATAACTCCTGTAGATTTTGACCTCGATGAAAATAATTGAACATACATTATCAATGGTGGGTTTCTTCTGCATCGCGTCGTATGGAGTAAAGACGATACTTTTTCGATAATTTTAGATAAATACTTAAAATATTTACAAAAACGTTATGATTCTAAAATTGTAGTTGTACTTGATGGATACTCGGACTATAGCAAAAGCATAAAAGCAATGGGACAGCTAAGAACTGCTGTTTTATCAAAATCGAATGAAGTTTGTTTCAACGAAACACTGATCGTATCAATTAGCCAAGAGAAATTTTTTTCGAAAGGATGTAATAAAAATTTTTTATTAACATGTTGATTGGAAAATTAGAATTTGTCGATATCACGACAAAACAAGCCAGAGATGATGCAGATATTTTTATCAAAGTAACAGCTATTGAAGAATCGGAACATCATAGGATTGCCGTCATAGTAGGAGAAGATATTGATTTGCTCGTCATTTTGAATGGGCGTATTCAAGCACATTAGAAAGAAGTGTTCTTTAAAAAAAGTTGGCAAATGGAATGTTAAAACTCAAAAATACTCTTCCAAAAGTTTTGACAAATATCCTCATTGTAAAAAGAACATTTTATTTCTGCACGCATTTAATGGCTATGACACAAAATCTGCATTTTTTCTGCAAAAACTTTCAATAGAATATTAGAGAATGTTCCGTATTTGGATCAACTTGCTCAAGTATTCCAAAAAGGAAACTGTCCTCTACAAACATTACATGAAAATAGAGTAAGATTCTTGTTGGCGATATATAATGCTCCAAAATCTGAGAACAGTATTGATAATCTTCGTTAAACTCAATTCATCAAGTCAACAAAGCTCAATACCGTGCAGTTATCCAATCTTCCACCAACAAGTACAGAGGCTCATCAACACATCAGATGTATATTATCAAGTTCAAATTTGGTTAGGGAATGATTTAGAACCCCAGGGATGTGGTTGGATTCTGCGGAATGAATTCTTGGAATCGATTACGACAGTATTACCGCATGCTTTAGATGAATTAATACAATATTTTGCACTTCAAAAATGGTCGTGGTTCACACTCTGGATGTAGGAAATCGGGGTTGCAATGTTCTTCAGCTTGTGGCCAGTATAATGGGCAAGCTTGTTTCTATGCTTCACGATATGAGAGCGATCTCGATGAAGATTGTACTTTTGATTCCGAAATCCTTCTAGATTTGGAGACAAATACCCTTCACAACGAAAATGATGAAAATGAATTGGAAATTTTCAAGTAACCGGAAGATAATGAAGAATATT
Organism: Trichonephila clavata; assembly: GCA_019973975.1. Lineage (NCBI taxonomy): Eukaryota > Metazoa > Arthropoda > Arachnida > Araneae > Nephilidae > Trichonephila > Trichonephila clavata. Next base: position 96,309 of record BMAO01039163.1, read on the forward strand.
AAGAAAGAAAACTAACATTCTGTGCGTCTTATTAATTCGTCTTAAAATTTTTGTGAAACTTCTACATACATCCTAATTTTAATTGTAATAATTGTATAAAACGATATTTCTCTCTCTCTCTCTCTCTAAATAAAAATATAATTAAAATTACTTGCTTTATTTTTTTAACTACTTTAAATGTAATTAGAATATATAATAATAGAATATAATTAAAAAATACCTTAAGCATATATCTGTCAACAACTTTTGAACTACGCGAACATGTAAGTGTAATAATACTTGCTGATTGAAAACTATTAATAAATGTAATGTAATAATTAAAAAAATGCCAAATGATTGTAACTATATATATATATATATTTAAGGTTTATAGACTTTATACGGCATATTATATCATGTGACTAACGGTTGACCTTGCATTATGCTGTATATAGTTAAGCGCTGCGCGTTCAGCGCCCTCTATCTCAAAAACGGTTTGATGTATAAAAAAAATGTTTAAATAAAAGTTATAGAAAACTTTATTCTCTACAATATTTATAATAAATGTAAAAAGCATAAAAGCCATATGAAACGAGATTTTTGCAAAAAAACCGCTTTTTTTACCTTTGACTTTGAATATCTTAAGACGCGGACACGAGATTTTATGAGATTTTTGAGACAACATTTAGAGTGACAAAATAAAGGTCTATACAAATTTACAGCTCATTATCTCTCATTCCGCAGTGAAACTCTAATATGACTGGACTAATATCAGGTGTTAAAGGTACAGTTAGTTTCCTGCAAATAGTTTTTGAATTGAGTAATGCTGACTAGCCTGAGCTTGAATGTTTTCTTTCTTGACAACTAAAAAATGAACATTCCAGAGTTTTCCTTTTTATTTTTATATCCCTAATAGTTGACTTAAATATTTATTGCTAGTTTAAATGCTGATTGGGAGGTAGGTACATGAGGATCAGGTAAATAATTTTTTAGTAATTACTTTTTACTTTTTTTTTACTGAATTGCATGTTGAGACAATTGTTCCTGAACTATTTTACCTTGCAATAAACAATTTAATACTACAAGTTGAAGTTCAGTCTCCTGGTTTTTCTTATGTCATTACATATTTCTTTGGCGGAAGACCCCATGACACACTTTCTGAGATACGGAAAGAAGTATATTCAACATTTTCAACAACATGGACTCTCTCAAACAATTTAAGAATGAACTTAATATATTTACATGGTGCATGATTATCTGAGCATTCACATGTATACCAAGCTGAACATGATAATTTTACACACCTGTAATGGCATTGATCACACACACACACACACACACGCGCGCGCGCGCGCGCAACCTCTTTTTGAAATGCTTCCATAATCTTTTTAACTACATAAAATACATCTCCATTAGTCTACAATTTCACAAACCAAGAATTTGTTGCCTGGACATAAATATCTGTCAGGAATCTTTAATCCATTTTGAAATGGAAATAGGTTGTGAGGATATAAACTGGAGAGAGTATCATTTAAAATTCTATAATGTGCTAAATATGTATCATGCTGTATTTTCAACAAATTATCTGCTTGACAGTTAAATTTTCATTTTAAAATAAATTTTGCATTATTTGTTTACATTTTATTGAACTTATTCCTTCCAACAGAGCTACTAGAGAAATTTCACTTCGCATTTCAAAATTTGAAAACAAGATCATTTAATCATTTCTCCCAAGTGCATTGAAGGTGCCAATTGCAAAGCCAAACACCATTCCGAAATATGTTTAAAAGCATGTGAAACTTTGGTCATCATTGGCCATAATGCAATTAATTTTTAACTCTGGTTACCCTTTCTCTCTGAATGTTGAAACACAATGCATATATATATTTCCTGTATCTAATTTATTAGTAATAACATGAACAACAGAGTAAAGCATTCCTTATTAGTCAAGTACAATTAAACTTAGTAAACAGAAAATATGCGAAGTCAGTTCACAGTATTTTAAATCATACACAATATTTTAGAACAGTTTTTCATCATTTCTTTCTTTCTCTCAGCTTATTGTCAACCTTTTGCTTAAAAACTATTGAGTAATGTTTTTAGCAAGTCTTAAAACCATATTAACCACTTATTTCCTATTACCTGAATACATATTCTAATACTTTTCTAATAGATTTTTCAATACCCATTTCAAGATTAGCTTTAATGAACTCTATACAAGTTTTATAAACCAGTTCAAATGTTTTGAGGACTCAATTCCTGATTATGCTTGAAAACATATATTACACTGATCCCTTCACAGTCTTTATAAACAGTGATTCTACCAAGATATTCCATTGGCAATATAGGATCTTTGATATTTCTACAACTAGTTTTTCTTTTATGTGTTTTGGAAGCTTCACGTGTTAGCAAACGTATTAAATATCTAAATCTACAATTTCACTCATGATATGGACAAGGTTAAGGGAAAGTTAAATCTAAACATATTGCACAGAACCTTACATGTGATTCGTATAAAATTTTTTTGCAATAGATAATACATTCTAATAATGATTTCTTTTCTCACTTTGATTAAATAAACGTATTTTTCTAAATAAGAACTAGTGTATTCACTTTCAGTTGGATCCTAGCAGGGCACCCTTCTTTTGCAAGAACACCTCCAGAAAATTTGTATTTCCTATTATTATTCTCACAATCATTTAAAAATTTAGCCAAACAATTTACCTCATATATTTACGCTAACTTTTCATAACAATCAATAGAACTTCCGTTTTAACAAGAAAAAGTTTTACACTCACGATATCGGCCAAGTGGGCAATCACACAGCTGGAACGAAAAAAATAATAAATCTACTATAATGGTAAAAACCTGGAAATTTTAAAACAGATTAATTAAAACATTATAAATAATCAAAGCATAAAATTTTTACATTCACGAGATCGAAGAATCGAGCTATCACACGGCAGAAGCTAGAAAGTCGATGAACGGAAAATGTTAACTAAATCAAATCAAAGCACAAAATAAAAAAAAAATACAACATAAAAAGAGTAAAATAATAATAATTTAAAATTATGAATCAAAGTTTCTAGTTGTTCACAGAAGCTAAAAAAATCAATAAATCAGTAAATATGTTCAAATGATGGAAAACTTAACAGGAAATTATAATACAATATAAAAACTGCAAAAATTTAACAATTAAATATTATTTATAATTCATAATTATAAAATACCTAATCAATAAATCTCGCCGCTAAAATTTCATATACGAACCTTCCAGCACGAGCGCTACAGCAAGAATGATTTTAGTAGATTCAATTAAGCCAACGATGAACTTGGCGATTTTCAAAAAGAGGCCAAAAATATCAAAGTAACCCACCCTAGTTTGTAGATTATAGACTTGAGAGCCTCCAACGAAATTGAGCATTACACGTCCAGCCTTAAGGGTTTCTTTTATCTGTCAATCTACAATACATATATAAACTTCAACAGCAAACTTTAATAACATACATAAATCTGGAAACAAATTTATAAGAAATGTGGTGGCATAACGGAGAATATTAGGACCTTCCAGCTAAGTCAGGTTTTGGGGCCCTTGCAAAACGGCTCGACTAATCCTCGGTAAAATTATTCTTTCTAACTGTGAGTTCTGTTGCAAACGTCCCTCGAAGAAGAAGGCTTGATTTATAAGGAATTTACATTCCTTATTCCCTGTGACCCGGCTAGATGTGTGGGAGGAACTAAATGATCAAATGACTTGATGAACTTCAATTATTTATTTATCTCTATATTGAACACAGACACAAACAACACTCCAATTAAGATAAATTTGATCAATTAGAGGACGAAGGTGAGACAAGATAAAGTGGAGATAATATATACGATCATGCAAATTTATCCTTACGATAACTTATACAAAGCTTGCTTTAATTTAGAAGCGCACTAATAATTTAACTCCTACTTGAAATAAGATCACAGTACCTGAACTCTTGCACTCCTTTAATATTTTAGACGTGGGCTTAAACACTTCTCTAATAGTGGAACTAAGCACTTTCCGAATTTCCAACTTCTCGCGTCATACACTGTTTACGTATACATACTACTGCCGGTTTGCTAGATTCTCACCTATTCTCTTCACATCCAAGCTATCCTCACTTCACTAATCTTCAATTCTCACTTCACTAACTCTCCAAACTCGTGAATACAGAATATATATATTAAGCTTAATTTGCATAATCATGCTTTCTTTCCTCGGAGAAAGTTGGTTGAACAAATGATGACCCAAAAGGAATCTCCAAGGGGTTAGTGGAAGGAACCGTATAGATCCATCACAACCCCCTCGAGAAGAAAACGTGATTTTTCCGAGGGTCTTAACGACCAGATAGAAATTGGCACGATAACACAAATATACTAAACTAAAACAAAGTTTACTCTAAAAAAAATTATTGAAATTATATTTCCTACGTAATTACTAAACTAGGATAATGCAAAAATATAATAAGAACAAATAATTATTAAGAGAAAATGTTCGCACAAAAGATGTAAACAGCTCAAGTATAGGTATCAACACACACTAAAACGAAGTAAGTAGAAGTGTTTGTATACTCGTCACGTGATTTTGTTTTGGCGTCGCCTTGTCGTGAATTGAGCCCATTGGCGGGAAAGTTGGGGGAAAGTTATCGGGGAATAGGTGACTTGTCGGGAAGGTTGAAAATGGCGGGAAGGAAGATGAAATCTTCGGAGGGTAGGAAAGCGAGTTTTCCTATTGGCCGGGCAACTCGACTCCCATTGGAAGTTCGAGTATGCTCGGAGGCGTGATGAAGAGTTGGAAGGAGTTTTTTGCTGTGAAGTTTGTATGAAATTTTTGCAGTTGATAGAGTAGATGGGTAAGCCAACTACTCATAGTTATCAATTAGGTGCTGATAGAAAACATCTATCCTTTCTTATCCCTTGGTCACTCTTAGCTGCTTCCCCAATTCTAAAAGAAATGGGTAGTCAGCAAAGAGCTTCCTATAATTTCGAACACGGCATCCATTACACTGAAGAGCTTTTCGTTTGAGTTTTCGTTAGCTGTGGGAAGTGGGGTATCTTGACTTTGGGCGGGGGTTGTTGTCTGTGTGTCGGGCTTTGAAGTACTTGATTTAGTTTTGGAGTTTGTGTCTTTAAGGGCATCGGCATAGGAAAAATCCTTTGCGACGACCTTATTGGCTTGGGTGATAACATTATTTCTGTTTTCGTTTTTGTTCTGAATTGGGTTGGCTGTTTTCTTTTTAATTTGGGGGTATTTTGGGCAATCATACGAACTGGCCAAATGGCCTACTTCTTTGCAATTAATGCATGTTGGGTTTTCTAATTTTTCGGTTATGCTGCACTCCTTAGTTCTGTGCTGCTGCCCGCATTTGAGGCATCTAGTACGCATATGGCAGTATTTGGACGAGTGATTAAACAGGTTACAGTTGAACACTGTGTAATCCCCGGCCGTCTGTTGAATGCATCGATCTTAACAATTAAGTGGCAGCAGGTTTTTAATTTGAAAATATCAGTTGAATCCGGTTTATTCGTTAGTTCCACCATAAAAATGGGGAGTTTGTACTTCGTTTTAGCCTTTGTCAGTTGGGCTACTTTCTCGACGGTAAAGCCTTGGTCTCTGTCAGATCCTTTTTGATGTCTTCGATATCAGAAGATATCGGAAGACCTTTAATGACAATTTTTCTAGGGTGGGAGACTAGGGGGGGGGGAGTCGTAATATTGTTGACCTTTTTCGGACAAATAATTTGTTATTGCTCAGTAGCTATCAGGGTTTGTGGTGAAGATTTTTAAAAATTCACCAACTAGTTTGAACGTTGAATCAGGGTACTTTTGTAGTAGATCGGCTATTAAAGTGGTATATGTACTTTCATATTTAAGCATTATCGGTGGGATTTTTTTACTTTGTGTCGGTTGTTGGGTGGTTGTCGGGGGTTCGGCGTCGCTAGTAGTGAGGGCGTCGTATTTATTTTTCAGCTCGATTGGGGGGTCTGTCCTAACGTTGGGGTGGTCCGTTACTTTCAGTTTTTTATTTGTACTTGGGGTGGTGAAACCGTCCTCATCGGTTTGTATTTTACTCTTAGTTTGGGTAGGGTTATAGTCGGGTAGGTCCTTAGTAGGTGTCTTGATTGTTGGGTTTTTTGCATTAGTGTGATGAATCTGTTTAAATGTGATCGTTCCACTGCGTGGCTGGATAAGTCTGGAATTCTATTAAACGCATGGCATTTAGGATTAGGGCAAGGTTAGAACGAAGGTAACTCACCCCTTTGGTGCTCCATCAGTTTATCAATGCCCGCAAAGTTCTTTCGGTATTTTTGGATGAGTTCTTCACCTTTGGAAAATGTCTTCTCGTAAGCGAAGGTGTCTGTGATGAACTTAAGATGAAAGGATGCTTCAACGAGGTTGGCTTCCAAGTCATAATGCTTTTTTAAGATCGCGGCCTGGATCGGGTCTATGGTCAAGGGTACCTCATTCGTGTCCATATTCTCAGTCATAGTTCTCGGCGTCTGGTAAGTCAGGGGCTCCGGGGAGAGAATCCAGCGCAGGTCTTTCGGGTGCTGGTTCTCAGAGCTCCGAGTCACTCAGGCCTCGGGATGGAGTAGAGATTCGGAAATTGAGCAGAAAACGGCTCAATATATTGCAGTAATTCAGTAACGCTGGGCCACTAGGCATCAGGAAAATTTCGCTATTCAGGTAGTTGATCCCGGGACAGGTCATTTATCGGTGCGCTATCCACTGTCCCCGGAGTAGATCAGGCGAGTCGGCAGAAAGCAGGAGCTCGAAAATATGACCTCTCTACGTGACATATTTAAAGAAAGTATTTCCCCATGAGGATTGTGGCCATGGTAGCCAAGTGGTCTAGGTATCGAATCATGACAGCATGTCATGAGTTCGAACCCAGTACCACTAAAGACCCTCCTTGTAGGGGAGCGATGCACTTTAAATCTGTCCAGAGCTCAAACGTCCTCCCTTTCGTGTGGTAGTTAGGAGAGGGTGTGCCAGCTCAGGTGTCGTTCTCGTCACTTGACCATGGTTCAAAATTTCGATGTCCGTCGTCAAAAGCCCTCGTGTAGCTGAACAGTGCGACGTTAATATTCACTCACTCACTACCCATGAGGATTATTAGGAAAAAGCCGGATAGACCCGTTACAAATACCCTCTTGGGTATGTTTTTATCATAACAGGTGGGCATCTTTTTTCATTCAAGTTATTCGTGGCCCACATGTGTGAAGGAACGATATAATAGAAACAGTTCAACAGGAGTTCCTTTTATATAAATCGTGGTGACTAAAACCATCTGGGTATCGGAGATAGAAGAAGTGCTGTATTATCAAAGCTGTTTCCAGAATCGACTCAACACATACTTGGCCCCCAGGCAAGAGGGAAGAACACACGGTCTGTTTTTGAAGAATACAATGTCCCATCTGGGTATTCTGTGCTCACCCTCGTGCATCAACTTGACAAGTATTGTGAAGTGTTCGTCTAATGAGCCGACACTAAACCGTTTACTTATTACTTACTAACGCATATTATATAAAAAAAATAATTCCATTGAAACAAATGTAAATGCTACAAGCAAGGATTCTTAAAATAACGAATCTGGGGATCAGACTACGAGGAATTTGACGCTACTGACATGAACTATTATAGATTACCTATTCTTGTGTGTGTGTGTATTATTAGATAATTATAAATAAACTAGCTGCATGGCCCGGCGTTGCACGGGATTTTACCAAGGGTATAACTTAATCCCTATGTTAATTTCCTCCTTTTTTTCTGATGCCATCACTTTTGTGTGGGTGTGACATGTACGATGTGAGTGCATGGCCCGTGAGTGCGTATCATGGCTTTCTCGTTTAACATTTTCCCTTCTCTTGACAAAATCAGCACTTCCTATATTATTTTTCGAAATTACTTTGACTTCTTTGTTTCTTTCCTCTCCGCTTACACCGGGTTGCACGGGCTTTTACCGAGTGAATAACTTCATCCCCATGGGAATTTCCTGTTTCCCTTAGGACGATAGCACTTATGTGTGTGTATGCGCGCGATGTGAGTGAATTCTTTAAATATGTCATAAAAATTTAATTTTTCGAATTTTTTTCTTAAGTTGGTGTGGTTATTAGGAGAGATGAGTGAAAGCTCAGGTATCGTCCTCATCACTTGACCGTGGCTAAAAATTTCGAAGTCCGTCGCCAAAAACTCTCGAGTAGGTGCACAGTGCGAATTTATAAATCACTCACCCACTTTCCAATTCTTTCGTTGCAGTTTTTTAGTCCTCGGAAACGAAAATGTAGCCCTTTTAAAAATAGTTGTATGTTGAAAAAAGACAGAAAAGTAGAAATTTTTCAAATTACAAAATTTCACTACTATTTTAAATCTTGAAGTAAAATTGTGAGTATTTTTTGAAATGTTCGACACGTGGGAATAAAGTTTCATGCAATTATCTTTTTTAAAGAAGAAATCATTAAACGATTGATTTAAGTATTTTGAGTGTTTTATTAAAATTTGTTCAAAAAATTTTAGGCTTTTTATTTTTTAAATCCCTGATTTGATACAGATAAATATTTTAAATGAATCTCAGAAATGTATTGAATACATTCTTTCATCTTAATCTGACATCAATAATGATTTAATTTTGAAAATTATATAAAGAGCAAATGATGAAAATTGAAGCAAAAATAACTTTTTTCACTCGCATTTTTTTTACTCGCCAAATTTGCTGATTTTCGCGTGTTTAAGTCAGAACTTTTTGGTGTAACCCTTGAGTTAGATGTGAAGTTTCAGGTGAAACAGTTGAAAGCTATTTGGCACGAAACCCTTTTTCGACGCCAAGGCATGGCAAACTGTAAAATCGCGTATTTTTTATTAAAGTTTTTATTTTTAGGGCTTAATTTTTAAGTTAATGCTTTCAAACTTCACACATTAATTTCGAAAACGAAGGACTTTTAAATAAAAAATGTACAAAAAATACTGTTTAGATTATTTCTTGCAATAACGTTATTTTACGAAAATCACAATTTTTTTTTTAAATCCGTAAATTTTAAGCAATCTTTTCAATCTTCGCACAGAAGTTTCATAACATTATTCTACAAACGCAACAAAAGTTTCGTATGATAATCTTAATAAATAACGAAGTTATTCAATGTTTAGTTAAAAATTTCGACAATGTTTCGAAAAACCTTAAAAAAAAAGTTTTGGGCATTTTATTTTTTAAATGACTGGTTCTAAAAGAAAAAAGCTTGAAGTTATTTAGTGTAGAATATCGTTTTCATAACACGAAAATAAATTCATACGCAACGATTTCGAAATAATTTTCATAAAAACGCATCAATTTTAACTATTTTTTAAAAAAATCTTAAAAAATAGAAAATATTATTTTGCAAAAAAAAATATACTGTATCGTGGCGAAAGAAATGATCTTTCCGATTCTGTAAGTATTTTTTGTCTGATTTAAAGAACAAAAATCGGATGGCTGTTTAAATAACGTCGAGAATACCGAAAAATTTCACCCTCTGTTCATTCACGACGCTAGGCGGGAAAAATAACGAGCAGGGTTAAGACAATTAAGCGTTTTAAGATTTTTAATTAATATCTTTTTAACTAATTACAATATCGGAATGAAAAATAGTTTACGTCCTATTCTCAGACCTATTGAATATACGCACAAAATTTCATAAGAATCGGCCACACAGTTTCGGAGGAGTTTGGTTACAAACACTGTGACACGAGGATTTTATATATTAGATAAATAAGTAAATAAAAAAATCAAATAGAAAAAAATATGCAAACGTTTTAAGAGAAATTCGCTTTTAGATGTAGCATTCTTTAGAATTGTATGAAACAGAAAAAATATGGAAAAGAATTGAATTTGATTTTTGATTGTTTCATATGATTAAAAGGAATTTTTTTTTTGTTTAATAATTTTACGTTTGTATGTAAAATTTTGTACCTTGTGTTTTCCTTTTTTGTATTTTTGAATTATTATGAATAAAAAATTAGTGCTTCTATTTTAAATCTGAAAGGGGATAGTGCCAGATCAGCTCGTCACTTGACGGTGGCTCAAAATTCCGAAGTCTGTCGCCAATAGCTCTCGTGTTGTTTCACAATGCGACGTTAATTAAAATCAAAACAAATCAAATTTAAGTTGGAAATATGTCTTGTTTTTATTTGAAAAAAATTCGAAACCGGTTCATTGAAAAGTTAAAATTCGAAAATCGGTTTTTAAAAGTGTATTTCTGTATAAGCCTTACTCCGTATCCATTAGTTTTGGGGAGGTTGCAGCAGGAAATGCATGTCGTTATTGCAGAACACTAATCAATGTCACGGAGTCATCATTGTCTAGCTTATAACCGATGTTCTAGTTCATCCCATACGTGTTCTTTGGACTAGGAGCTCACCAGTGCAATTCCTAAATATCCATGTCTGCAAAAGCCATGCAGTATGGAGAGAAACACGACCCTGCTGAAATAAGAATGGACCTTAACCGAAGTGTTGCCACAATATAAGTGGTGCTGATTTGTCTAAAATGTTGACATATGCTTCCTTGCACAGGAGCCTAAGGGTCCAGGACAAACCATAAAAAACCACAAAACCATTATCTCGTAATTTCGTTTGCGGCACAATGCAGCCAGTTTCAAAGCACTCTCACTCACCCCCCTATTCTCTACCCCTAAACTCTAACATCTTACTACTAGGTAGTATACCATAATTCGTCCCTCCATAACACGTAAAGCTAATGCTTAAGGTTTCACTGCTGTCAAATTTTGAAATACTGTGAATGTCGCTTGGCATTATTTGTGGTAATGTTTCGGTTTATAGCAGCAGTCCTGCCACACACACACATGAAAATGATTTCGAAGTTCGCTAAGAGCTGCCATTATGCATACATAGCATCCAGGGGGTTTCTACTTGGCCAACTCCTTGTCGCTGACTACATCTACAGCTGTCTACATTGCTTTGAGATTCCTATCTACGAGACGACATTATCCCCCAGATCATTGTTAAACAGTACTAGTCATTACACGTTTCCACATCATGCTAATGCTTTAGTAAAACGATGCACTCCTAAATTCACGAGCAAATTTTCCAAAGTGGTGACAACAAATCACTTTTCCACGTTCAAAATGACTTGGCTTGCAATTTTCCACTACAGTATTTTTCTAGTTGTGAGATCGTGAACTCATCTGAGTTCTTCTATACTTGTCAGGGAGCTAGAAGCTGAACGTCACAAATCGAATTTACTGTTTCGAGGGGTGTCCGGATACTTTTGATCATACAGTGCATATACACTAGCTAGAAAAATTCTGCTTTCATCCATAACAAATTGTCGTGAATTATATCCTCCCCTCAGATTATCATCTCTCCGTCTACCATTAAATGTTTCTGGACGTGTAGGCGGATTTGAATAATCCTGAGACACAATTGCAAATCACTATATTTATTGATGCTTATTAATCACAGAAGGATTATAATCACACAATTCAAATTTAAGAGAAATGAAACACAGTGGAGTATGAGAAGGGAGTTACTACTAGCAGAACTACGGAATCGCGACTGAATCCACGAAAGTTCAAACACGTACAATTACAGCTGAAACTCGTACACATATTCACAATATTCTAAATCACTAACCTTATCTTTTAACATCGGCTGTTCCGTCGTGAAGATAACTTCCTTATTGACTGGATAGGATAATGGAGAAGGATCCACACTCGGTAATACGGGATCTTTTCCAATTTCAATCTACTGCTCCCCTGCGTAGCTCGTCACGTAACTGCTATCTTCTAATGTCAACAACTGCGTGTTGATCTACCGATGCTTCAATTCATTTGACTTCACTCTTCTAACTCTTCACTTTACTTTTTTTGTTAACTCGCGAAACCCGAACTTATATAATATATCTCATTTGCAAAAATCACGCTCTGGCTCCCGGTGGAGATTGGTTGAAATAAATAAAACTTTTAAGAAAAATAGAGAGGTTAGTAGAAACCGTGTAGATCCGTCACAAAATCATATAACAAAGGTAAAATTTAATAAAAATATAATTATTTTTTTCTAACAAAATGTCATGAATTTACCTACTATTATTTAAATATTGAGCATGCAAGAATTCGTTAACTTTGAATTTAAACTACTATGATACCGGGAGTTTTGTAGCAAACCACACAAATAGAGAACACACCAGAAAAAAATGTGTGCGTTCACTATTTAAATATTGTTGTTTTCTGGCATTTTTGTCAACAGACATTATAGGTTAAGAGAGTTTTTGCATTCAGTTATCATGTAAAATAGCTTAAGAAGGTTATGACGCAATAATTTTTACGTTTTTGAGAAATACGAAGCAATTCAAGGGCATGGAAAATAAAAGGAAGGAAATTAGTATCAGTGAGCATAAATCATTGTGAAAATGTAGAAAAATAGAAAAAGTCGTCGGGATATAGCCTGATCCGTTGGACGGCAGTATTCATCTGTCTAGCGTGTTATTAATAACTTGAAATCTACAGGAATTTACACATCCAAACCTCGTTCAGGTCGTCTATCTAAACTCACAATCAGAGAAAAACGAAGCATGATATTATTGGTGGAAAAAAATCCGCGTTTGAATGCAACTCAAATCGAAACAGACATTCAAGAGAAGTTACAAAGTATCACGAAAACATTTGTGCGAATACTGCAAGAAAAATCTTGAAAAAGGCCGGATACAGTAGTCTAGTGGCTCGCAGAAAGCCTTATATTTCAATGACCAACCGGCTTAAGCGGATAGCTTTTGAATAAGAGCATATGCATAAGCCTCCGTAGAACTGTGATATTCTCAGATGAGAGCAATTTTCGCATTTTCGGAATAAAAGGTCGTAAATTGGTATGGCGAAAACCTTGCACAGCGCTTCAAAAAGAACATTTAGTACCAACGGTAAAGTATCGTGAAGGTGGAGTTATGATGTGGGGCTGCATGGCGAGTAATGGTGTTGGCAAGTTGGAGTATATCGAATCAATTATAAACAATTATGATTACATTAATGTCCTAAACCCAATTTAAAGGAAATTGCCACCAAACTCGGCTTAGGATCGTTGTTTCGTTTCCAACACTACAACGATCTTAAACATACCACTGAAATTGTGAAGCTTTGGCTGTTATATAATGTCCCAAATCAACTGCACACGCCCTCGCAGTAACCTGATCTGAATCCTATAGAACACCTTTGGGATTTTCTGGAGCGTATGATTCGTAAACTCAATATATCTAGCAAGGATATGCTGTGAAGAGTGTTCTTAAGGATGAATGGGAAAAGATAAGTGCTGAAAAACCACAAGACTAGTTAATTCAATGCCGAAACGACTTCAGGAGGTTCTCAAAAGACAAAGTTATCCAACCAGCTATTAATAGCTCATCATCCTTTTTTAAATAATTTTTATAGTGACTACTAAAACAGCGAACTCATACTTTTCTACTTGATTTTTGTTAGAATCACTGCACAAACCTGTCTTTATTTTAAAAGAAATGAAAGAGCAAACTGAATTTACATACTTTTGTCTTTCTCAGTACTTGAATGAACTAAATAAAATATAATTAAAAAAATTCAAATTCCAGTTTAAAGATTTTTTTGCTGTTTATGTAAGCAATAGTACGTGAACACAGCCTTTTTGTGGCAAGTGTATGTACATTATTTTATTGCACTTCTATTTCTTTATATCATACAAAACATTGCTTTTTGTTCTATTTACGAATTAACTTTAAAAGCTTAAGTCTGTCGTCAATTATAAAATGCGAGTGAGTGATTTATTTTTTTATTCAGGATTAAAAAGCAAAATATTCTTTTCTTGGAGTAATCTGAGAAACACTTTTGATATATATCTATAGATTAAGTGATAAAATGTAATATTCGAGAATAACTTCTGAATAAATTAAAATGTAAAATACAAGAATAATTCTGCTTTGAGATTTACGATATTGTAACAAGGTTTTAGACTTTTAAATCATTTTTAGATTTCTCAACTCGATATTTCTTTACTTCAGAACGATTCTTTAAGTATTTTTGATCACTTAATTACGTGGCCGAGATAACTAAATGGTCATGACAGTAAATTCAGGATTGATGTTGTTTTTATCAAGTTTTGATACTACTGAAGACACGCTGTATAGAGGGATTGATGCATGCTAAATCTGTCGAGGCTTTAAGTCCTCATGTTGATATGGCGTGGAAATTTGGAGAGTAATGTACCCCACACATTTCGAGTGTCATCCTCCCCATGTTTTAGAATTACTTGGTCTTTCACCAATAGCCCTCGTGGTGCGATGATAATAAATAATGAATGATTCTCACTTTATGACTATCAGTTATTATATCAAATCTTTCAATAATAATTTCCTCTGACGAGTGGAATTCTGTGTTTTTCTCAGTGGAAAGGTGTAATAAGATGTCAATATAAATAAATATAATCAAGCCTTTTTTCATTTTAGGTAAACAAGTCTATAAAATCAATTTTGCTTCTGATTGGATTGATTGTTTATGACTATTGGACTCGGAAACAACACGAAAGCTGTGGGCAACGAGCCTAGCTATTTTTAACCTTTTTGAAAAGACGAGAACGACAACTGATCTGATACCGTACTGTCCCAACTTCCACACAGCATCAATATTTGCTGGTCTATAAGTAATTGTAAAGAATCATTTCTATAACATTCAAGGCAAAGCATACAATTTAGTTATCACTGGTTTTTAATTTATTTTGAAAATAAGCATTAGAAGTTGTTAAAACTCTATCAGAATTATCAAACCAGAACAAAAAGTTGTTAAAATGTGGATCCAATAAGATTAACTGGATGTAAATTAGATTGCATACATACTGAACTGTCAAAAATTGTTTTTCACTACAAGTATATAAACTGAGCTACGACTATTAGAAGTATTAGTTATTGCGTTACAGGAAATGTTGGACATCTATCAAGAAATTAACTTAGTGCTAAAAAAGAAGAGAGATAGCAAGGCGTGCTCGGCAAAAGCTTAATTTTTAGTTTTGCCATGAAATACAGACTAAAAATATTTTTTGTGTAGAACAGAATAGTTTGAATGTGTCAATAATTTAAATAATTGAGAGTACAATCTATTTCAAGATAAATCTTTTTCCCTAGTCACATACATAAATTACGAGCGTAGACCCGGGTACTGCTCCGGAAACTAGTACTCTACGGACCTCTCGTCACATACAAATGGGATTCTATTTCTCGTTTGCTCCGGGAAATCATCCAACTATTTCCCTTTTAATTTTCATTGATTAGTTAAAAATTATTATCCTTTCGGATAGTCAAAATATTAATTCTGTGACTCACTTTGATGATCGACAGTGACATGAATGAAAATTGCGTCAACACTTCTAATTTTATAAGTTTACTTGGCTGGGAGAAACTGGAAAATAACCCAAGATGAAATAATCAAAGAGAAAGTAAACTGTGACCGTATTAGAGTTTGTTTAAATCCTTCTTTCAGCGAAAACCGAGAAGTGGCGTGTTGGGGTACGGCAATCTAGTTGAAGTATTTGGATTAAAGGTCGTGTTTTGTAGAAATTAACATTGTTATAATAGTATTTAGAAGTCCGAGAACAGTATTTATTTCTTTTGAATCATGTATTATCAGTATCTTTCCCCGGAAAGAATCAAGGGATTTGAAAATTATAAGGTAGGTTTTAATAATCCTATTTATGACTGACTTTAAATATAATTTGAATATATTGCGTTGCTATGATTTTCATTTGTGTTTGGATCATAATAAATTAGTATACATTTTGTGGTGTCGGTTTTTTTTTTGTTCAGTACTTTTAAATAATTTGAATGTGATGCTTGAAACTGTGCTGTTTTATTGAATGAATTAAGTATACCAGATTTCTAATTGGCTGTGCATAAAGATGAAACATTTTCTTCTCCTTCTAAATCCATTTTATTTTAGTAAACAACGGCTAATAGCTATTTAAAACGAAAAAATTAGGTTTTATTTTATTTGCCGATAACTAAACTCTTTTTTTTTTTTTTTACATGGATGACATTTTGCAAGTTCATTGAAATTATCATTATGTATACATTTAGTTTTTGATGCATTATTGAAATGATTTCCGTAGAGAATTTGCTTTTTAGTAGTGAAAAGTAGCAATTTTTTATTAACGTATTTAGCGAAAGTTTTGAGCAAATACTTTCTTGTAAGGAAATCGAAATAATGTAAAAGTGCAGTTTGAATAATTTATTTAAAAGTGTGACATGTTATATTTATTTAAATAACGAAGTTGTTTACATTTGTATTGTTTGTATAGGAATCGAATCTCATTTTATTAACCTTTTAACTGTCAAGAAAGATGTTTGCATGTCATTCAAAGATATAATTCTGAATAATTAATTTTTTACATGAGAACATATACACACAAAAACATGTGGATATGTAAATGTATTTTAAATTTAATGTGTTGATTAAATTTGTATTAAGATTAATTTTACTCTGCATCAACTTGTATTGTAGGGGAACTTTTGAAATATAGTTATTTTTTTCTTTTGGGGACAAAATATTTTGTATCAAGAATCTATTCTGTAATCAAGTGTAAAAATTCTATGTAACCATGACATTTTTTCTGCATTGGTATTAAAGTAATCTCTTTTATTTTGGTTTAAAAGTGATCTCCACCATTCTCTAAATTGAACCAATCATTTAATTCAATAAGGAAGTAATTAATACAGACTTTTGAATTTTTCTGATCTTTGGATGTGTTAATGGTATTAATTTGAATTTTATTGATTTATCTAATTTTTCATTAGAACTACATATTCTTCAGTTACATTTCCTGGCTCTTAAAAGTTAAAATCTAATAATTAAAGGATGGTAGATGTGTTTCATACTAACTATTGATAAACCATTATGATGCTGTGTATAACAATGTAATGTGCCATCTCTGAATATGTAAGAATTGGGATTTATAATGATAGCTTGCAATAAAAAAGAATAAGTATTTTTAGTATTTACCTAATTACATCCCCTTTGAAATCAATTGCATTGCCTGGGATTGTTTTGAGATCAAATTATTGGGCAACAAATAATAAAATACAATGATTTCAAATGCAATTTATGGATCTTTAAAAACGGCGATGCATTATATGCTTCATTTATTTTTAAATCTACTTATACATCCCTTTTTTATTTCAAGACTATCTTGTTATAGTCTTAAATGTATAAAAATTATTAAGTCTAGTTTAAATTAGTAAACATAAGTCCAGATGTATAAAAATTGTTTTTTAAGTTAGATATCCTTGTACAATAAGGATGTTGATATTGAAGGTGATAAGTAAATAATTGTCAGCATTCTTGATTTGATGACTTCTATTGTTTAAAAATTCATTGAATTGATTGAAATACATGAATAATTAAATGGTTCTCTCATTGAAAACATATTTTATCTGTATAAGATCAAATATATTTTTTCTAAATCTGTATTTTATGTTAATGAAATTTTAATTCACTAAGAAGCTGAAAGTATTTGGAAATTTGAATTAATATATTACATACTTTATTAGTTTGCAAAATTATAAAACTTAGTTATATAAAAATTGCTCTTCATCAGTTATAAACAAGAATGTAACAAAGTATGAAGTCTTAATATTTAATAGAATCTTTCCATTTTTAACTTTATAATATATTTAAATCTTATATCAACTCATACGAAAGTCTCATAGGGACATTTTGCATTAGATTTTTTTCTATGGTCATTTGGAGTTGTGATATGTTTTTTTGGAGTCGCTTGCACTTAGGATAGCATTCTTTATATTTAATTGTTTTAGGCTTCTATCTCAGATTAATTTTTTCAGTGTAGCTGATAGAAATGTAATAACCTTTAAGATATTATAAAATTCAATCAGGTAATTTTATCTTAATTTTATCAACAGAAAAAATTCGATAATTATTCCATGTTTAAAAGGTTCAGAAGATAGTTTGAGGTATATTTCCAGTATATAATTTAAATTTTCATTATATCTAACTGAAATTAACTATTTTTATAAATAGTTCAAATAGATTCATTCAAATTTTATCTGATCTAAATCCTTTTTCCCCCGGATAGTAGTTATTGTCTTTTATCTGTATCTATTTTGAACTGCTATAATTCTTGAATGAACAACGGAAAAAGATGCTAATAATTTAATTTTCATAAAGCTATTAAACAATGAAGTGAAGTTAAAGGTTGTATTTACTTCATGGAATTCTGGGCAGTCATACATAAAAATGATATTGAAGTGATCTATTTATTAATTTAGGATGTATTTCAGATCATAAAAAAAATATATAAAATCCAGGAGAAAATTTTTGCTTCATGAATTCCCAGTTTCTTGCGAGAGTGATTTGAAAAAGATTTACCAAAGATTTTTTTTTGCATATAAAGGAAAACATTTGTCTTTCTGTAACACAAATACAAAAGCAAATAACATGAACATAAAATTCAAATGATGTGGTATTAGTAACTGTTTTATGAAACTTGGTTAAAATAAAGTATATTAAAATAGAATGTTTTTTGGTGATTGAATCTTATTATAGGATGATCAATATATCTGCCTTTGTGAAAGGAATCCTAAAAGGTGCTAAATGATGAGTAAATGCTGTATTAAATATGAAAATACTTCTAATCCTGAGTATTAAGCTCCTTAAAAGAAACTATTCAATGGTGAACAATTATTATGACTTGCTTTCAGTCTTTTTATAAAAATGAAGACTGTGCTAGATTACATGTTCATTGCTGCTTTATACTTAAGTTGTTTGCTTGTGGAAATTAATATTAAATTACACCAATATGTAATTGTATTGCTAGTGGACAAATGATTTGTCATGTTATATTTTCTGTTAGGCAAACCAATAAACATA
This sequence comes from Trichonephila clavata, assembly GCA_019973975.1. NCBI lineage: Eukaryota > Metazoa > Arthropoda > Arachnida > Araneae > Nephilidae > Trichonephila > Trichonephila clavata. The sequence continues at coordinate 115,196 of BMAO01039163.1, forward strand.
TTTCTTTTTACCCTAAAAAAACCAGTTTATCTAATCAGACGTTGCCATTTACATTCATTGGAAGATGTTGAACCTTGAAAAAGGAACTTATGAAAACCTTTTTGGTTTTCAAAATATTTCCATTGTTTAATGTCTTAATACATTGATAAACAAAAGTGCACTCATAGTATTAATTTAGGTCTGAAAGACGAGTAGGACAACTGTCCTTCAAAACCACCCTAGGTTAAACACTCCCGGTTACAGAATGGTCTCTGAACTCGTGGCTTACGTTGTCGAGTGGTGGGTTCAAAACTTAGTATTGACTGAAGATCCGCTGTGATGCTTATTAAATCTGTCTGGGGTCCCAAGTCCTCGTGTTGGTGTGCTGTGGGAGTTTGGAGAGGGGAGTGCGAGCTCAGGTGTTATCCTCCTCACTGGACCATGGTTCAAAATTACAAGGCCCATTACCAATAGCTTGCATATTGCTTTATTGACACAAATTAAAATTGAATCAAAATTCAGCTACAGTATCATTTCAAATAAGTTTCTGTAATAGTTATAAAAAAAGTTAGCAAATATAAAAAGTGATATGTTTAAGTTTATGTATGTGATCTATACCAATAGTTGATAGAAACCATATATATATATTAAAAACTAAAAACTTAGAGTTTTTATCTTCAGTTTTCTTTTATATGGATACAATTAGACATTTATGCCATGAAATTGCTGTGTACATTTTATTATATATGGACTGAACCATTTCATATTTTGAGTAAACTTTCAATTATTTTAAATTCACAAGGATTTTAGATTTGTATAATACTGCTTGAGGTCATTGTCATAGAAAAAGGGAAGAATTGTTTTTTTATGTATAAATTTTACGACAGTATGATTGTGTGGAGGCATTTTTAATATTCTTTTATGTGTAATTTATATTTAGTGTAAGAGACACTTAAATTTCATTTCTTGAGCTTTGGAAATTATAATTTTTGAAATTGGGGACTGTTTTCAAATTTTCTTTTCCCTCATACAGTTTACGGAAATTAATGTATAAATCATTGGAAGCCATCAGTGTTTGTCATATGTGTAAAAAGCTTCATTTTAAATTTTAAGACGATGAAGTGATATCTGTTATAAGGCATGAAATGGAGAAAACATGTGTAGCTTTTCTTTGTGCTTATAGAACAGGATTTTTTTTAAAAGTCATGGTTGATTAGTATGAGATTAAAAGCCTGGTAAGTATTTTGTGACAAGAGATTGAATGAAGCTAAAAGCACATTAGAATAAATTCTTAAGAGATTAGTTTTTTAATTCATTTGCATATACACTCTATAATAACAAAAAAAAAAAAAAAAACACCAAGAAGGAGTTGCCTGATTGTAATGAAATTTCGTATGCAAAAACATTCGTACTGAACATGCAAATGATTAAAATTTGGTATCCAATGAATGAATAGCAGGAGCTACTGCACACTCAGCAGGTGTCTAAATGGTCAAAATTTCTGTTGCATTGTGATTTAGGATACCTTTCAAAAACTGAAAAAATGCCTCGCTGCAGGATTCGAGCTCATTGTGAGCAACTGTCAGTTTGAAAGAGGTTGTATCATTGGATTGAAAGAGGTAGATTGGGCAAATCGGAAAATTGCTCGTCATATAGGCCGAAGTGATGCGGCCATTAGAAAATGCTGGCAAGACAGGGTGGACAATGGCAGATTTCAGCTTCATGATGGTAGCAGTCGACCTAGGGCCTAGCCCTATTTTCTCTTTCTAAATATTTATATTCATTTTCTAATTAAGCAAAGAAGGTAATTTATTTTATTCATTTATTTATATGCAAAATGCATGTAGGACGTCACTTTTTAATAAGTGCATTTTTAAATGTGGAAAATTTGGAGTTGCGATTTTCCCCGACGTGTTTAAACAGAAATTCTTCTTTTTCTCCTTTATTGGCTATCTCCCCTCTTTGGGGAATATGCCATAAACGTGTGAATAGTTGTTTTACAAAAAGATACGTTTTTACCTTTAAGGTTGCTCCTGGCTGCTGTATATAAATGAATATATTTGAATATAAATGTATAAAATGTATGTATATAAATAAATGAGTAAATAATTTATTTTATTTAACTTCTTTGCTTTGCTTAATTGTGAAATTAGAAAAAGAGAAAAAAAAGTCTACACACTGGGAATTGAACCCACGACCATTGTATTAAGAGTCCGAGCGCTCTTACCGTTGCGCCAACTCGTACTCGGCATGCGGTGTACAATAAATGGTTCCTAAGGTACGAAACATTTTTATTTTCTTTACGCTTGGCCATCTGGAGTTCGTACTACGGGTACTTTAATTTCTAGCCAAGCCCTACATGTTCTATAAATTTGAGCGAAATCGGCGATGACGAGTAGGGAATGCCCCCTTGTAAGTCAAAAATAAACGAGGTAAGCGAGATATGTGAAAATAGTTATACAAACCACACTTACTGAAGGCGATCACTTTGGCTTCTTATCAATTTTATCTGGATTTAATCTTGGTGACAATCGTCCCCTTGAGGAATTCAATTAGAAAATATTAAATATTCGCGATTCACTTTCAATTTGATTAATCTCTGCTCCGATAACAGACTAACCTATCTCTCTTCTATCTCTTCTTCAAGCTTGAAAGCTGACCTAATTTAAATTATCATGTTTTCTTCAGAAGGTTCGTTACAAATAAAATAGTTTTAAAGAACCAAAGATTTCCCAAGAAGACTTGTTATTGAAAGGACGCGGATAGAACCGTCACAACGTGACTGGTCAATTTTTGTCCTCGCCATATGGTTTTCGACATGGGGCTACAAGAGAGTCGGGCCCAGATGGGACTTTGCTCCGAAAGAATCAATGGTGGTTGGGACTAAGCTTTCGGGTGCCGTGTGCAGTTCCGTGTTACTTTCAATCAGAAATATTAGGGGGTGAGAGAGGCCCGCCCAAAGGGTTTAAAGGTACTGATCAAAAGAGGAGACTGGGAGATCGGTGATACCAGCGAAGGCAGCGGGATTAGCGATAGTAGAGGCGATACCCGTGAGATATCTACTAGAAACTGCGTTATTATTTCGATGAATTTTTAAACGCGCTAAGATCTCATTTAGAAATTAAATAGTTATTTGTATCAATCTGCAATAACTAATTGTAAATAAAAAGCTATTTTACTGAAGCTGTATAATCCATCTCTCTACCCAGAAATTTAAGTGAACTCGGAGACACTACGTTATACTATATTTGGTAAACGCGGGTGACATGTTCCTTGAAGCCGGCAATCTTTTTCTATTTTCGACCTATTTATTAGATCCCAATTTTCTTTCTTTCTTTTGTTAGTAAAGTTAAGTCTAGATTACTTTTGCACTGTTTTTTTCATAAATTAACGAGTTTCTTGTACTTCTCGGCAAAATATTACATTTGCTCAAATATAACTTATGACCAATCATTCTTAAAAATATGTGCTGAGTTTATACCCCCATTTATTTAACATAAAAAAAAATCTGAGCATAAGCGCGCGATTTTTTTTTTGCTGGCGCTCGAAATATGATTTACGTAAAAGCGGAAACAACAATATTTCTTTGAAGCTGAATTTCTGTTTGGAATTCATCATTCTGAAAAAAATGGATAAAATTACGAGATCACTGAACTATGTTTGGCCAAGTAATAAATTTTGTTTGATGAGAGCTCAAGAATTGAGCATATTATGTACATATACAATGTTCTCTCACTGAGCGAAATTTTTTCTTGGCAAAAGATTGTTCAATGATTTCGAAATTTTTTTACAATATTTTATCAGAATGAATTTCGGACGGAAACTCATCCTAGAAGGGATATCTTTGATTTTGCTTTTATTATTGTTATGTTATGCGAATGGAATAAAAATTACTGTCAATCATCTGTAAATAATCAGCGTGGCACCGTTTGTGACAATCAGAATTGTTTCATTTTTTTAAAATTAATCTTTTACAACTGTGGTGCAAAGTTTTTTGAGAGTTGATTGTAGGCAGATTTTTTTTATCATAAAAATTATTTTCATTGTTTTCCCTTTTCAATTTTATTTTTTACTAGCTGAAATGCCCGTTCTTCGCACGGGTTAAGTTTTAAAAACAAAAATTTATCTATTATAGAATTATAATATTTTTAATGAGGGTAAAACCCTGTATAAAAAGTAGTATACCCAAGAATTAAAAATATTTTTTTCAAATGAATGTTCACATTAGAAATAATTTTAAGCAAATTGCAATTTGGCCTCAAAGTAAATAATAATTAAACAAAAACAAATATTTCAATGTAAGAGAAAATTATCAAGCTAAAGAGTAAATAGATATGAATGAATGCAAATATAAATAAAAATTACAGAAAAGCGATAGCAGTAGTGAATTTCTGCTATGGGAACTATGGGTGAAATAACCTGCAATAGATGAACTGAAAGAAAAAATTAATGATAAACTGATTCACTAAATGCTGTCATAAATAAGAAATATTAGGAAGCCTTCAGCTGAAAAAAAATTAAATTAGCATTGCACCCATACCTCATATAATACTATCTAACATATCTGTAATACATCTAATATATAGTATTAGATGTAATTAAATACTAAAAACATTTAAATAGTATGAACTAAAATCAAAATCTACCTAAAACGGGTCCCCGTTGAAATAGTTCAGAACAAACAACAGTACTGAATGAAACAAATAATAAACCATGTTGCTAAAAAATTAATTATTGAAACAATACTTTTTTGCAACATTCCTATTAAAAATTATTTGATTGCAAAGAGCAAAAGAACGAGTACATCAATGATAAATAACTATAATGATAATTGAAATATATATGGACAGTATAAAATAAAATATGCATATGATCTCCAAGAAACTATGTGAGGAACAGATAATCAGAAGCAACGTTAAACCATGGTAGCATGAGACGTAAAATCATTTCAACACTGAATTTTAAAGAAATCCAGAGGGAAATATGAGAAAATCTTTTCAAGGTGCATCTTTTTTCTGTGCAAAAATTTTTACGTTCACAAATGAAACAGTTTTCTGATTTGCAAGATTGCCGGAAGCAAAGTTAAGTCATGACGAAAAATCTGGTCAAAATGGAATTCAAAAGAAATATGAAAATATTATTTCAAGGTCACCTTATCATAGTTTCAGCAAATAGTTTTTTGTTTAAAAAAAATTATGCTTTTTTTCCCCATTTAAAACAAAAATGAGTTCTTTTCGGTCATAGGGACCAAAAGGCAAAAAACAGCGATACACAAAAAAACATGGTACATTCTGGTTTCTCATAAATAGGAAGCATTATCTTCACGATATTACCAACATGTTAATAGCAATTAGTTTGAATTCAGTGTCATTTTCTTTCCGTTACACAAAATTTGAGCAATATTTTCTACATTGAACAAAATAGTGAATATGCCGATGAAGGAAGAATATTTATCTTCAACGACAGAAATTGGCATAGATATGTAAACATGTAACATTTATATGTAAAAAATGTATACAATGTGCATGTGTATATATACAATCAGCATGAATTGATTGTCAGAAGGAAAATTACTTTGAGCATTTAATCGCATCCATAGTTTCCGTGTTCATCCATAATTTTTTTTTTTTTTTTGTAAACAAATGGACATGACCAAAAAAAAAAAATTCTGGCAAGAAGTGAAGGTGTAGTTTCATTGATTGTAAAAAAAAATCCCTTTGATATTTGTGTTATGAATAGGTAATCATGATCTATGATTCTGTTTACAAAAGGTCTCACAAATTATTGTTCGGCTGTTACGCAAGAAAAGGATAGTTCAGAAAAATAAAACTGTGACACTGAAATAGGAATTATGACATTTAAATTAAAACGTTATCTAAAACAGAAAAGTAAGCCTTAATTTTGATAAAATTACCATAAACAGTTTTGAACAACAAAAAAACACATAACAGAAAATCTTAAATATTTAAAATTGAAATAAAAGAAACAAATATAAAAGTAACCTAAACATAGTATAGAAATTATAATATTAATTCAAAAATAAAGATAAATAAATTAAGATTTGATGAAACTACCATAAGCAAAATCTTATACATGAATAGAAATTCTAACTTAAAATCACAATATTGACAATTTGTTGATCTCAATTAGTTTGAATTGAGTGTCATTTTCTTCAGGTGCATTTTTCTTTTTTTTGTTACAATGGAAAAAAATATGGAATCTGCCAATAAAGGAAAAGGGTACTTATGTATTGGCGTTATGACAGCAAAAATTGCACCACTATATCAAAATAACGCCGCCCATCCGATATAGTGGTCAGTGAAGCTGACTGCGGTGCCGTAGGGACTGGGTTCGAATCCCGGAGAAGGCATGGATGTTTGTGTTGTAATCCTTTCTTCTGTCTGTGTTGTATGCCCCCGTGTTATACATTGCGTGGTGCACGGGGTTCATAAATGTTAAAAAAAATATCAAAATAACAGATTCTTATATGGACAAATCAAATTTTGTTGAAAAAAGAGCCATGCGGTGACTGATATTCAGGTGGACTTAGTTTTACGCTATACATAGCCCAAGTACAACTGTATATTGATAGTATCACTAATTTCAGTTTAACAAAAAGAAAACCTCATACATAAATAAAAATTTGTATTAGCCTTTGTATTCTTACGTATTAGCATCACCACTGCCAAATTGGCACTAAGCAAATCACTCTATATCCACCAAAATCTAATTTTTTTAGCGCGTTTTTCACGTAGTGTAAAAAAAGCGCTATTAGGACGCAAATTTCGTCTTCGTTCCATATTTTGTCGTACCTTTTTCTCAGCCAATAAGCAACCGATTGACCTCGGGTTTTCGGCATTTGTGCCCTATATGAACCAAATCATATTTAAATTTTTAACTTTTTTTTGAGTATAGTACTACTTTTTGTTAGTAAAAAGTTCATTAGTTGCATTATTATAAAATACAACATGTGAAAAACGCGCTAAAATTACTTGGCCATGCCAATGATTGATATCTTGTTTAATATAAAAACACGCAAGAATCTTTGTTATTACTGCTTAGGAACCAAACGGCTAAGACTGTATTCTGATAGGAAGATGCATCGGTCTTCCAGCTAAACGTGTTATATATTTTTTCAATAACTAAATTAGTTTAATATACATTGTTTTACCTTATTTTTTGTATGATTATTCCGAACCATTTCTGGGTTAGATTTAATTCTGTCATTTCTTTTCAGCTTAAAAATTTGATTTATTTTGTATGTACTCAATTGTATCCATATTGTAATACCTATTTTGATTTAAGGCTGTGTCAGGTTTATTATTCTATTTTCATTTTGACCTTTATATGTATACATTTGATTCTTCTGTACTGTTTCTGGTTTTAGATTTAATATAGCTATTTCTTTCTCAGCTTAAGAATTTCTGATGACTTAAGTGTTGCTTTCAAAAATTTTGATTCTTCATTATAAAGAAGAAACAAACACATAGGCATCAAAGTGTCCACCACTCCAAGTTTTTGCCACTGAACCTCATGTTTTTAACAGCTTGAAAATTCTCACCAAAATACAGCAAAGAGATATCCCTTATGAAAAATCTGGAAACCGAAAGAACAGAGTTCAGACAGTCTGTAACTCAGAAGCGGAGCAGTAAGTTATAGGGTTCCACATGGCAGTTTTATACGCTTCGCCAGATGAGTAGCTGTTCAATTCATGATCAAGTGTAAATACCTTAAATCTATTCCAGTTGTTGATAATAAATGAACAGCCCGTCGAACAATAATACTGGATTGCACACAACAAATAAGAAATTGAACTGAAGAGACAGGAGCCATCACCATCATTTGGGACAACTTGGCAAGGGAATGTATCAAACCTAAAATTCAACAGCTCCTATACTTGGATCATTATTTAGAACATATTAATCAACATTAACAATTGAAAATAATTACCTCTAATGGTAGTTCATAAAATAAACGTGGCACTTAACCTAAAATAGTAATTAGAACATTTAAACAAACATCTAAACAATCAACATTAACAACTGAAAACCATAAAAATGCATATTAAACCAATTCAATTTAGAATTTTTGTTAAAAAAATATATATAACATAAAACCTCTGACCACAAAAAAAAAAAAAAAATCAGAAATTCTGGAAGATAAATGACAAAGTTTAATCTAAAACCAGATACAATGCAGAAGAATCAAATGAATACATGTAAAGGTCAAAATGAAAAAAGAATAAATGTGACGCTGCCTTAAACAAAAACAGAAATTACAATAGAAATACAGTTGACTACACGCAAATCAGAAATTTTTAAGCTGAAAAAGAAACAACAAAATTAAATCTAAACCCAGAAATGGTTCGGAATAATCATTCAAAATATAAGCAAAACAAAAGTGTATATTAAACGAATTCAATTTAGTTATTGAAAAAATATACATAATAGGCTTTTTTTTTTAGCTGGAAAACCAACGTATCTGCCAACTGTTATCTACTGTTATCAAATTAGTGTTGCCAATCGGAAAGATAAAATTTAGAAAAAACATTATTTTAGGTTGATTTTTTTGAAAAACAAATGCAATTCCTCCACTAAGCGTTAAAAAAACGAGTAAATACAACCATAAATAAGTATATTTACCATAAAATGTGTTGAAATTTCCCCCAAAACTGTTCGAAACATTAATTTTCGCAAAGTTATGACGTCATCAGCCATGCCAAGTCTTATCTCCATTTAACTGAAAGATCGCATAAAAATTGAATTTAAAAAAAAATCTAAAGCGAATTTCGAAAAAAACTTTTCGAGGTTAATTGCATAACAACCTATAGCTTCTACATGCCAAGTTTCATACTTCTGGGCTGCTTAATTTCGCCGGAACAGCTGAAACACACAAACTCTTTCTTTTATTAGTATAGATTAAGTTAGTAATTTTTTTTAATGGAAATTATGTAGATACGACTAGTCAGTTCTGGAATAACTGAAGAATAACTTGTTATCTTTTCCTATTTCTGGTTTTAAGGGGACACAGCATAATTCAACTGACAAAAATCGGTCAAAAAATCAAATCTAATTTTTTAGCCTAAATTATTTTTTACACTTTTCTACAAACTTACGAAAATTAAGCTCTAAGTTTAAAGTTCTACGTTTAAAAAACGCAGAGTTGTGATAATTTTTACGTTTGTTTTTATTCACATCCCAACGGCAAATCAAAACTTTAAACTGACTTATCTCGGGTGAGTGAATGAATATTAACGTCGCACTGTTTAGCAACACGATAGCTTTTGGCTACGGACCTCGTAATTTTGAACCATGGTCAAGTGACGCGCCACCTGAGGTGGCACAACCTCTCCTAACTACCACACCACACCAACGGGAGGACGTTTGAGCTCTCGACAGATTTAACGTACATCGCGCCCCTTCACGGCGGGTCTTTGGTGGTACTGGGATCGAACTCATGACACGCTAGCCATGATCCGATGGCTAAACCACTTGACTACCGCGGCCACCTGACTTATCTCGGAGAAAGATAAAATAACTAGTTTGTCTTCATTTAAAATGCTAAGGCTTTTTTCTATTGTGTCAATAACTTGGAAATATTTTTCACTTGTTGCTAAAAGTACATGGAATAAAAGTTGGTATGCATTTTTCAATCAAAGCAATACTTATTTTTTTAAAAATAATGGAATTTAGAATATGCACATTTTTTAAGGAATTTTCAGTAAGCATTCATAAAAAGTATTTTACGAATACCAAACATGTGTTATCGCAAAACATATACCCACTTTTGTTATAAGTAGTTTGACGTACTTGTAAATCAAATTTCATGCTTGTACGTAATTTTTTATAGAAGTAGCATTTTAAAATCACCTCATTAGCTTAAAGTTTTCCCCTTAAAAAATTAAATGGCTAGAGCTTTTTATGAAAATTTGAACACAAAATTTGTTTTACATCATACATACACATTATGAAACCAAAAAATTATGAAAATCATTAAATTAAAAATTTTTGTGTGTAAATCGTGCCATGTCCCCTTAAATTTAAGAAACTGAAATGTTTCGTTAGTCTTCATTGTAAAATAATCTATATTTTATGATTTTTTTTTACAAAGCATAAATTGCTCATGTAATCTTAATAAATTTAACATTGTACAAGTTTTCTTATTGTCCTGATTTCGGACTATAAATTTTGTCGAAGGAATGCTCACTTTATTTACTGTATCTATAGTTGCAGATTTTTTTTGTAATGGATCCCTCTGTTTCTACTAATTGACTGAATAACAGCTGAAATTTATATCAACACTTGTCTAGTCAAACACACGCTTTATGACGTATCGTATATTTTTCTTAATTAAGTTGTGACGCAAGGACATGTTGATTTTCGTAGTAAAAGTGTAAATTTGTCTTTTTTTTTTTTTACTGGAATTTTTAGTCTACTCATTTTTTCATCTTCCCGATCGATTCGGTTTTAGACGCTTTCTAATCATTGCATTAATTTTTTTTGAAAGAATGTCTTGTGAATTTCTTTGCAAGTTTATTTCTAAAATATGCAATTTTTGCAGACTTGTACCTTTTCAGTCTTAATAGCATACGACTTGTGTTCCTGTGAATTAGGAACTTTTGAAACTTCCTAGACTGAATATGCTTAAGTCTGCTTAATAAGATATGTTTAATACGTAATATAAATTTGAAATGTGTGTGTGTGTGGTTTTTTAATGTTAATATTCGCGTAATTGTTTTCTGTTTAAAATAGTAGTATGTTAATAGAAATGAATTGAAACATCTGAATAGCAATAATTCAAAATTCTCGCGTAGGCGTGGTGTGGGAAATTTGGAGAGTGGGGTTTCTGCCCAGGTATTGTTTTTACTAGACCGAGGTTCAATATAACGAAGTCCATCGTGAATAGCCCTAGCGTTTATTTAAAATGCGATGTTAATAAAAGCGCAGTGGCTGAGTGGTAGTTTATCGCGCGTCCACGTCACAGGTCCGGGGTTCAAATCCAGGCTGGGCAAGGTCGACTCACCCTTTCATCCACTGGGGAGCCTTATATCAAAATTCCTTCGAGGCCCTTTTTTAGATATGGGAGCTCTGTTAGTGGGATGCCCTGTAGATTGGGGGGGGGGGCGTATCATCAATACGGCTGTAGATACACCCCTGCTTTCATCCCTTCAGTGATTCGATAAATGAGTACCAAGCTTGCTTTGGAACTGAACACAGGGGGCTTCGCGTCAGACTGACAACTTGATCGAAACATCTGCGCATGCTTCCCAGCGCCTAAGGTCACGTAAACTGAGATAGATAGGCCTTGGCCCTCATGTGCTGTTGCGCCACTGAGTTCTGTGCTGCATACTATTTAATTTCAAGTTAAAGAATTCCAAAAAAAAAAGTTTAAATTCCGTTTATTGTTAAAACTTTATTTTTAAAATTCCTTGTATATTAACCCATATAAATGCAATCTATCCTTTCATGTTGGTATGATGTAGAAGTTAGGAGAGTAAGAGGGACAGCTCAGGGTGTCGCTTGACTGGGGTTCAGAATTACAATGGCCGTCGCCAATAACTCACGCTCTGCAACAAAGTGCGACTTTAATAAAAGAATGAAATCAAATATATCCTTTCATTTTGTGTTTTAGTTTTTTCATGTTTTAATAACCTTTATTGTAATAAATTCTGTTTTGAAATACGAGCTTTTACTCATTTCCTCTCCCTTCTCGAGTAATTATTCAACAGCTGCTTTTATTCGTATCAAAAATTCTGTTTTCTTTGACAGATTAACAACATCAAATCTGTAGATTCTCCTAGAAAACATTATACAGTTTGAATAGTTTAAAATAAATATATATTGGTAAGATGAAAAGGCTTTAAACGTATGGTTTTACTCAGAAACGATCTTAGGCTGTCGGTCACCCGGGTGCAAAGACCGAATGTGCCATCCCTCTAGAGAATTGTTCATATTTTGATTAATACTTAACGTTGACGTTATAAACTCATCTGCCTGTACATTAATGATACTATGTGAATATTTAAGTGTTTTTCAAGCAGGCTTTGTAATAAAAATCATTTAATCAAAAGGTGATTTTTTTCTCTCAAGTAATTGAATACCAAATAAAACTACATTACGTTTTAATAGATGTATAACACTTATATACACTAAAAAGTGAATTTAAACACTCCTATGTCTTGGGTAATATTAGCCATATTAGATATTTTCGTGAAGCAATTTCCGCAAAAAATTCATGTGGCCGCTGTAGCCTAGTGGTCTAGGTATTGGATCGTGGCTGGCATGTCATGAGTTCGAGCCCAGTACCACTAAAGATCCTCCGTGTAGGGGCGCGATGTGCGTTAAATCTGTCGAGAGCTCAAACGTCCTCCCGTTGGTGTGGTGTGGTAGTTAGGAGAGGGGGTGCCAGCTCAGGTGTCGTCCTTGTCACTTGATAATGGTTCAAAATTACGAGGTCCGTCGCCAAAAGCCCTTGTGAAGTTAATATTCACTCACTCCGCAAAAATCATTTTTGAGACGCCTTTGTTAAGCATCGATCCACAGTGTGCCGTTGATAACAAAAAAAAAAAAAAAACCTTTTCTATTTCGGTAGTGCTGGTTCTGCCACAAATTTTGTTATAAAAAAGTATGCGGTATAGACAAACGTTAATGAATTATGAGTGGACCAACACACTGTGGACTAATATTCGTATTTTTCTTAAACTATGGTATGCTATCGAGAAATCAGAGCTTATTTTGATTTTTCAATAACTATTTAAATATTCGACTTATTATGTTTTTAAAAAATTCGTAAAAAATCTTGCTTGATTGATGGAACTACACTGGTGTCCAAAAGTTAAGCATAATTGATAATTATGTGAATAAAGAAGGAACTGTAAATCAGAATGGCGGGAAACGTGACATGGGAGTGTAAAATTTTTATAAAATAAGGAAGCAAATCAAAAGAAAGATAATAATTAATTTTATTATCCAAAGTAGCAGTTTGAAAGAAAACTGAGCATAGCAAGGATTCACACTTTAAAGAAAAAATGAAAGAAAACATTAAATAAAATACTGATGCTGCAGTTTAATAAGGCGTGTGGTCACCTCTGACAGCCAGGGACGCTGCACAGCGATTTACCATACTTGCTATGAGATGATGAATGAGTTGTGGGCTCAAACGGTTCCAAGCTTTTTGGAGAGTTCTCTTAAGTTCTGTAACGGAGCTCGGTGGGTGCGAAAGGGCTGCAATTTGTCTCCCGAGCATATCCCATACATGCTCGATAGGATTTAAATCAGGGGAGTTCGCAGGCCATGACATGCCCTGGATGTTTTCCGTTTCAAGGAAGTCGTTAATCAGCACCGCTCGGTGACATGGTGCATTATCATCCATGAATATGAAGTCAGCACCTCGAAACCAGCGAACATAAGGCTCATGAACTTCGTCTCTGTATCTTTGAGCAGTCACAGACCCCGTGTCAAAGAAATGGAGGTCTGTGCGGCCATCCATCATGATGCCTGCCCATACCATTACTCCCCGTGATGGAAAATGTCTTTCCGTTATGTTTCTTGGTTCAAAACGTGTTCCGCGTTCTCTCCATATCGTTACCTCTGAGAATTACTACTCAGACTAAACCGGGACTCGTCACTGAATATCACATTGGCCCACTCCCCCACACTCCAATGTTGACGTTTCAAACTCCAGATCAAACGAGCGCGTTTATGCGTAGACGTGAGGGGGATGCAAACTGCTGGTCTTCTGGCATGCAGGCCAGCATGATTGAGTCTCCTGTAAACAGTTTGTCTCGAAATTCGTATTCCTGTGGCGACTGTGAGTGCCAAACCCAGTGCTCTGGCAGTACTGCCCCTCTGACGTCGCGCACTTATTACCAGATATCGGTCTTGGCGAGGGGTTGTGACTATTGGTCGACCTGATACTGGTTGTCGGGTAACATCTCCCATTCTTTGAAACCTCTTCCACAGTCTTGAGATCACAGACTGGTCTACATTCAGAATTCGAGACACTTCGGTTTGTGATCGTGAGGATTCCAACATGCGCCGGTGTTTCGCGCAGGACGTAGTCGACTGAAAAGTTTTGCATAAACCCAATATTTCTTCTTCACCCAATTAATATCCGCAAGAAATTTGGAATAATTTTACGAATGTTTACTCCATTTTTTTCGCATTTTACGATTTATGTTTAACTTTTGGACACCAGTGTATATGTGGCCTATGGTGATTGATGGAACTTTGGCCGCCTCTTGTTGCGGCTGCCCGCGTGAGGTGCACGCGCTGTAGACCTGCTAGAATCGGTGCTGATTTTACTCGTGTTTCACAATGTATCCGAATAAATCAAAAGGAAACTCAAATGTAATCTTATCTTTACTTGTTTATCTTTAAAATGGCTTTTAGCTATATATAAAGAATGATTGTTATCAAGAATATATTTAACGCGATAAATGAAAAAAAAATGACTGTTGTGTGTGCTTTATTTATTTAATATGCTGAAAATTGGTAGTCTGAATTAATTGAATATTTATCTCATAATTTTGAGTAAATTAAAAATGTATTCAATATTGTTTTGAATTTAAAATAATCCTAAATGCTTTTTTCATGTTTTTTTTAGTTATGCATTTGATTTTTTTTTTTACTTTTAAATATAAACATCGAAGACAAATGGATATAAACATACATTAATATTCAGAATAAAATTTAATGTGAAAATATAATTGGTGTTTTATTACATTTTTCCTACATTGTCCTGCTTTTCAAGCTTTTCAAAGAAATGCAAAAAAAAAAAGTTCAAAATAATTTTTTTAATAAAAATTTATACTTTCTTTGTTTTACTATAGTTTAGCTTTTAATATTTCTATCTTACAATATTTCTTTTAATATCAAGGTCCTAATGAAAATCTTCTTATCCTTCCATTTCAATTTCCTTTCCCAATCCTGAAGTTGCAACAATCTTTACCACTTGAAGACGCTTTTATTAGGGTTTCTGACTTCCCCGTCTTTTTTCCATTCCCGGGGAATGTCGGGAACTTTATAGTCATTCCCTGAAATTCATCCAAAATTTCGAAAAATTTAAAAACAATTCATTTTAAATTGACATTGATAATAGTTATGTAAAATAAGAATACATATACATTCCAAAATTTATACTCATTTATGCATTCAGCTAAAAGATAAAAAAAAAAAAAATAAGAAAGATGTTAATTATTTTTAAAATGGGATTTGAGAAAACATAAGCAATCTATACTTTTATCACTCTGTCTAGTTCTTAGCTTTGTTATGAATAACCATGTAGCAGAAAATGCTTTCTCGGCATCAGCTGATGTCGGAGTGGTTTTGAAAGCCTCGCCCAGTTACATGTTTGAGGATCGGTTTTCGGTTATTTTACAAGCTTTTATTTAACTTGCAATGTAATTTGTTCGGGTGGAATCTTGCAACTCAATTTTGAAGCTTATATCTTCAACCGATTGAGCTGAAATTTAGTGTACATGTCTAGTATGTCTGGCAATGCATGTTTTGACCATTTATATTCCAATATTGCAATTAGTTAAAAATATATTAAAAACTTTAAAACGCGTGCATAATTGTTTTACCCCTGTGGGCTGTTTATTCCGCTGTGCTCGGTGACACAAAATGAAGAACGATGAGGGGAAATTTTTTTTGGAGTTTTGACGTTTTTAAAACAGCGATGTAATTTTTCTATGAAACTCGGGCAAAAAATAATTACAGAATCGGAAAGATCATTTATTTCGCCACCTTACGGTATAATTTTTTTTTTTTAACATAATATTTGTATTTTGTGCGATTTTTTTAAAAAATAAGTCAAAATTGATGAGTTTTTACGAAAATGATGTCGAAATTGTTGCGCATGAATTTTTTTCGTTTAAATGAATCGACATTCCGTACTAAAACCGGCTCATGCTTTGCTCTTAAAATCAGTCATTTAAAAAATAAAATGCCAAAAACTTTTTTGTGATTTTTCAAAAATTTTGATTAAACATTTAATAACTTCGCGTCATTTATGAAAATAATCTCACGAAACTTTTTTTTCGTGTGTAGAACAAATAATCCGAGATCTGTAGGAAGATTGAAAAAATTGCTTAAATAATAACGGATTAAAAAAAAATTTGTTTTTCGTCTAATACCTTTTTTGTGAGAATTCATTTAGCTAGACTGTTCGAAATTAACCGGCAAATGACCTTGCAACAATGATGCGTTGAATGAGGTGAACAGACTTAGAAACCTGCCCAGCGATAACTAAAAAGTAAAAATTTTTTTTTAAAAAACAAGCTTTTATTTAAATGCGCTAAGAAAAATAAAATAAAAACATTTCCTGTAAAACTTTTTTTACTATCAACTTATAACGTCATTACACAATTTATGATATAAAAGCTTGTCGCGAGGTTTACCTGTGTAGATAAACAAGTAAATTAAATAACTTGATCTGATTGATTTTAATTTTTAAAATTTTCAAACTAAGTAAATACGAGTATTTAAATCTTGCGACAAGCTTTTATATCATATAAATTGTGTAATGACGTTATAAAGTTGATAGTAAAAAAAGTTTTAAAGGAAAAATTTTTTTTCCTTAGCGTCACACCTTCAAACTGACGATTCAATTAAATAGTTTATAATGAAGACAATTATCCGAAATTTTGTTTAAACAAATAAATAAGTTTTGAGTATAGTATAGCGTTAGCAACGTAAATCAAGATAACAGAACTTTATCAGAATTGTCGTGCAAGGGTGGACTATATGAAATGATGTTCCTTTAAAAACTGAATACTCTTTTAGCTAACAAAGCGATGTTCGACAACAGGAATTGATTAGGATAAATAATTTCATGCGTACGACAAGCTGCAAAAAATCTCCCAAACCCTACGCTTGCGTTATTGTTTCTCTTACACTACAGCTAGGGGTTCAAACTGACATTTCTTCTTCCAAGGAATTTGTGTGGAGTGAATGATCACAAATTCCAACAGTGCGGTTAGCTAAAATTTATATCGGAGTTCGAAATCCACAGTCAAGTCAAAACTAGCTACTTCAGATTATTTCAGACCAGTGTCATTCCCCGAAATACAAAAAGTTTGTGGAAATTTTATGTTTTCCCTAGTTTTTATGATGCTAAAATTATATATTTGTTCATTTTTATTACATTATATAAGGGCACTTCACAAATAAGTCTAAATATAATTTCGATTAATGGATATAAGTGCTAACACTTGCTTTGAAATTCATTTTTTTTTAAAGAGTTTTCTTTTTGTAGCCAGAGTTCTTTCAACTTATGAGGTAACTTCGTATTCCGATATATTCAAACCAAGCCTGTACTTCCGAGTACTAATTCCCTTTCCCTTGAATCGTATAACGGGCTTTTGTACATTTAATAGAACCAAATATCGATGTTTTCCCTTTGTTTTGGTGAGGGAAGTACCAGCTCAGGCGATCTATTTATATGAACGTGTTTCAAAATTACTAGGTCCATCTTCAATAAATAAATAGCCTTTGCATTACTCTTGTGGTCTCCAAACTACGGCCTACGAACACCATCAATCTTTCAGGCCAGTTTATTTTCATTACATTGTAAAGTTTACAACTTAAACAAATCATAAAAACTAATTATAAGAAACATTAACTGATACACATAATGAAATCGAACATTGTAACAGGAATTAATAATATATCAGATTCATCTTAAAAGAACTTACAATAATGACGCTTAGGTAATTCACATAATGTAATTAAACATTTAAATATGATTAATGATATTTATATTACTAACTTCCCGCTGCAATTGTTTGTAGTCGTGGGTAAAATTTTCTAGTGGACATTACCAAAAGGGATTTCAAGTACTCATTAGTAAATTATTATCTGTAAAAGTTTTTTTGTATATTTTATTTTGGAGATAGTTTATTTTTATGGATAAGTAGACCCTAAAGTGAAGTGAAAAAAGAAAAAAAAAATTCCAGCAAGTGTTTATGTAACTGATCAAATTCTGTGAATGAGAGACGATTATAATGTTTCAGAAAAGATTAGTTTGAATATTTTGCTTTAAAAAAATCATTTCACACTGCTAATCAGTTATTTTAGTTTGAAGTATTCGGGCAAGGGTTTTTCTATGGTTGCGTTGGAAGGATTTAAAAACAATTTTGATGTCATTTGCAATGGTATCAAAATCTGAAAAACGACTTTTTTAAAACATCCCAAGCTTCACTTGCATCTGTCCTGACTTATGCTTCAGAGACTTAGGCATTGACTTCACGTGATGGAAGTTTTGGGAATTTTCGAGAGAAAGATCTTACGTTGCATTCTTGGTAGGATTAAAGTGAATGGATCAGGGAGAAGATCTAATTTAGAACTCCATAAAATTTACAAACAACCCGATATTGTAAAATTCGTCAAATTACAGAGACTTAAATGGGCTGGTCATCTGGCTAAAATGATTAAAGATCGTTTCTTCAAGAAAATCTTTCTGGCAATGCCCATAGGAAATAGATCTCGGTGTAGACCCCACTAAGATGGATTGTATCGAAAGAGATATTAATATTTTAAAGTCAAACTGGAAAACAGTTGCCAAAAGTAGATGTATGGAGAGGATTTCTGGAGAAGGCAGGACCCACCCGGGGCTGTTAGCCATTGAAGCTTCAGTTGCAAAATCTACCAGAAATGTATTTCAGTTTTCTGACTGAATTTTTGGGATCTAGGAACCCTTTAATTTAACAAATCTTTTTATGTAAAATAGTGTACAAAATTTCCAACTGTTTTTCTATTGCTGAATTTTAGAATTTTCATTATAAATATGCATTAATATTTATATCTATTATAATAAATAGACATATATATATATTAGATCATTATTATTTTGATTGTAGATATTGCCAAATACACACGAGAGTATTCTCTTAATCTTTAAAATTTAGGGGTTAAAATACCGGTACATTTTTTGTTCAATTGGAATTGAAATGAAACAATGTTTTTCTCTGAAAGTGCTTTGTTTAAGTGTATTTAAGTTGAAAGCTGCTTCTTCTCTTATATATAGTAATTTTAAATTACGGTCATTCATATGTTTAGTTAAATCGATATCAAAAACTTGCATAATCATTTATTGCTTTGTAACTCAGCCAGAGTGCGTTTTCTATCTTTCAAGAAAAATTTTAGTTATTATTCTATGCTCAAAAAAGGGCGTTGGAACTTTTCTGCACCTAATCTAGTGCAATGTAATGTGGTAAGTCATTTTCTCCTACCTCTTCAATAAACTCATGGAATTGTTAATGAATGAGGGCATGTGATCTTATATAATTAACAGCTGACATGATTATTTTTAAAATATATCTGGCACATCTAAGTATTTTCCGCTCAAAGATTGTTGATAAATGATGCAATGTACGATTAATGGGTTTTAATGATTGCACCTTTTTGCACACTTGTTTTTGCTGTCATTAATAGGGTAAATTTTTTTCAATAAGCTTTTAGTACCCTTTATAATTTATATTCCCTCGAATAAAATTAACATCTGAGCAATGTCTGAAACATCTGTTGACTCATCCGGAATCCAAGAGAATTGCTAAAAATGTCGAAATTTGTTAAACAATTAAGTTAATATATTCTGTATCATCTACTCTTCGAGATTCGGTGTTTGCTGACTAACTGACGTTTTTAAATAAATTTGGCTTTTTTATGAATACATTTCTTCTGTAGTTGCAACCATTGATTAATTCACTGTCTGTGAACGGTCTTCCATGTTTAAATGAGCTATTTAAAAATCTAGCATGAGTTGGCGTTTTTTATCCAGCTATTATTTTCTTTTCCATTTACTTGATTGCTTAAATTTCAACCCACGTTTCAAAGATTCATATTTTCTAACCGAAGACTTCCTATAAATTTGAAGTAATTCAGTGGGAATTTTTAATCTCTTAATGACGTATTGTATTCTTTGATAACAGCTATTGTTTCTTTTCAAATTATACATTTATTTAATGATGAATTAAGACTGATATACGAAGAAATGATCTGATACAAAATCAGTTCGTCAAAATTTACTTGTAATATTCTTTATAAATTGGACGTTAGATATTTATACTTGAGCTGTTATTTTATTTTAGGGAAAGGCCATTACGTTATAGCTTCAAATTTCTTTTTGGAGATGCAGTTGTGTTGGGAATTTTTGTATTCTTGGGGAAAGAGGAATGGAATAGTTTCTTCCCTGCAGAGCAGTGGTCTTCAAACTGGGTTCCACGAGGCATAAAAAATGTCTCGCAATTTAAAAAAAACCGAAAACAAAATTCAAAATGTGTATGCAAAATGCATTCACGTTCATTATGAAGTTTGATTAAATACAAATATCTAAAACTCATCCCAGTCATTAAAAAGACTAAAAGTTTTATTTATGCATAATTTTATTTTGAAAAATATTGAAATTCTGTGTGCGTTTATTTGTTCTACCTACTAGGTTATGAGTATTCTATTTATATTATCTCGGTTTCCACGAAATTGTTTTATACTCACATCTATAAATATTTTAATGCCATTCAGAACAATGTATTTAAGTAGAAAACATTTCTTTCAACGTATGTGGCTACAAAAACAAAATATAAAAGAATAAACAAATGCGGAATATTAAATGCGATTGCAGATCATTTCAATAGACCTAGACAGACAGTTTGTGAACGTAAATGCAAGCACATATCCCAATTACTAAATATAATGCATGGGTATTTGATACTTGAATCACAAATCAATATTATTACTGTGCGTGAGTAAACTATATTAAAATTGCATTACAATTTTTTAGTGAAAAAGTACAATGCTTTTTTAAGTTGTCTATGCATAAAGTACCTCAAAAATGTTGATTAGGGATTGCAATATCGGACCAAAAGTTCAATACTGGTATTCGGTATTTCTTAGAACTTAATACCGGTATTAGAAATTTTAGAAAAGGAAAGAAAACACTGTTTTTCTTTGTTTTACTTGCCAGTTTTATCAGAGAGTAAATATCACAAATGATTTGTAATTTTTAAATTTTAAGAATATATAAAGAATCACAAAAAGTGCAAACATCACTATTCAGTCTTTGGTGCGATTACAAATTTTTAAAATGTTAAAAAAAATTAAGTTAAATTTTTGAAAAGTGTTTTTAAAAAACATAATGCATCGATTGTTCTGTCATTAAGCCTGGGTCATAATTTTGTGCTAAAATTACCAGCTGTCAAAAACTCTCTTTCGGCATCTACGGTAGTTGGTGGTACTGATAGCAATGCGCGATATACTTTTTCCAAGTATTTACCTCTAAATCCCTCATCTTTAAATCAATCGATTTCTCGTCGGATGATGTTGGACATACAGGTTTAGGACAAAATAATAGGAACCCCTGGGAAAAAATGAAATTCTTTTATTAGTAAGGAATTAGGTTACCTTTGGTCTAAAAGACAATTTTCATTCGACGTCGGGTTCACAAATAAAGGTCTTAAACAAAGTTCATCGGAATTTGCACTTATTCCTCTTACAGGGCCCGTCTCTAGACCAGATAGTGTGCGTGGAGGAGGAAACCGAGCACGGACTTTGTTCTCTGAAAAACCCCATAAACACTCAATGATGTTCAAATCAGGTAACTAGGGACATCACTTTAGATGTTCCCTTTCTTCATCATGCTCATATAATCCTATTTGAATAAAGTGAAACGTGTGATTAGGGATGTTGTCATCTTGGAACACAGAACGTTCTGCCGAAAAGAGAGTGTGAAGCATAGGGTGAAGATGATCTGCGAGAATTGTTCGATAACGGACGCCTGTCATTATTCCTCTCAAGAACAAGGAGAGGTCCCAATCAATGGGAAGATATTGCGCCCCATACCATCACAGAACCTTCTCCATGTTTCACGGTTGAAACCAGACAGTCAACATGAAATGCTTCTGCCTGTGTTTGTCAGACGAACAAATTTCCGGTGATCTGGAATAGTGTAAATAAGGATTCATCAAACCAGGTGACTTGTTCCCATTGCAATTGTGTCCAATTTAGGTGCTCTTGGCACCACTCTAGTCTCTTCATAGCGTTCCGCGCCGAAACTAACTTTTTTGGAATGGCTACTCTGTCATGAATGTTTGCAGGATGCAGCTCCAGTTGAATAATTTTCATGGTTCTGAAGGTAGGCATTCATCTCGAACGTTATCTGCGACAGTGTAGTCTTGCGTTTTCCGGTGGCCATCTTCTTCAGCACCTGTCTCTCACGGTCCTTCAACTTCAGCTTTCATCTACTGTTGTGCTTCACGGAAGACACCTTACCCAGGTTTGTGTAGGCTGTTATAACCCTTGACACAGTGGTCCTTGAAACACCCACAAGGTTGGCTGTTCTGGACACGGATGCTCCGGCGTGGCGAACTCCAAATATCATGCCTCTTTTCACGTTGGAGAAGTTGGAAATTATCACGCTTTGCTAAGAACAGAATTTCCTAGTGTAACTTCAACACTGTCAAATGCTTGACTGATACATTCCCATTCGCCGCCACTAGGTGACACATTGTTGCGACACGTGGCGGCCTTTTATTGGACGGTTGAAGGATGACTTATTTTTAAACGGGTGTTCCTATTATTTTGTCCTATACCTGTAGCTGATTTCTGTGTTGTATTTTTGTTTGTTGAAATTTTTTTAATTATAGCTAATTCTAGTTTTTGTTCAAGAGACGGTTCCTTTTCACTATTGACATTGTGTCATCATCATTGATAATTGTACCGAATTCTTCTGAATGTAGATTGGTTTGTGGATAAAAAATTTTAAAAAAATTTACTATAAACTTGATCAAATTTGATTTGGTTAGTCTCTTTTCTTAACTCAAAAACCCTTTTTTTACATTTTGCCATCATATTCTTTTGAACTGTAGAGCCAGTAAGGAAAAATAAAAATAAGAACAACAGAACGGGCGGAATGTAAAGACGTTTAATACTTCACCTTCTGAAATGGATGTAAAATTGTTTCATTTATAATATATTTTTTTCATAGTGCAATAATTAACGCAATAACATAAACACAAAGACGTATAATATTTTGCTATGTTGGCGATCCCTGAACATATGAGAAACAATTTAAAAAAAATTTCTAGTAAATACGGAAAAACCGGTATTTAAACTTGTTAATACCGGTATTTCGAAGCTGTACAAATAGCTCAAAATACCGGTATTACAATACCTAATGTTGATCTATTTTAAGATATTGCTGATTTTCAGAGACATTTTTGAAAATTGGCCAAAATTTTGCTATTTTCTTACACGCTTCGAAACAAAATCAGTCTTTATAATATATTCAGATCTCTAAGATAGTATTAAAATCGTAATTCTGTAACTTATTGTTGAAATGTTACAGAAAAGAGTGGAATTGGGTTCTACGAAAACATTTTATAGATCTAAGGGTTCTGTCGTTCGAAAAAGTTTGAGGACCATTGCTGTAGAGAATAGGTGGCTGTGATGGGAGGAGCTGGTTTTGGATTTGCGGGCATCTTTGTTTAACCATGCGGTGGGTCATTAAAAAAGCGTAAAAAAAATTTCCGTTGCTGGAGGATTTACAATCATTTGTACTTGGCACAGCTACTTTGAGCACACACATTCCAGTCTTCCTTTCCTATTTCGACTGATGCCAATCCTTTCATTGTATTAAGTTTGCGTTTAGAAAGCCTCGATTTGCGTTTCTTCCTTTGCTTGATTTCAAAAACTGAAGGGTAACCCGAAAAAGCGAATTTTTTTTAAACATCAGTTTGTAACTATTGTGACTTGAAGAGTAGATATTATTGCAGAAAATTGTATATATTTATACCGTAAAATCCTGCGTATAACGTGCACCTATACTTTCAAGCTGCAATTTTCAATTTTTATTTCAAATATTTCCGGCGTATAACGCACACCCTTTTGTAAGCTTCACTTGTTTGTAACGGAATCTTTGAACTCAATATTTTTACCACTTTAAAATGTCATTAACTCGAAATTTTGCACACTTGTCACACAATACAATAATTTAATAATTTTGTTCCATTGTCATCATCAGGATAAACGATTTCCCATATTCAGATCCCATCCTGCATCTGGTGACTAAAAGATTAAGTTACAACTTTGTTCGATTAACTATAAAAGGGCGTTTTTAGTTTTTTAAACTATATTAACAAAAAACCCGAAATGTGCGTGTTTAATTTTCTTGTGTTTTGAAGTAATTTATTCGAGGTATTATTCCAAGCTTTAGAAAAATAGTGTACTTCTAGAAGTACAACCCTTTAAGTTCATAAGAAATGGCATTCCTTTTAAATAAACATTTCCATAGATCTAGAAGTTTTTCTATGCACATCCTTCTTTATTTTCAAAGCTCGCATTTTTATACCAGGCGTAGAACGTGCACCCGTAAATTTCAAACTTTTTTTTGTGTTAAAAGTGCGCGTTATACGCCGGATTTTAAGGTAACTCGATTTTCTCGCAAAAATCAACGCTTAGAGTGGTTCTTTTTGCCCCTGAATGAGTCAACAGATGTTTCAGATACTGTTAACAATTTTTTATGTGCAATTCGAATAAAAATACCTGAAGTGTATGTGACGAGCTTTTATATTTGCTTTCGTAGCATTCACAGCCTAACCACTCGAATTTTGTAGGAGTTAAAAATGCTGTTTACAAAAACAATCCTCAATGGGAAAAACTTCAAATGTATTTCTATTCCTAAATATCTTGTCAGCACTCGGCACTGGAATTTTATTCAACGACGCCAGCTAAGAGATATCTCTTTGTGGTATTTCATTTTCGAATTACTGCAAATGCCATTTCAAATCTATCTATAATTGAAATTTCATGTTTCCTTTAAAATCTTGGCATCCAGAGCAAGATCTTTAAATTGGCCAGTCAGTGAATGGATTAAATACTATGCGCGCGTCGAATAAAAAATGTGAATCGTGATTATCGATACATCTAAACAGCTGTATGTGAATAAGGAAATATAGAAGGAAATGAATAGTGACTAAAAACATGAGGTATATAGTAATGTACGAGTAAACAAAGCACTCTTGATTAGCCTTTATTGAGTTCGATCTCGCGGAAACTTTTATTAATGTAACTAAAGTTTTTCAAAAATGCCTATAAATTTGAAAATACTTTTGTGGCCTTATAGAGAAAAAAAAAATTCTCAAATGTTTCGCAATTGTTGCAGTAATTTTAGTGTTTTAAAACTAAGTGTATACTTCTGAAATTAAGTTTTTGTGTAGACAGTTTTACAAAAGCTTGATTTTTTTGTTTTGTTAAAAGTAACTTTTTCATGCCTACTCTCAAGATGTTAGTTAAGAATTTTTTTATTAGAATTATAGACAGTTGTAGTTGGTACTATATTGTTTTGGCATTTGGGTTGATAATATATTTGGAATTGAATGTATTCTAGGTATCAAACGTGCATAGTTTCTACCCATAAATAGTAGTAAGCGAAGCGAAATCTTGAATCCAATATTTTTTTATTAATTTTGTTGTACTTAATTTCTTTACTAAGCTTTCATAACGTTTGTTTGGATAGTTATAATTGTAACTTACTTTCTTAAAATTAAGCTTTTCGGAATTCCTTTCATGTTCAAAATTCAAACTGAATTTTGTTATGCTTTTTTCAGTGTTTCTTTTTATGGATGCATCGTGAGAAATGTTTTATGCTCTTCTCACAGTGCCGCACACAGGAATTTTTTCAAGGTCGAAAGTTCATCATTCTTGTATCCTGCTCCAATACGCCGCCCAACATATTCTTTTGATTTTGTCGATTTTCGGGAACAAAAACAGTAAAAAATTAATTAAAAAACAATTACCATTGATTAATAAGAATTTATTACAAACGTTTAATTAAATTTTAGGTACTATATACATAGGATTATAATCAATCTAAAAAATCAAGTTGCTTTGGGGTGGGGGGTTTGGACCCTGGAACCCCCCCCCCCCCCGTGTGCGCCGCTTGCTGTTCTCAATTTATACTACTTTTTTGAGTGGTTTTGAAAGGCTTCGATTTAGCAATTTTCTGCAACTGATTTCTTGTAAATTATTAGTTATGATTGATGATTTCCTATTTGAATCAAGGTGTAACGAGAACTTATTTTTGTATTACATTTTTTTAAAGTCTGCCATTTAGTTAAAACTGAAGTATTTTTCCAAACTTGAGTGGAATTATTATGCTTATTTAATATTAATCATCTAATTAAATCTTGGGGGGCGGGAGCGCCATTTTGAATGACGAGGCTTTAAAATCATTCTGAAGAAATTCCAGGATCATTAGGCTCGATATTTTTTTAGAACTGTGGCTATAAGTTGTAATATTTTTTCATTGTTTTCACAGAAATTTAAGTTTATGGCTCTATGTTAATTTTT
Organism: Trichonephila clavata; assembly: GCA_019973975.1. Classification (NCBI taxonomy): domain Eukaryota; kingdom Metazoa; phylum Arthropoda; class Arachnida; order Araneae; family Nephilidae; genus Trichonephila; species Trichonephila clavata. The sequence goes on from BMAO01039163.1 coordinate 141,517, forward strand.
TATTTATGATTAAATTTGAGATTTTATCGCGTTTAATTTTTTAAAACTTCATTCAAGATTGGGCGCATTTGATGTTTTGCAAAACAGAACGCTTTACTAAGTTACGAAATCAAGAAAGTGTAGTTGTGTGTGTGGAATGGAGTGAAGGGGGAAGGTGACGACGCTTTTTAATGTCCTTCAGCTAAATAAATTCAAATATCATTCACTACTGTTTGCGAAAATTGTTGCGAAGGCATGGAAAATCGATACATTGAATTGCGAAAACTGCAATGAAGCAGGCACTTTGAAATATAATTTTCTGCAGTTAAGGTCATGCATTAGAATAATAAAGAGGATGTTTGCTGTTGTGTGTGTTTTCTTTGGTTTTGTCGTTCATTGAGACAATGTCTAGCGTAGAAGTATGTAAAATGTAAAACTCAAAAATATATGCGATAAAATTATTAACTGTCATTCATACACTCTTTCCTTGCTTTGTCTTTTTCATTGAATTCTTACTGGCCTCGTGTTGCTTTGAAGTGTGATAATAAACAATCGATCTTTTCAGTTCCTAAATTCTTGCTATTTTTGACGAAACTATTTTTTTATGCAAAATTTTCTATACATTTATATTTAATTAATATTTTCTAAACGCATTACATAAATTGTTTGACTTAACAATAATTCAGAATTAGCGAATTTCGCACATTGTAGGAAAAAATTGTTACTTATGTGTGTGTGTATGCAGGGTTTTTATTTTTTGCTGATAATGTGTGTGTCGCATGGGGTTGTCAATTTTATAATCGTGTGATATCGATACAGTCGAATCACTGTCGTTTGTTTATACAACTACAGCAAGAAAAGATGTTCATGTAAGCAAAATAAAGTCGAGTTCTTGATTAAGCGACTCAATTGTATGTTTTTAAATCAAAGTTTGAATCAAGGTCGGAATAGTTTGAGGTTACCATAAGTGCTTTCAAAAGGACTTTTCAGTATGCTAGATGCGATGAGTATTAAAATGACATATCAATTTTTAGTACTTTTTCCATAAAAGCAACTCGCATGCATACGGTTACGTGTTTTATATTTGTATGATCCAAAGAAAGTTTATACTTTTTCTATAAAAATATCGAAAAATTTCATGAAACTATACTATAAAATTGAATAATTATTTTGCTTAAGAAATTGCTATATTGATTTTTTGGACAAAATGTAACGCGAGTACTGATTTTCCCGTTCTGTGATTTAATTAAAATTATTTTGGAATTGTTTAGGGTTCATTCCGCTTTCCTGAAGATCTATCACTCAACGTTATTATAAATTTTCTAATTTTCAGCCCCCGTCTCTACTTGCTTCAAGAACAAAGTTTCCTCGTTTCGTTTACAGAACGATTTGCAAACAGAAATGTGTGTGCCATACATCGGATTTTTTTCCCAGCTTTCGGTTAATAAATAAATCACATCCATGAGATTTTCTCCGTTAAATCGTGAGGAACCCATATATTAAAACGGTTAATGTAGCAAAACTTCACAAAATGTTCGTGGATGGTTGATTTAGATATTTTTTAACATTCTCAATCAGTGCTTTAAACTGATCATTTGTAGTGAAGGGGCTTGCCTACCTGAGCGTTTTTTATCTTCATGATAGAAAATCACCAGTTTTAAGTCTTGCTAACCACTCCTCCACAGTTCCTTTCTGCTACAACATCTTCATCATAAATGGCTCATATTTTGTTAGCGCTTATGGTCGGTATCTTTGCCTTTCCAGCAAAAAAGCATATATAATGCCTGCAGTGCGCTTTTCTTCCATATTTAACGTGTTAAAACTGGCAACAGTTAAGTTCCGTCTTTTGGAATATAAAGTATGTTTACCATTTGTTTTCGATAATTCTGATACATTCAGAACTGTCCTTATGCCGCGTACCCAAAATCGGTTCGCATATTCCAGAAGACCCAATATGAAAATTTTAGTCTTGAATTCTTTCATAAATGCAGATATCTTCTGAATAATTATAATATCTATTGCATTTGTATAATGTTTAAAATTTTAATGTCATACGTCACTTTTAAATGCGACAGTGACTAATGTACGGTTGATGATCGAAATTGATTCTGTGCTACAGTAGTGAAAATGGCGATTATTATTAGATTTAATAGTGTAAGATAATTTTTTTTTAAATCTGAAGTTTGATTTATGATAAAAAAAAGTTTAATTTTTAATAGAGAAATTTATTTTATTCCTCTAATTTTCATTGTGGTCTTTAATGCGTTTTTTTTTTATTTATTTCAGCTTATGGATATTAAACACTTGTTATATATTTATGATCTTTATTAAATGTTTCATTGTTTATCCTAAAATGGCCTTTCCTCTATTTAGAACAATTTTATATAAATCAGATTAGATTATAATTAACATGAGATTTTTTTATTGTAAATTTACAACCCAAAATGCAATATCTTTCTATTTTCGATCTTTCTCGATGTCATCCCCGCCCCACTTGAAATTTATTGAGCAAAGTCTAAATATTAAAATGTACCTTTTATCCATAAATTAATGTGTGTGGCCGATAAATTAATAAATTCCCTTACCCTAATAAAATCAATGAACCTTTCATTTGCGAATTGAATTTTTGTAATTCAATCGTGCGTTTTTTCAGCAAGATAAGAGTTGTCTTCTGAGTTAAATTGATCTATTTTTTTACTATATGCGTCTGGGGAACGTTGAAGTTTATTTTATGCTGGAAATATTATCTGATAGCATCATGTTTCTTTCATCACGTCATCATGAAATTCATCAAATCTTTCTCATTGCTGTTCTCTGTTGCCTCAGTCACAATCAGTAAATTGCGATTAAGATATTCTCTTTAATGCAGTCTGTTTTGTTCCGTTATTTTGTTCTGTGATAATTTAAATATTCGACCACGAATGAGCTTTGTCCTTGATAAAATGATCGCCCCTATTGTGTTTCTGTGATGAAGAAATCGCCGAATATATCTGTTAATTAGAAACAATGGTTTAACGGAATTAGACAGCTGCATATTTCTAGAAATTAAACGTATTCGGAAATTTTTTTCAACAGAATTGTAGAGAAATATTTTTATTTTTTAAAATATTACAAAAAATCCTTAAAAATTGGTGTTTGAATAATGTAATTTTCACGGTTTATTTAAAGGCTCTTTTTACTTCAGTTTTAGCTGTTAATATTTGGGCCCTGTATCAAAATTCCTTGAAAGCTCTTTTTGGAAATGAAACTATTGCAAACATTTTACGAGTTTTACTTACACATGCTGGGGCTTCAGTAGCTTGTGGGCCCTGTATCATTGATACGGCGGTAGCTACGCCCCTGTTTGTTTGGTTATAATATAGCGCATGCGTATTTGGAGTTAACGGTTTTGCCGCGATATACTAGATATTTCGGAATTGCGTAAAATAATGGTGATTTGTTATGCACACGTTAAACTAGATTTAGTTTAGTATATATATAAAAATAAACTAGTCTAAAAAATTAAAGAAAATTCATTTTCAATCGATAGTAATTCTTCCTCTGACAAACTCCCAATTGTCAATTTCAAACCGTAAATGGAACGAGCCAAGTGAAGGCAAAAGTGAAAAGACCAGCTAAAGTTTACTTCCTTGGCATTTGAATAAGTGTAAACCTGCCAATAGTCTGATACTTGATAAGTATCTGATTTTGTTAATGTCTAAAAAAGACAGGATGCAAAGGGTGGGGGGAGGCAGAACACTTTGTATCGTAAAAATACGTTCTTTGTCGCTGAACGAATCTTGGTTGTGAAGAAATGGACAATTTTTACTTGTTTTCGTAATCGAATGATTAAATCTTGAATGAAAAAAATCAAAGGAGACTCCAGCTGAGGGTTAAAGTCCTTGCAAAGTGGATGAACCCACTAAAGATAACTGCATTAAATGAAATAAAATGAGACCTTTAGATCCCTTATGCGTTAGGACGGAAATTTCTATTCTTTTAGATAAATTGTTATTTGCTCATTTTTTTAAGTACTATTCTACAAGCAGTTCTTTTAAGTCCTCGAACGGAAAGGAATTTAACACTTCAAAATAATTATATACAGTATACACCTATTCGATTACTTCATGTTGGTGGGAAAAATCAAATTGTGTGTGTGTGTGTGATTGAATTTTTAAAAAACCGTATTAAAAAATGTTTTCATAGAAAAAATTATACATAAAAAAATGCTTCCTATATTTAAGTATGCAATACATATACAAAGTAGTAATACTTACAAAAGTAATGCTTTGTTTTTGATTATCTTATTTAAAGTATTCCATTTAAGCATAAACTTGTTGAATTCTTTATATTTTTAGTATAAAGAACGAAAATTTCTGTTTGATAAATTCTTCAACCTTTGTTTATTTCAAATCTCGAGGAGCTGAACGAGCTTGAGTTTTTTCATCGTCTCCGACGTCGCAATCAAAATTGAATATTTTTCATAATCCAATTTTTTTTAGAAATTAAACTGCCTTCATTGCATTTGGAAGAGGGGCGGAGTGAAGCATCGGAACTTGCATGTGATTGTTATATTAATCATTTTTATATATAAATGTAAATTATAATTTATTTTATTTAAAATATTATTGTCTATTTTAAAAGAAAAAAGCTTGGGTGATTTCTTTATGGAGAAAACTGAATGGAAATTATTAATCGATAAAAAGAGAATTTTCTAGGTAAATGTAGTAAAGTTGCTTGCGTGCATGGGCACAACTGTGGTATGAGTGAAGGGTAATTCTGAAGATTATTTTATGTGCAGATTTAGAATTATGTGAATTAACATCTTTCGATAATTATTGGGTTCCTGATTGCAGTGACCTAAAGTATTGTGAAAAGAATATAAAGCGAATGAGATACTTTAAAAAGACTAAAAGTAACATTGAAAACAATTTTCAAATTAAAATTATTTACATCAACCTTTACCTTTCTCCGAAGCTTTAGGACTGATAAAATTCTCGACTTTTTAGTGACAATAAGTGACAAAACTGAGTACCCAGGGCCGATCCTAGGGTGTCGACCACCCGCGTGCAAAGTCTTAATTTGCCGCCCCTTTTTAGAATTTTTCATATTTTGACTAATTCTTAGCGATGTCATTATAAACTAATCTACTGGTATTAAAGTAAAACATTAATAAAATGTAAATACAGTTCTAAGTGCAGAACTTTTTTATTGACCAGCTATATGTCATAATAGCGACAAAATACTTGAATTAAACAATAAACAAACAAAAAAGACAACTTTTGAAATAAAAATAGACATTTTATAAGTAGAAATGCAAAATAACTGTATTTACTCAGAAAATATAATTCAATAAAAAAAATGTGTTCTTGCTTGGGGGTGAAAATCGGCTTCAAAATTAGTTAATTTGGTATTTTTTTAATGGTATTGTGAATCATGAGCTCTATTTAAATATTTCAAAGAGAAATTTTAAATTACCACCCAAAATTTTTTGGATAGTGGAAACGACTTCATTTTTTAACAGTATAATGACGCCAAGTGCGCTGATCTCAATGTACGCCACTGGTGTCTCTATAACTGTCCCAAAAATTCTGAAAACACCTCAATCCGTTTATTTTGCCCAGTGGAACATATTTGGTGAGAATTTGATTTAAAAAAAAAAGAAAACAGGACTTATAAACACATAATGGGGAAATAAAAACAATCACAGAAACATGGAGGAAAATCGATACAGTAATTACAAAAAACTGATTAAATCTATACCAAGACGCTTAAAAGTTGTTGTAAACACTAAAAGATATCCTACTAAGTACTAAATTAAGGAAAAAAATGCAATATTTAAAGCTATGCTGAGATTTTTGTTAAGTGTACGAAGACTTTTGTGGGGCATAGTTTTTCAGTAGCTTTTTGATTATTAATTTTAAAAAAATAGTTATACTATTTTTAAAAAATGATTATGTCATTCCATTAAGAACAAGTTGCAGTTATCATAAAAAAAATTCCAATATATTAATTTTTATTAGTCGAAAACATTAAATTTTATCGGGAAATTGCAAGGTACGAACACTTTTGTGGTCCACTGTATATGTCAGTGGTATTTAAGAGGTTAAAATCGTATTGTAGCTTGGTTCACATAGGGGACCTAGTTTACAGGAAACTTTTTGTAAAACAAATCATCTGTTTTTTTATTTATTATTTTTAAAACAAAATGTAGTGGAATTACTGCCTGCGCAGAATAGTCATGGTTCGACGGGGCGACGTTAGTCTGAGAAATGTTTGTTTTGACTACAAATTCCTGACCGCTCAACTGTTTCGAACAAAAGACAGCCACCACGAGAGACAAATCTTTTCACAGATTTTTTCAAATTAGAAGTTAATGCAAATTGTCTTTGTAAGGTGATCGTGGGAAAAATGCGAATGTTAAGGCACCAAAGCTTTAAAAAAAGACAAGACCTCACAGGTTGTTTATAAGATCTATAGTGTGTACACAACTTCACGTATCATTTGCTTCAAAAAAAAAGGTGCAAAACCCTTTGTTTCCTCTGTTTCTCAAAACATTGGTGATTGTCCTTCCATGTCTTAACCCCCCCCCCCCAGCACGTTCTCACAACGCCAATACGACCTCTGCCTTCAGTCTTCGAACTGTTTTCCACCAAGCATATCCAGGGGCTCCAAAAGTCAAAATAAAAATTCGAAAAGAAAAAGTAAACATGAATGCAAAATAGATTACCTCGCTAGAGTACCTAAAATCGTGTTTCTCAAAGAGGGTCCCACGAGGAAATTTAAAACAAATTCGGCGCCGCACAGCCTTTTTTTCAGTAATTTCCTGCAGTTTTTATTATAATATAATAATAAATGTTAAAACATTTTTCTTTATATGTACTACCTAGATTATAAGCATTGTGTTGCTTATGTGTGTGTGGTCCAGGGTTCCACAAGATTATTTTATACTCGCTAGTGCTATGTTTTGCACCCCTAACCTGTAAAATAATATTTCTCAGAGGAGAAAACTAAGCTAAAATGTGTAAATCAGAAGGCTTGCCAATGAAGGGAGGGAACAACTTATTGACATATCAAATGTGATTCAACGTTGAAACTTGCATTTTAACAGGAACAGCTGCGAAATTTACAGAATACATAGATGTTTCACACACAGTTTAAAATATTTAAATGCCCTTTTGAGCAACGTATTTATGTTATAAACATTTCTCTCGACGTATGTGTCAACAAAAACAAAATGCAAAAATAAATTAACGCAGAATACGAAATGCGACTGTAGGCAGCTTCAATGATCCTAGATTTCCACATTTGTGTAAAACACACACACATACTCTTGTAACTAAATATAATACAAGGGTTGTGTGAAATGACGCCCACTGCGTGAATTAATGCTATAAATGCCACGTTTCTCAAACTGTGGGTCGCGCTCCCCTAAAGGGGCATAATAACTACGAGGGGGCGCATGCATATCGAAAAGTATAATACTATATGAATATTGAAGTGTTTTTCAAACAGGCTTTGTAATGAAAATTATTTAATCAAAATGATCTGCAAGATTTTTTCTCAAATATTTTTACTCCAAATATAACAAGAATCTACCTTTTAATGGAAGTATAACATTTTTACTAAAAAGGAAAATGGGCGCTGATAATGAGCGTTGTAAAACCATAAGCAAAAAAACAACTTTTTACTTCTTTTTTGTTTTCTAAATTGTAAGGCTATTATTAAATTGAAAACTTTTAAATTCAACATGCATTTAGGGAAATTAAACACTCCTATTTATAAGTTTTATTTTTAGAAATTGTACAAAATTTTACTTGATTGATAGAACTATATGCGGCCGCCCTCGTACGGTGCACAACTGCTAGGATCGGCCATGTGAGTACCACTCAACTAAATTTTTTAAAAGTAATTAATAATAAAATCATAAATGAAAAAAGAATAAAGTAAAACATGTCCGAAAAGTGATTTTTTTTAATTTAAGAAATCTATATAGTTGGTTTAATCGCGCGGGCGGGATTTATATACAATCAACGATGTTTAGAAATTGCGTAGAATTCATTTTGAATTTAAATATTTGTATGCTAAATTGTAATTATAAAATTGTAATTATAATTGTAATTAGTTCACTAACTGAACACATTGCAAATTTTGCAGTGTTTTTTAACTGAAATAACTGCATATATGTGTGCTCAGAATATTTGTAGGCTTTATGCGTAATATGTTAGGTTTAATTTTGCTACACAATTACTTTTACTCACGAACTAATCTTAAGTTACAATGGCATACTATAGTCGTGATGTTACAATCATGCAATCAATATTGACTTCTAAGTATAATTTTTATATTTCTGATCCAAGAGACGATATAGAACTCGGATCACGCATGAATGTTTTCTATAAGACGACGGGGAAATTGTGGTGACACGTGACAATAGTGTTGAATAGGTACACTGGTGTCCAAAAGTTAAGCATAATTGATAATTATGTGAATAAAGAAGGAACTGTAAATCAGAATGGCGGGAAACGTGATATGCGAGTGTAAAATGGTTATAAAATAAGGAAGCAAATCAAAAGAATGATAATAATTAATTTTATTATCCAAAGTAGCAGTTTGAAAGAAAACTGGGCATAGCAAGGATTCACACTTTAAAGAAAAAATGAAAGAAAACATTAAATAAAATACTGATGCTGCAGTTTAATAAGGCGTGTGGTCACCTCTGACAGCCAGGCACGCTGCACAGCGATTTACCATACTTGCTATGAGATGATGAATGAGTTGTGGGCTCAAACGGTTCCAAGCTTCTTGGAGAGCTCTCTTCAGTTCTGTAACGGAGCTCGGTGGGTGCGAAAGGGCTGCAATTTGTCTCCCGAGCATATCCCATACATGCTCGATAGGATTTAAATCAGGGGAGTTCGCAGGCCTTGACATGCGCTGGATGTTTGTTTTCCGTTTCAAGGAAGTCATCAATCAGCACCGCTCGGTGACATGGTGCATTATCATCCATGAATATGAAGTCAGCACCTCGAAACAAGCGAACATAAGGCTCATGAACTTCGTCTCTGTATCTTTGAGCAGTCACAGACCCCGTGTTAAAGAAAGGGAGGTCTGTGCGGCCGTCCATCATGATGCCTGCCAATACCATTACTCCCCTTGTTGGAAAATGACGTCTTTCCGTTATGTTTTTTGGTTCAAAACGTGTTCCACGTTCTCTCCATATTGTTACACGCCGAGAATCAATACTCAGACTAAACCGGGACTCGTCACTGAACATCACATTAGCCCACTCTCCCACACTCCAATGTTGATATTTCAAACGAGCGCGTTTATGCGCAGACGTGAGGGGGATGAAAACTGCTGGTCTTCTGGCATGCAGGCCAGCATGATTGAGTCTCCTGTAAACAGTTTGTCTCGAAATTCGTATTCCTGTGGCGACTGTGAGCGCCGAACCCAGTGCTCTGGCAGTACTGCCTCTCTGACGTCGCGCCCTTATTACCAGATATCGGTCTTGGCGAGGGGTTGTGACTATTGGTCGACCTGATACTGGTTGTCGGGTAACATCTCCCATTCTTTGAAACCTCTTCCACAGTCTTGAGATCACAGACTGGTCCACATTCAGAATTCGAGACACTTCGGTTTGTGATCGTGAGTATTCCAGCATTCCAACGATTATTCCTTTCGTAAACATGTCCAATTGGCGTCTTTGTGCCATCATTCACCTTGTTTGATGGTTAACAACGTTCCTTCGCACAGCAGTTGCACGAAACTTGTCTGAACTGCCTATGCTGCGTGAATTGGTTTCCCCGCGTTCCGACATGCGCCGGCGTTTCGCGCAGGACGTAGTCGACTGAAAAGTTTTGCATAAACCCAATGTTTCTTCTTCACCCAATTAATATGCGCAAGAAATTTGGAATAATTTTACGAATATTTACTCCATGTTTTTTGCATTTTTACGATTTATGCTTAACTTTTGGACACCAGTGTACAGTAATACCTCGAGCTTACGCGATAGGTGGGACTGAGTGATATCCGCATATTCGGTGTATAATTTCGCATATAAATTCATATAAATTTTTGGTTTCGGCCAGAGACAGAAGAAAGTAATTTAAAAAAAATATTTTGTAAAATCTTGGGATAACACAAATATACAAAATTGCAAACCGAAGTTATTTTGATGTAGCAGATTTCATAAAATCTAACAAATTAGTCTTCCGGCTCAGATTTTTTTTTCTCTTCTAAAATGTCCTCGTAGCATGCTAATTTTTTCATTTCTTGCTTTGTTGAAAAATTACGATCTTCGTTGGATTCTGTATTTTCTAAAACATGAAATACTTTTTCAATTAAACTGAGGCCTCCTGTCAAATTCCCAACCTTCATTCGATTTTCTTATTGAACTGGGTCTAAAGACTCAATTTCTTCAATGTCTTGAACTTGCTCATTCATTTCTATGAATTCATCATTTGTCGGTTCCTGATTGTGGGAATCCAACAGCTCTTGAACTTCATCACTACCCTTCTAAATTTGCCTCGCAAAATCGACAACTTCTTCAATCACATAGGGGAGACCGGGGCAAGATGGACTAATGTCTTAATTTTTCCGTATTTCACTAGGTAGCAGCATCAAATGAACACTACTGGCTTTCCTTTTGGCCTTTCGTTAAACTATAGTATACACACGCTGAAATCGCCCTTTTTGTGTTAGTTGTGAAGCTTTGATAGTTTTTGATGCCACGATATAACTTTTATGCATGTGTAAATAAGCTCTGCTACAGATACAGGTAAGATATAACGTTTCTCTTTAATATTTATGAGTAACTTAATTTAAATACTACCTATTACCATGAATAAATGTCAATTAATTGCCTTCCTTCATGGTAATGAGAGCGAATATTTTTAAACAGACAGTCTGGGGCAAGATGACGATCCGAAACACGGGGCAAGATGACGAGCTCGTCATCTTGCCCCGTGTGTTTCGGAATTTATTAAACTTACTATTGTTGTCCGTTCTATTAAATCCTGGGAACACTTGTTTGTCTGTGTGTATGTCCGAGTGACCTTGCGCTCCCATCTCTTTTGGGGCTAAGAGGTGCATTGGATCGGGAAAGGTTTCATTCCAAAAAGGGGTGACCAGAGGAAGACATTTTTGCCATCCGCTAAGCCCCCCCCCCCTAAAGAGGAAGGAATGTAACAATAATTTGTTGCTTTAGAGCTACTGGTTTATATCTCCTACCTTTTTCTGATTTTTTGCGAGAAAACGAATGCTTCCTGAACTTGTAGAAAGAGCTCCACCAGGAACTGTAGTGATAAGGGCTGGAACAATGAGGGCACCTTTTTCTCTTTTTTGAAGCACTTTTATCTTCATGTGAAACCAAGCAAAGAATCTCCTAATCTGTTGATTTTTGACAATCACAAAACTCATAACTTTGCAGGCTATCTTATATTGCTGAGCGAAAAACATCATCAAGGTTGGGTTGCCGTTGCACACATCACATCGTCTCCAGCCCCTTGTTGTGTCATTTTTCGACCAGTTAAAAACGCACTATAGCCAAGCATGCGACAACTTTATGGTCACTCATCCAGAACAAACTATTACAGACAAAAATATTGGTGAGGTTTTGAGCATCACTTACTTCAAATCAGCTACAGTTGGAAATGCCGTTGAAAGGGTTTAAAGAATATGGGATCGAGCCTCATAATCCTCTTGTGTTTAGCGAACATGACTATTCTGCGGTAAAAACTACTAACCATGCTGCTGTCGGCGATGAAACTGAGAATAATAGTGCTAATCCCCAGACCCCGGTAATAGAAAACCAACATATAAACCCTCCAGAAAAAAACAGAACTTATGGCAAATGGTGATTCCGATGCACCAAAGAAGCCTGTTAGTGTTTTTTATTTCAAACCATTGCCTAAAACAAGATGTGAGAAAAAAAGCAAAAGCAAAAAGTTGAGCTCTAGCATTCTTACAAGCACACTCACCAAAGAACAAAGGGAAAAGCAGAAGGAAGAACAGGAAGTTTTAAAAAAAGAGAAAAAAGCTCGTGAAGCTAAAAAGGGTGTAAAAAAACTCAAACTGTTCCTGTAGGCCTAAATCTATAAAATTCAGGCCAAACATTCCAGTTGTATCAACTTCAAAGGACGGTGTTATAAGATGTCCTGCTTGTGAAGAGGAACCCTCCAACAGAAGAATGGATCCAGTGCTGTAGATGCCAAGAGTGTTGGCATGGGGAATGTTCTCCAATTATAAAAATGTCATTTTTATTTGTGACTATTGTTAGGTACACAACTAAACACTTCAACATTACGTTACAATGCATTACGCTTAGTTTGATACTTTGTAAGATGTAAAAACACAGTTATCATTTGTTAAACCATGTAACACATTCAAAAGATAAAATATGCTCAACCTTTTTCAGTGTCGCCATCTTGCCCCCCAGTATTGGGGCAAGATGACGATTTGTTAAGATTATGAAAAAATAAAATAATCCTTAACTTCTTTTATTGGGAAAATTAAATGGTAATATATTTTAATACTACAAAGGACTATAACAGTCCATGTAAAATTGATTTTACTACCCTTAAAAATAAATTAATAAACAACAAAAAACTGTTAAATCTTGCCCCGGTCTCCCCTACATTACCTGTTTCATCAGACTTTAGCACTGATTGCACCTCTGATTGTGGTGGGAAAAAAAGAGACTTAATCGACGAGATTTGAAAATCGCGTAACTTTGGGTTCGTGTAAGTCGGGGTAGCGTAAGTAAAGGTGTTACTGTATGTGAAAATATCAGAATAAGTGTTTGAATGCGTTGATTAATGTTTCAATTTATTTAATCTGGTGAAGAATATACTGTTTATTTTGCGTTTATGGAATTCAAGAATAATCGTCTGATTTATTTTGAAAATTCGAATGCTTTCTTGAATGTTTTCCCCCCTTTCCTAGTTTTTTTTTGTTTTAAAAAATCTTTTTCGAAAGCAATTTTTTTGAATGTGTTTTTCCCCCCAAGAAACTGATTTTCCCTCTTGATACTTCTAAATTGTCTCTTTCATTCGTAAAAAAGTCGATCTCTGGCGGAATCTTTTTTAAGAAAATTGGAGTTAGCAAATCTTTTTTCTAAATTAATTAGTAATAAGATTTTATTGGATTGACTCAAATGTTTTTTTTTTCTTTCGAAAAAAGTAGCTCAAACGGAGCAATTCTTTTTGTAGTGAAAAATATCAATTGTACCTCTTTGTTGTATTTGTTTTTTAAATGACCCACATTTGGAGACTAAAAATATTGAAAAAATTATTCTTTTGAATCTGAATTGAAATGAATGAAAACACTAAACTAATAATTATGCATTATAGCAACTTCTACCGTGTTTTGCATTAAGGAGGAAAATCGATTGTTTCTCAATTCCGTTAAAATGGTTTTCTAGGAAACAATGAATTATTCATTCTTTAAAAATGTTAAAAGCAAAATAATTTTTCTTTAGTACTTGTGTTATTTTGGATTTTTAGAATAAAGTTATGGCATTATGAAGCTCATGATTGTATGAGGAATTGTATTAACATATTATAATACTGTATCTCTCATCATGAGTTTTCCTTTGAAATTTTTAATGCAAAGTTCTTTTTATGGCCGATTCGTGAATGTATTTAAACTAAAAATTATTTAATTCTAAGTCTCGTATAATGACTTGTGTGTATATAAATAAATATTAAATTATATATAAATTTTTAATAAGTTTTGTGCGAGTGACAAGAAATATTTCAATACTGTAGAACAGGGGCACTTAAACTGTGGTCCGTGAACCCGCGAGGGCCCTTAGTGCCTTTCTAAAAGGTCCGTAAAGGTCTCATCTAATGTCAAGATTTCCTACTTAACAGACTGAATGATCTCGTGAGAAAAACTGAGAAACGTACCATCCTAGACTACATCACTTAATTGTCCCCAATGAAAAACTCTTTTAGAACATGTATTTCGATTAAGAATATTAATTCAATTTTTTGTTTGCAACTACATAGCCACTACTACAGCTTAACGCGCCAATAATATAACGGTTGCATTCAAATCACTCAGCCATGTGTTGGGAATTGGGGAGGGATGTTCAAAATCTTAGGGTGTCCGCGATGTCAGGCTGATACATAAAAGGGGACCGCGGGGATCGAAAGTTACGAACCGCTGCTGTAGATTTAAATTTCGGAATCACAAAAGCGATGGATGCTGCATTATTTATAAATATTGCAGATTAAACTATTTTTTAAAAGTGGGGTTTACCATTTTTATGGCTATAACCAGCCTTTCCTCTTTTATTAATGAGCGAAATTCTATGAAATGTAATAGATATAAATTTTGAATCTATTAATAAAAAAGTTAAGTACTTTAAGAAAAAAGGTATGTGTGTGTGGGGGGGGGGACAAAAAATTGTAGGAGCACGTCCAAATCTCGGAACAATTAACCAGTTATTGCTAGATTCAGTGTGATCTAAACACGTTCAAAACTTGAAAAAATAAAGTCCTGTTAGTAGCAAAATTGATATTTGAAAAAAAAAAAGTTTTATTAAAAATAATGGTAAAGTAACATGAACTAAAACTGAAATTAGAGCAAAATTTAGAATATTTTTGTTATTTTCTAATGTTATAAAAATATTTAACTAGATATAAGTATTTCTATCAGCTATAGCAGGGAGTAGGCAGCCTTGTAGCTGTGGTGTGCCAAACCAGTCTTATGATTCAGGATGCCACTCGGTATGATATATTTTAAACAATTCGATACCATAAACAAGGCACGCCGAGTTAGGGAATAGAGGTCAAGAATGCAGATTTAACTATTTATTATGCATCATTTTAAAGATATTTATTAGCATAAAAATAAACAATATAAATATAACTATTCCAACATAATTAAAAAAATTATGTTGGAATAGTCTATCCATCTTTTAAACATGTATTTCATGTTTATTTCTTTTTATGGATTAGCATTTCTTCACCGAAATTAAATAAAAGGTATAAACATTTTGTATCAAACCTTGTTTCTGCACTGCGACACTTGTTACACGATTTTCACATCTCATCGATTCGTCTTTTGTTTGAGTTGTTTTTTAATTATTGAAATTAAGGCAGAATTAGTGCCAGAGCCTGATGAAATTTTTCATTTGATTGAAGAAGTTGTCAATATTGCCAGGCAAATAAATTTAGAAGTAGATAGTGATGACGTTCAAGAACTGCTGGTTTCCCACAATCAGGAACTGACAATTGATGAGGTGCTCATAGAAATGCATGAGCAAGACATTGAAGAACTTGAATCTTTAGACCCAATTTAATAAGAAAATTAAAGACTGTAGGGAATTTGATAGAAGGCCTCAGTTTAATTGAAAGAGTGTTACAAATTTTAGAAAACAGACTCCAATGAGGAGCATATTTTTTCTACAAAACAAGAAATAAAAAAAACTATTGACATGCTATGAGGAAATTTTGCGGGAGAAAAAATTCTTTGAGCTGGCAGACTGTTAGTTAAATTTTATTAAACCTTTTACATCAAAATAACGTCGGTTTGTGATTTTGTATTTGCGTTGTCTAAGATTTTATTAAATTTTTTTGTTCTAAATTATTATTCCCTTTCCTTTTGGTCCCAACTAAAAATAATTTATATGTGGAATTATACCCTGACTCACGCGGTGATCACTCAGTCCCACCTATCGCGTAAGTTCATAGAATTACTGTATATAGGAGCATGGTTATTGTGCTTAGCCAAAAAAACTTGTGCAGCTTAAGTACACCCTTTGTTAATGAGCATTTCAAGCATCACCTATCCATAATTTGTATGTCGATTGCTTTGAACAATCTCTAGAATTAGAGCAACAACTTCTGTCTCCTCAATTCTGATGCCAGAAATTCAAACTATTCCATTTTCTTTTCCATATTGATTTTATCTTAATACTTGCTCTTTATCAGAGCGACTACTGAAGACTCAATTTCGTACAATTAAGTTAAAAAGGAATTAAAATCTGCTGATATTTACCACTAAAAGAGAATATTCTCCTCTTTTTAATAAAGCTTTTTTTTAAAAAAAACTATTCTCGCTATATATAGCTAACTAAAAATTCTCTCCTACAGAATATTTTTTTCTCTTCAATTCTTAAGGAATTAGTATTAAAAAAAAATTTAATCACTCTTTGTTATAAAATTTTTTTGTATCTCCTTGTATCATTTTTAAAGGTATTATTTATTTTTTTTGCTTGAATATCTGGACATTTTTGTAGATAATTTTAAGTTTTAAATGCAATTTATAATTTCTTAAACTTAACTGCATAGCTTTAATGTAATGTAATATTTTTCTATATGTGAACTTAATTGTATGTATCAAGCATGGATTTAAAGGTGCTGTATTATTCTGTCAATTTATACTGGAAATGATCAGTTTCTTAAAATCTTGATATAATAAGTGGAATATGTGTTAGTATTGTTCATTGGTTCATAAATTACCTGGATTTGAACATCTGCTACTAAGAGTTTGATCATTTTTTGGTTACAATCTATAGTTATTTTCATTTTCAGTAACTTGATACTGACTTGTAACTTTGCATGATTGGAGAACCAAAATTGTTTTTAATGCAACTTTTGAATGAGAAGCAATTGTGATTTTTTACAAGCTTTTATTTAACTTACAATGTATGTATGTTATGTATGTATGTAATTTGTTCGGGTGGAATCTTGCAACTCAATTTTGAAGCTGATATCTTCATCCTATTGAACTGAAATTTTGTATACATGTTTAGTTTGGATGACAATGCATGTTTTGACCATTTATATTCCGATATTGCAATTAATTAAGAATATATTAATTAAAAACCTTAAAAACCATTAACATTATTACAACAATGCAGACCAACTTTGATATGTCTGTATTGTTGTAATAATGTTATTGTTACAACAATGACAAAAGTTGGCGTCGAAAATCGGTTTTCAGCCAAACTGGAATTTCATAACGTTGCGCTATTGACTGTAATAATTATTTCTTAAAAAATAATTACGTTTCTACAACGTAAAAATAATCTAATTTTTACAATGTATGCAATTTTTTTACAAATTTCTATCTATTTTCTTGGATTTAAATTCAAAACAAAAAAGTAGAGCTATTTTTCAAGTAGATTGGTACATTGTATTCCTTTCTCAACGCTGCGAAGTTAAACTGAGATGGAGTATTGTAGAAATTCTTCTAACTTATGTAAATTTTTCTAACTTTAATCTATGAAACTCAGACAAAAAATAATTACAGAATCAGAAAGATCATTTATTTCATCCCGATACGGTATAATGTTTTTTACAAAATAATAATATTTGTATTTCTTACGATTTTTTTTAATGAGTCACAATCGATGTGTTTTTATGAAAATGTCTAAATTATTGCGCATGAATTTTTTTTTTTGTTTAAATGAATCGACATTCCGTACTAAAACAGCTTATGCTTTACCCTTTTAGAATCAGTCACTTAAAAAATAAAATGCCGAAAACTTTTTTTTTTACGATTTTTCAAAAATTACTCAAAATTTTAACTTAACATTTAATAACTTCGTCATTTATGAATATAATCTCATAAAACTTTTTTTCGTGTGTTGAACAATATTACCCAAGATCTGTACGAAGATTAAAAAAATTGCTTAAAAATTACGGATTTAAAAAAAATGTGTTTTTCGTCGAGTACCCTTTTTGCGAGAATTCATTTAGCTAGACTGTTCGAAAATAACCGGCAAACGACCTAGCAACAATGATGCGTTAAATGAGATGAACAGACTGAGAAACCTGTCCAGTGATAACTAAAAAGTAAAAAATAAATTAGAAGTAAAAAGACCTTTTTAAAAACAAGCTTTTATTTAAATGCACTAAAAAGAATAAAATAAACTTTTTCTGTAAAGCTTTTTTTACTGTCAACTGATAACGTCATTACACAATTTATATGATATAAAAGCTTGTCGCGAGATTTACCTCTGCAGATAAACAAGTAAATTGATCTGATTGATTTTAATTTGTAAAAATTTCAAACTAAGTAAATAAGAGTACTTTAATCTCGCGACGAGCTTTTATATCATATAAATTGTGTAATGACGTTATCAGTTGATAGTAAAAAAAGTTTTACAGAAAAAGTTTATTTTATTCTTTTTAGCGCATTTAAATAAAAGCTTGTTTTTAAAAAGGTCTTTTTACTTCTAATTTATTAAAAAAATAGTTTTAAATTCTTTCAAATTTTTTGATGTTATTCTTTTTTATTTTATTACACTTTAGAAACTCTTGGTAAACATTTGAAGATAGTGTTACAATATTGAGATATTCTTTACTATGCAGTCATTATTCCATTTTTTATGTTTGTTGATGTATTTAGTGTGACTTTTTAAGTTGAGAATTGTGTATTTATTGAAATTTTGTAGCACATTTTCATTACATTATTTTTCCTCTCTTACAGTACAGTGCAATTGATACCAGTCCTTTGAGTAATTATGTTATGCACCCTTTTTGGAATCTAGTTGTGAAAGTAAGTGATTATATATATTTTTAAACATTTTCCTCTCTTTTAATTTACCACCAGGGGTGTCAAACTCGAGGCCTGCAATGAACATTTTTGCTTCTCGGCCAATATATCGGCACACAATAATATATAATAGAATCAAAAAAATTTCTCCTGAAATATGAAAGATAGTAGCATAAGAGAAGATATGTCAAGTGTCAGGATGCAAACATTACATTTTTCTTGGTTTTATAAATGTTTATTGTAATGTATTATTTGAAATAAACCCACATTTCAATGAACATTTTTTTTACAGCTCACCTTAAGTTAAAACCTTGTTTGTTTGGCCCAAGTTAGCCTTTGAGTTTGACACCCTTGATTTGCACTGTCAAGCCAAAACATAACATCTCCACATTTTTTAATGAACTCTTTGGAATGATGTGGAAACCACAGGATTTAGAGAGAATGGTATTTAACTGCTGCTGGAGAAATTAAACTACCATTCTTGCACTTTTGAGAGCAAGGGGAAAGGTGGCTGATCTAGCAAATTTGATAGAGGGCAATTTGTAATGGGGGTCTGAAGACTCAGAACGAGTATCTCTGAAACAGCATGACTGGTAGGCTGTTCATGTTCTGCTGTTCTTGGTATTTATGCAAAGGGGATAAATAACTGCAAAACCAGAAGTAGACACCTAGCTGTTAGACGTTCTTATATCATAAAAAAAAGATGCTGGAAATTGTCCTGCTTCGTAAAGCAAAATCGGCGCCAGACAATGATTCAGCCGACAGCCCAATACATTACATGTCCAAGTGCCAGTGTTTTGGAATATATAGTTCAGCGGGATACTGTTTGATATGTGGCTGCACAGCAAATGTTCCATTTGTGGGCCTCTGTTGACCAAGTGTTATTGTCAACTACCCCTAGAATGGGCTCAGAAACATTGCGACTTAACCATAAATATGTGGAAGAGAGTTTCCAGGTTGAATGAATCATGATTTCTCATTCATCATGTGATGGTTTTGCTGTCTTCCACATGAAACAGTTGCTCTATCCATGTATACAGACTGGTGATGGCTGTATTATGCTTTGGAGAATGTGCTCATGGGGGACTCTGAGGAGCCTTGGTTCTAGTAGAAGGGACCGTGAGAGTTGTAGACTATCTGAGCATAATTGTGGATCAGTTGCACCCTGTTATCCCAATTGGAAATGGGATCTTCTAATAGGACAGCGTCCCATGTGGAAAGGCTAGAATTGTTTGGAAGGTTTGAGAGTATAAAGATAAATTTCAATATCCTGGCTACCTAATTTAGTGTATTTTAATCTGATAGAGCACATTTGGGTTTTCATAGAAAGTCAGCTCAGAGGTCAAACATCTTCATGTCAGAATATCTCGAATTTACGTAACCACTGCTTAGACAATTAGTACAACCTGTCTCCAGTCATCTACCAAAACTTGTGGTATCCGTGCCAAGGCAAATTGCAGCTGTCTTGCTGGTAGAAAGTGGTGCAATGGGTTATTGGGTTCATAATGTTTTGGCTCTTTGGTGTATTTGTAACAGCAATTTTATATTGGTAGCAATTTGAGAAATGATTTTTTAATGTAAAAGGTTAAGTATATATTTCTTCTAGAGCTATCATAATTTAGTTGTTCAATGGATGTATGCAGTATTAAACTTTTTTACCATTTAAGTTATAATTATGTATCAAAAATATACTTGCTTTTGTATTTTAATTGCTTTGAAAACTTCATAATGACAATGTATATTTTGTTATAAGCAGTTTTGTATTATTTTTAAAACCTGCTTTAAAGTTTGCTTCAGATCTGCACTGAACTTCAGTAGTATTCAACACATTCATTAGCAGTATATTTTGATGAATTTTTTAAAATGTATACATATTTCTTTCACCATTTCCATTCAAATGAGTATTTTTTCTTGAAAAATAAAGACTTTTCAAACTGCCTTATTCTGATTTTTTAACTTGTTAGTATCAATAATATTCTGAAAAAAATTAAATTTGGTGAACTCTTAAAATTAATCATACACATGCTACCTGAAATTGAAAATTAAAAAGGTATTAGTTTTTGTAAATATTGGAAGGTAATATGTTCCAGTACTATGAAATATTTGAATATATGTACAAATTATTTTCCTTCACTATTCCCTAGAAAAATTGCCTTACCTTTAGCTAACAAGAGGTCAATAAATGTCTTCCACTTATAACAGTGCACTTAAAATTTTAAAAAATGGAGAAATTTCACTATTTGTTAAATTTTACAATTATTTAACTTACCAATTTTTAGCTTTATTGTTCTAAATGGGGAAGTTTGGGATATGAGAAGTGGGAAAAAGCCTTATCTGGCTTCAGTACCACCCACTTTTCGAAATTGGGTGTGATAGAGAAGTTTTTGGGGAATCTGCAAGACTTTACACTGTTACTTTGAAAGGCAGGTAATGCAATCACTACAGTCAGACTCCATAATGATCTTACTAACCATTGATGGTTTTTATGTTGATTCTTATTTGCTGTGATTTTTCTTATTGGTGCCATTTCTGAAGGCTTGAGCTGATTATCAATATCGGAGATATCATCAACTTCTGTGTATTTGTATTTATTTGATTTCAGTTTGTCCCAGTAAACAGATATCCAGAAATCGTAGATGGTTGATAAAAGTACTATGATGGCTCCCTTTGCTATCTGTTCTTCTTTCAAGCCTCTTTGCTAATTTACCACTGGTGTAGCTAGTCCTAAGTGGACCCAGTATCAAAATTCCTTAGGGGGGCCCCTTTTTGGAGCTCCTTAACATTTTACAATTCATTTTGGGGCTCCGTATCATTGATACGGCAGTAGCTACGTCCCTGTTACTTACATTAGTTTTCTGCAAGTCCTATTATCCAAATTTTCCCAACTCATATTTTTTTCTAAGAACATAAAATGTAGCAGGAATTTGGTCATCTTTTATTGCAACAATTAATTTAAATCGTGCCTTCACACTAATTATTTATTTTTTGTTCAGTCCACAATAGGATATCTTCATGCCGCTGCATCAAAAATTGGAGCAGATTCTATTTTGTAGATGTCAATCTTTTTCATGAATAAAGATTTGTTTGTAGGATTTTTTTAAAATTTATAATAACTGTAATGACACTTAATAAGTATTTGTACTATCTTGTGGTCAAAAACCACAGCAATAGCAGCCTTTTTGTATAAATATATTTTTTAAGCCACCATTTTATCTAATTTAAAAAAACTCTCCTATTGTTGTAGAGTTGTGACATCTATGTAGGAAGCAGCACATTATGGTATATATATATATATATTTTGAAGAAAGCTTTCTGTGGAAAAAAGTCACTTAGATCAATGAACATTTAAAAAACTAAATCCTTTTTTTTTACATTAACAATTTTATTACAATTAACCTTTTTTACCATACTTCTTGGTAGTAAACACTCCACATTAAAAAACTGTACGAAAACAAAAGTTAAAATGATTGCTAAAAAAATGACGCATTACTGTCTATTGGCAATTGACTGAAAGTCAAAATAATTTGGTGAATGTTTGAAGACTTCTTATCCATGGAACTTGAATATGATACATGTCAGTAACCAGTGGTGTACACAAGGGTGGGGTTCAAACCCCTTCCTTAGACCAACATATTTTTAATTTTTATCATAAAAAATAATATCATGGTGCTTTTATCTAAATTTTTTTTTATGACCCCTCCCTTGAAATTATTCTGTGTATGCTACTGTCAATGGTTAGTGAAGTAACGGAAATTGGGTGTGAAACACATGAGCTGCTAGTAATATTGTCTTTCAGGCTTCCTAGTATGGATTTTCTTAGAAATCTAATTTAAAAAATTGTTCTATAAAAAAAAGTGGATATGAGAAATATATTTACATTTAAGGTTTGGTGATTAAAGTTTAAAGGTAAGTTAAAATTTTGTAGTTTTTTTTTCAATTTTCTGAATAAAATGTTTTAGGCACCTTTTATACATAAACAATAAAATTTTTGAATTTATAGGTTTTAATTTTTTTTTTTTTTGTTCCTTATATTTCAAACTAAATACATAATTGTCTGTCCTAAAAACATCATTGGTCTTTGATGGTTACGGAATTTGATTGATCAACAGTTGATTGTCTTGTGTCCTTCAATGTTATGGTGTAATAAAGGTGTTAGAAAACCAAAGCTTCCCAATCATATACAAGTGAAATGTTGTGTCAAGCTTAACCCCTTAAATTGTTCACTTTTTTTGCCTAAAATGTTCCAAAAAAGGGCACATTTTTTATTGCATATAATTTGAGCACAATACTTAAAATTCTTCCACTTTTTGCATTTTATTTTAATTTTCAATTTTAAAGTTTTCACGCTATTTTTAATTTTATAATTGATTGTGGAACGCAAACTCCTAAATGTTTGCTTTTTATAAGTACTCTGCATGTTACAAAGGAAGTTTCATATATCTTAAAAAATTTCTCTCATACTCACAAAAAAATCATGTCTGTACTTCCTTTTTCAAACTGTTGAGGGTTTTGTGTATGTGCAAATATATATGCACACACAATGGGGACACATAATATCAGCTTTTTTTGGATTATCTTTCTATTTTCATTTCTTCTCAAGCAACACATTGCCTTGTCAATCCCAGTTCTTTATGGAATATTTTTAAGAATCTAAATTCCTGCCTACAATGAAAAACTGCATCTCTTAAAAATACTAGCACTAATAATCTCAATATAAGAATTAAAAATATGCACAAATCAAAGATAGAAAGAAAACAGTGCCCATACAGTGTGCAGGCAAATCGTTTGTTTACAGATTTTGGTAGCCGATATGGTGTATGGACCAACCAGTTAAGGGATTAAGATAGAAGAATTTCAAAAAGTGTGTGCTGCTGAAGCAAGAGAAGGCATTGAGACAATTCTTTATTCAGGATAAGTTACCAATTCTCTTCAAAATTTATACTTCGAATTAATTTATTTGAATAAGAACATGAGGGGGAATTTTATAAACTAAGCTTCTTATTAGATCAACATAGTGTTAAAATATTCAAAATGTAAAATATGTGTGCTATTTAAGTTAATTTTTCACCTTTTATCAAATTAAAGTCAAATGAAATTTTCATTTGCTAGTTTTACAAAAAAATATTTTTGAATTTTTTTGCTTGAAAAACATTTTGAATTTCTAAGCATTTTTTTTCTGCTTCTCATATCCAAAGCTTTAAACTTAGAACAATGTTATGACATTGGTAAATTAAATCATTATTTTTTCCCATAATTTTTTATAATTAAGTTTCTCAAATTTTCAGAACTTTTAGTGTGATGCTTGAGTGTAAAATATTTTTTGATTTGAATTGTTTCTCTTGTCATTTTGCATAACTAGTTGCAAGGCAATTTTTTCTAAGGTATAGAGATCGAAAAAAGGGAGAGGGTATCCAAATATCTTTCCTTTGATTGCTTGTTTTTTGATGTGTAACATCTTTACTCTCTGTTGCTGGATATTTGTAGGAGTGTTCGTGAAAAGGGACGGAAATGCGTAACAGGAAGTCGGGGAAGCGCGCACTGTTTGATTTGACCAATCAGCGGGCTTGGTGGTGTCTCTTCGCTACCCTCGTCTTGGGGTCGAACTGTAGTAGCAATTAAGCCACCAGCCTTCCACACATAAATAAACTTCCAGAATAAACTTGCGATTTTTACGCTCAAATGTCAAAGTCTCAGGGCTCGTTGTGTTTGAAAATGGACAAACCGTCATTTTTGTGGTCGAATACATTTCTCCGAATCAAACAGTTAAAAAAATTCAAGATTTCCTGCATTTTGTACTTTTACCATACACCAAAGGTGGTTCTTCTCTTTTTTTAAAAAAAACTATCACTCGCTCCCCATGATTTTGGGTGGTGGTTTTAACGTTAACTTCAGTTTGCCAGAAGCTGAGCCGCTCATAGCTTTTCTGAAAGATGAACTCAAGCTCGACATGAACACAAATCGAAATGTTTCGACAACTAACAGTGGTACAGTTATTGACGGTGTTTTTCAACGATTTTTAAGTACTTTGAAATCCCAAGGAAATGTGTCATATTTTAGTTTTCATAAATCTATTGTCTCCGCTCTTCCCCAAATATTTATGAACAAGAATAAATATTTTTGATAAACTGCATTATATACTCCTTGTGTTAATTAAATAAAAATTTCCTTAAAGATATAATTATTCCATAGAAAATTATTTCCAATCGTACCAGATTCTTTTTTTTAAGATTAAAGTCACTATTGCGTATTTACCAGGATAACATGTCAGATGTTACTCATCATATGCGACTACTGTAAAGCTCGTTTTTTGTTTGTTTTGTTAATGCTACACTTGGAAGTTACACATAATCCTCATAACTTTGAACCTCGGTCAAGTGATGACACCTGAGCTGGCACACCACTCTCAATTACTGCATCATGCCAATGTAAAGACTACAATCCTTCACATTGTGCATCCGCCCACTGTATGTCAACTTTTTAGTGGATTCTGGGAGTTCAATTCGTAGGTTCAATTTTTTCAAATGTTTTTCTTTACTTGTCTACGCAAATAAATTTCAGGAATTTTGTTGCCAATTTTTATTTGGTCATGATACAGCCACACATTACATAAAACAAAACATAACAGTTAAAAACTAACGCTGTATCCATTAACTTTTTGTTTCTTGCCATTTTTGTCCCTCCCCACCTGTTCGTTAACATTTTCCTTCCTCCCTTTCTTGTAAAGTTCTCTTTTTTTAATATTCAGGTGGCAGCATCACCTATACAGTTTTTGGCTTACACCAGGCTGGATAGAAACCATGCCTATTGCATGCTAGTGATTATAACCACTTGATTGCTGTGGCTGCTTGTACAGTATTGTTGAGATTTTTAAGGAACTCCATTTTTTATTTCATCACTCAAAAAAAATTATTTTTTTTTGCAAGTCAGTTCTATAATTTTTCTTGATAACAAAGCATTGGAGATGAAGGGTTTTTGAGGTTTTCCATGACCTAACTCTTCAAGAAATTCAAATTCATCTGCTACCTACTTGAATGGTCTAATTATTTTTTTCCGTTCATTACTGTTAGGATACTAGTGCAGAAAAGGATTGATTGCTTTTAGAAAACAAACTCCTTAAACATATAAAGAAACAGGTAAAATATTAAGGGTTATAATAGCTAGTTTAGGAAGGATCTGGAAGCATTTCCAGGAAATTTGTAAACCAGAAAAAAGTAACTTCAAATTGAGATTCTTTATTACATTGAAGTATTAAAAATCATCGTTGAATCAATTTTGGTATGTCTAAACTTTTTTTAGCAGTAGCTGTTAATACTTTAGAAAAAGTCTGATATGGGTTATTGGAACAAGGTCAAAGAGAAAGCATGTAAACCATGGGTGGCCTACCTATGGCATGCATGCCACAGTGTGGCACGGTGGAGTTGTAACTGTAGCATACAAAGATTTACTGAAAAATTAAGTGTGAAAAGATGATAATAAATAACAATTCTGTTGGCAATTTTATTTATAAATGCTGTTATCTGGGACAAAAAAATCCCACTTAAAACTTGGATCAACATATGTTTGTGAATGAATGTTTCTATTTTTTGAAAATAAAATCAAAATATAGCTGATATGCATCTAAAACTACCTAATTTTATCAGTATCTTCAAGGACTAATCCTAATATAGGTTACTTGGTAAAAAAGTACCAATTCAAAAGCCTATAATGTACTGATTGTTGAAGAATTTAACTCTAAATTAATTAAATTTACTCATTTTTATATTACACCTAACTAAACTGATTGAATCTGTAAAAAGAGTTCATTAATAATAAAACCAAAGTTTGTACTTTTGTCTTATTTTCTATTTTATTTTTAAATTTCCACTACTTAGACTTGCACTCAAAAAATTGCTATTATGTAAAAATCCCATAATAAGCTTATAAGTGACTTTTTTTTTCACTTTCATCCTATTTCATTTATTTGTTGGAAAAGTTGAATGTGGCATGTAGAATTTATCAGATCTTCCCAAAAAGTTGACCACCCATGATGTAAACCATACAAGAAGCACTTCTAGATGACTCACATGAAGGGGTTAAAAAGAGAGAGGATGGAATTAGATCACAAAATACATGTGTGTTAGACTGAAAATTACTGCAAAGAGTTATATTTTTCTGAAGAAACATGTGACATTGGTAGCTTAGTAGTCATGATCATTAGCTTGTGACCAGTATGTCATGAGTTCGAGCCCTACTGCCGCTGCTGAAGACCTGCAATGTAAAGGAGTTAATGCAGGTTAATTTTGTTGTGGCTCACAGTCCCTCATTTAACATGACATGATAGTTTGGAGAAGGTAGTACCAGCTTGGGTGTCATCCTCATCATATGACTGTGATTCAAAATTACGAGGTCTGTCACCAATAGTCCTTGTGTTGTTTTATAATGTGATATTTAAAGAACACTCAGCCATTTATAAAACACACTTTTGTAACCGCGGTAGCCTAGTGGTCAAGATAACGGACTTGTGGCTTGCCTGTCATGAGTTCGAGCCCAGAACCACTGAAGACTCACTCTGTAGGGAGTGATGCATGTTAAATCCGTTGGTGTGGTGTGGTAGTTTGGAGAGAGAGTGCCAGTTTAGGTGTCATCCTTGTCACTCGACCATGTTTCAAAATTGTAAGGTCCGTCGCCGAAAGCCCTCGTGTAGTTGAACAGTGCGATGTTAATATTCACTCACTCACTGAAAAACACTTTAGTGGTTCAGGGATTTAATTACAACTTTGTAAAATTGAGCGATAGAGGACCTCTTAATCAACACCAAATTATCAAACAACCAAGCATCCACCAAAATGTTTTTGGGATTTTTCAGTATTTTTGAGACATTCCCATTCTTGTAGATGGAATGATGTTTCAATTATAAAGTCGTATGAAATAGAAAAGTTCCTCCAACCATGGCTAAACTCCGGTTAAATGGAAATGGAGTTTTCCTTTACTAGTCTATGCACCATACTACACTTTGAAAAAGATTTTTTTTAAAAATTCAATAGGCAGGCTTTGAAAGTTAGAATAGCCTTAAAATTCACCAGACTTGAAAAACATAAAAATAAAAAAAATTCTGGTCCATTGTGAAATAGACTTAAAAAAGGACTGTGTGGCAGGTCTTGCTTTCAAATGAATTTGTTATAGATCCCATTTTTTTTCAAAAGTGAATCTTACTGTGTGTGGCTGCTTAATTTTCTATGAAAGTGCCCAGACTAAGACAGTTTCCACACATATAAATTGTGACAGAAGTTGACCTTTTAACCTAACATGGGTCAGGAAGTATTAGAAACTGGACAAGATTTTTACATGAAATTCTCAGTTTTTGACATCAATGGATTAATGGTGATTTTAGTTATGTTCAATAGCAAATATTCTAAGTCAAGTGTCTTTTTTTGAAGGTGTGATTTAATCAACTTTTGAGAGACAAAAAGTATAAACTCAGACATTAAAAAAACTGATTTTCAGACCAGAAACACTCATTTTTAAACCAACAGTATTCCGGACATTGACTTGTTAATGCTCAATTAGAGTATGTATGATCCTCAAGGAGAGACCTTTTGCAATGCTCAATTGATCACCCAAGCTTTGAAGGTCTGAATATAAAGCATGTGCAGCAACCATTTAAATGTTATTTTTCATAACTTACCATCTTAATTTTTAAGCTTGTAAAATTGTTGTGAGGTTACAAATTCAGTCTTGAGTCAATAATCAACAGAACCTGTGACATTGGCTAGTGATACCATTGGTGATATGGATGTGATTTGAACACAACCTTTTAAGATCTGCACTTTGCACATGTAACAACTGGTCTCAAGAGGAATTCCTTACCAGAAGATGGGCAGCTCAAATCTTCCTGTCCAAAAGGAGTGGCCAAGGTAATACTGAGAGAAAGGAGGATGATGCCCGAGTTAGCACTCTGCTCTCCTAGCTTTCACATCATTCAAATTAGCATTGAGCTTTGAAGCATTTTAGAAGATTCATTGCAATAGCCGTTTTGATGGCTTGGAGTGTGATATTCATCAAATCAAATCACATTATATACAAGTGCATCAGCCCTATTACACAACTATTATAATTTCTGGTGTTGTGTAGCAAAATAAATTTACAGCAAGGTGGTACAATATCAATTGTTTTTATTGGAGAAGATGCATCATGAAATATATACTTATGCATAAAGGAATGGGAACACACAAACACACACAGAGACAAGGAAAACGCATGTAGCTGGTTAAGCTTCCTATTTACATCTGAGAGGGAGACAGGTTTTCTTTATTAATTTCCTTGGAGGGACTAAAACTTGAACACACAACAAACCATTAAAACATCTTTGTAAGTTTTATAAGCCTATCTTGATAATCAAAAGTATTTCTTTAGGCAGATAATAAATGCATATGAGCCAAATATTTTTACATTAATACTCTTGTACTATAAATACCTAACTAAAAAAAAAAAATGAGATTTTAAAATAGTTCATAGTTATAAAAAACATTATAAAATAGAATTAGGTAGTAGAAAATGCTAAACTTTTAAAGTATATGCATTTAGAAGAAACTCATGAATATGTGGGAATGGTAGAATGGTGACGAAGTGTCTGTTTCCCACAGGGAAGCTTAACCTTCAATCGCTTGAGTATTGAGTTACATTTGTTTGGCTTATTTTTCAAATTTTAGCCCAATACTGTATTAAAATATTTAAGTTTAAAGAAAGATTTTAGAAATTAAGAGAAACAATACTTTAGAGTAATAAGAAAATTTTCTTTAATATGTGTACAATATTAGTGCCTGTTTATTAAAGCTAATGTAATGAAAGTGTAGTTAAATTGGAAACCCAAGTGTAAGTGTTTGTGTTGTAATATGTGAGAGAACTGTGCCGGTTACAGTTTGCTCTGGCAAGCCGCAACAGACTTGATCAGCCAGGATCTTGTGGGGAGCATGTGGCTAGTGTTTGTGGATGAATAATACAAGAATTGAAAAAGAATTTATGATGTGTCTGCTGATTCAGCTTCTCATTTCAGCAAGGGGATTCAATTAGGAATGGAAAGGAAGTCTCGCCTATTGAGCTTTTTGACCTTTGCATTGAGGGGAAGTAGTTTGGCAATTGGGAAGCAAACTAAAGACTATTGAGTCTTTAGCATTTCAGAGAGAGGAATAGGTTTGGGACCAGAAAAGAATTGAAGAAACTTATCTGCCAAGTTTTCTTTTCTAGGCAATGAGGGGAAGTGATTTGGAAAAACAGAGAAGTTTGTATTGGAATAGGTACTTGAGTATTTTTACTTTCATAGAGGAATAGATTCAAAAGAATAGATTGTTCTTTTGATGCCCCACCTGCCCATAAGTGATTTGGCACTTTCAACGTTAAAAGAAATAGTGCTCTATTTGTAATAAAATGTGGTTTTTCATAATAAGAGTTTTTAATGGTATCCAATTCTATTCCTTACAAAACTATAAAGTATTTGAAATACAAAATAAAATATTTTTAAAAAAAGTCAACGCAAAAATATTCATTTTATAAAAATGGACAAATTAACTTACATATCTCATAATTAAATAAATGTGAAGAGAAGTCATATGAAAGTTTTTGCTGTTTTTTTGTCATCTTTAGATTGACTGTAGGTTATTTTATAGAACATGCTTACAAGTATTACTCTATGCAAACACCTTTTTCCATACAACTACATTTCCTGTTTTTCACTTATTAGTTTGATTATACACACATGTCCCAAAATGTTTAATTACCAATTTTATTAAATTCAAAGCCTCTATAAAAGCCTGATCATAAATCTAATGTTGAACCAAATTAAGTATTTTTTCCTTGAAATTGATTAGCTTATATTCTTTTTAAATTCATTGCTGTCTTTTTAATATGTATTCATTACTGTGTTTTTGGAAAATATTTTTTATTTTTATTATGGTGATGTATATAAAAGGGAGAAAGCAGCGATAAAATTTATAAATTATGTATGTAAAATATCGATAGGAACATAGATTATAAAAACATGCACAATTTAAGTAATTTGAATGAAGGGGGAAAATGTGTTAACTTTAAAGCTGTGAATTATTTTATTCGTATTATAACTTTTAAATATTTATTTTTTCCTATGTTACATTATATAATCATTAAAATATTGAAGTTTTCTTGTAGATAGTAACTTTTATTGTGGATATATATATTTTTTGTCTGGGGGAGTATCAAGAATCAAATTTACTAGAATTAAAAGTAATTCAAAACAGTATTTAAACAGAAATTATGGTATTAATTTGTAAAATGTTACTTATATAATTTATTGTGCTTGTGTTTTGAAATAGCTTTTACTTGGTAATTAATAAGTGATTTTTTTTTCTTTCAGTTGGTGCCAACATGGCTTGCTCCTAATCTATTAACTTTCACAGGATTTCTCTTAACGTTACTAAATGCCATTCTTCTCTCAATATATGACTATAATTTCTGTGCTTCCAGTGATTCAGTTCAAAATATACCTCCAGTCCCTAGATGGGTTTGGTTAGTTTGTGCTATAAATCATTTTCTTGCACATACCTTAGGTAAGATTTTTTTAAAAAAATGTTTATTGCTATTTTATAACTAGAAATACATTGAAATTACATACAATTCTGGTTTAAACATGTAAACTTTTTGAAAAGCTTAAAAATTAAAGGAATGCTATGTTTGTTATAAGAAATTTGCACGCAAGAAAGTTTTTTTGTTTAGCTTCAACTTTTAGAATTGTATCATTAGAATTTATATTTTAGTAGATCCAAGTTTTGTTATTCTTTTCTTTGAATAAAATTGTTTCGAAAAAAGAGTAGAAAGATATTGTACTTTAATGTAACCCATAATTCATGCACTGCAGTGTTGAATTTTTCCATATTTGGTATTGATTACTGTTACAGTGAATGTTTTAATAACCTTAAGTTGCTACTCTTAAACCATGTGCATAAATGTGAATCCAAAAGGTGATAACAAGAAATTTATTTCTATCAATTATATACTTTTATGCCATTGTAGTTAATCAACATTGTCACTCTGGTTAATGATCTTAAGAGTGTTGTAACATTTTTGATGTTTTTTTTTTGATTTTTTTTTTTTTTTTACCCACCAAAGGGGATCTTATCTCACCCAGCAATGGCTTAAAACTTCAGAATTTTTTAGTTAAGATATGATTATTTAATTTCAAAATTCTAAATGAAAATTAATGCTAAAAACATTTACCTTTGGTTTCAATTTTCTGCAAGTATTCATTCATATAAGTTAGTTAGTTTTTGCTAATATTGTAAGGAAGTGGATGTATCAGTTTTTGATCATTGGTCAATATTCATGATGCAAAAACTAACGAATTTTTTACATATTGAATATGAATTAAAATATTCATGTTTCAACTACTGAAGCACATTTTATACATATGAAAAAGAAACTGCTGCATTCTTTTTCCACAATGTATTTTACTTTTCATGAAAAATATTGAAATTTTATGCCTAATAAAACTGATTAGCGAAATTGGTCTGAAACTATTTTCTTGATGCACAACTCTCACTGGACAAATATGAGGAACTGAGTCAGCTATAATGGTCTTCCCCATGTAGCCCATTTAGAATAGTCATTTTTCCTAAGACTCATGTAGATTGTTTATAAAGGTCCACATGGGAGCAATACATGTATAGAATAATACCTGGTAGAATAATAAAAACATTTTCGATTTTAGAGCCTTCTGGGTGTATTTGCAATAAGTCCACATTGGCAAGAAATAATGTCCCTGGTAAAGTAGATACAAGAGTATTTTGCTTTTACACCTTTGTCAATGATTTTACATGCATTGCATCAAACAAATTTAAATAAATACAATTTAAAATGTAACCAATTAGCTTGTTCAGATAAATAGTGATACAACATCCTAGAATTTGCATGAGTTAGGGTTTTTGGATGGAGGAAAGAATGCTTTTGTGTCCATCCTAAGCTTGACTTGCACATTTCCATGTTGTTGCTGCATTTTTTATGTTTTGTGAATGTATTGCTCTTGTATGTATGTATATATATATATATATGTGTGTGTGTGTTTGTGTGTATATGGGGAGTTACAGCATGGTGTACATCCAGGGAATATAGAAGATAGTGCTGTCTTTTGCTAAAAACTCTTACATTTAATGGTGAACACTTAACAAAGGACTACACAATCATACATGAAGACGTACAGAAGACTTGAACACTTCTGATACTCAATGGTGGTAACATAGTTCTTAAATTCCTGGCACAGTCCTAACACAATAGTGCAGGTGGTGAGTGATCTACTCATCACTCCTATTCTTGCAGCAGATAACTGGACACCTTCTTGTCCAGTTCCTGCTCTAATTATCTCACTCTCCTCTTGATATTTTGCTAATGGTTGTGCACCAGTGTCCTCTATGGAAAATCTCGAATATTTGCATGTATATATATACACGCATATATATATATTCGAGGCATATATATATACGCATACATATATATTGTATTGCATATATATATATGCAATACAATATATAGAGAGAGCAATACATACACATATTGCTCTTATGTGCACATCTTCATAATATCTTATAAAAAGAAATTTTACCAGCATGTGTTTGATTTCTTTTGGGCATGACTACATTGAAAATGACATGGGAAAATCCCACATTCTAGTGTATATATATGTGTGCGTGTACTTCAAATTTATAAATTTTCAACTTGAATAATCCTTTTCCAGAAAATAAGGGAGGTAATTCATGTCCTTTAGAAGAGATTATTGAATATACATTTATTAAAATGGCACCACTGTTAAATGCGTTTTTATGCATACAAACCTTTGATAATTATTACGGAATTTGTAATATTTTAAATTTATAATAAATGTACAGATGCCCCTTGTATAACAGGGTTAATTCGCACCATGCTATATCGAAAGTGTTATACAAGACTTATGTATTTAAATTATTATTTGGTTTATTTATTGAATTAATTATGTATGTACATAATATTAATTAGGGCAATATGTACCATGTTGTATCAAAATTGTGTTTTGTGTTGTTTCAAAACGTGTTATACGAAACTTTGAAATAATATAAATCAAGGTAATGTGTACCGTGTTATATTAAAATCAAGTCTTAACATGTGAAATTTTAGAAAAACTTAAACTTTCTAGTAAAACATACAAATGAAGAAGTAAGTGAACTTTAACTAAGTAAGTGAACTAAGCAAGTTTTTAATCAAAAACAAAAAGTTTGAAATGAACTAAAACTAAAAATACAACAAAAAATGTAATCTAAAAATTATAATAATCATTTCAAAGCAAATAAAAATGACTATTTAGAATCACACACATACACACACAAGATAAATTTTTGTCTCTCGTCAGAAATTGCAGCTAATTTTTTTCCCCTCAAAGTTTTTGGCTGAAACTTCTCCAATGTTACAAAAGTTATCTGACAATTTCAATTGCCTGTTTCGATTTTGCAGTTCTTTCAGAATTTCTCAAAAAGGAAATGAACCTTTTAATTCTGTTTTTAAATTTCCTGCTACATACTAATGAAACAAAGTTGAGAATTCTCCTTATTGAACGCACTAGAAAAAAAATCTATTCATGAATTCTCCTTATTGAATAAAAATATTTAATTTTTTAAAAAAAGTCTTTTTTAGTATATTAAAAGTAAATTCTTTCTGAATTTTCCTGTAAAAAAAAGTAGCAGAAAATGGAGACAGTGCAATTAAATTTTATAAGGAAAGAAGTTTTTTTATATAAGAAATGTGTATTTATATTTTCTAAAAATCCATTGAATTAAAATTTAATTTTGCATTTACATCTGTTATTTCATCATCAGTCTAAAGAAAGATAACACTTATGAAATACCCACAATTTGGCCATTATAACCTTTTAAATTAAGTCCTTTAAAAATGGTATGAATTTTATAGAACCATTCTTTTCAAGATTGATGGATAGCTGAGTAGTCTTAAGCTTGAGTGTCACTGAAAGCTTGTTATGTAAAGGGGCTGATGCACATTAAATCTGTCACACACACAAGACTCAGTCTTCCTGTTGGCAAGTCAAGGCAAAGTTCTTCTGTCTTTGTGCTTCCAACCGTTCTTGAAAATTTGTCACATTAGTAGTGAATCGTCCTGTTTATATATGTGAAGATTTTAGTTTCTTTGGTTTCAATCATTGTCTCGCTTTCTAATATCTTTTAAGTGTGACAGTTTTAATTGTAAATATAATTAGCTAAAAGTTCCCCCCTGGTTACTAAAGATTTAATATGTAAAATTTATAAAAGTGTTCAATACAAAACATGTGAGGTGCATCATATAAATAAGTAAATTATTTTTAAAACCTACTTATACTAAGCAGTTCTTTAAGTTTCAGCAGTTTTGTATTTATTTTTTTCCATCGAATTAAATTTTTTCATTAACTTATAAAATACATTTTTAAGTATGAGCAAATGTACACCTTTCAATTAAAATTTTTTTTTCGTATTTGAAGCAAAAAAATAAAGAAGAAAACTAAAACAATTTCAATGTGTTGCTGAAGTATATTTTGCTTTATTGGACATTATTGGGGGGAAACTCTTTTAAAAGAAATAATTTTTAAAGTGCATAACCTTCAAACATAGTGGTAGTTCAAGAATAAGATGTTAATACATGAAAGAGACTTTTGCATCTGAATATTTAATCGAAACATTTTGTGTTTTTACAATTTCTGGAAATTGTAATCCAGCATCTTTTAGTATCCCACTGTTAAAGATGTATATTTCTAAAATATTTCTTTGTGTTATAGGGATTTCATTTATATTACATACGGTTGAAAAAATTTGCTTTTTTTTAAATACATTTCATCTTAACAGAATATAAACAATCGTATGAAATACATTTTTTTTTTGTTAAACTCCTTTCCATTATTTTGTAATTATACTTTAAAAAATATAAAAGAGGGTTCTTTAAATATTTTTATAAAAATTGAACGAGTTTACCATTATCTGTTAGAGATGCAAGTTAAGAATATAAAATAGTTTTTGTGAAAACATTAAACCAAATTATAAGTTATTGCACAAGTAACATAAAATAAATTTTTTAATGAAACTATTAAAATATTTTTCTAAACAAATTCAGATTCTTAAATGTTTTGATTGCAATTCTTAGAAAACATACATTTATTTTGTAATGCCAAATTTAAGTGATCATATAATTCCTTAATGAACTGTTATAAAAAAGACAAAATTTGGTCTTTTTTTAGTGTCAGTAATAGTAGTTGATATATTACTATGATACTAACAGGTATGACCTATGTTATTGAAATCGAAATTTTATGTTTGAAAAGATTTTTTCTCTTATCTTGAAGTATATTTAAAAGCTTTGCTTTCTATCAATCAGTGTTTCAAACATAAAAAGGGTGCTTATATTTGCATTCCAAGATGGGTAAAATACAGTAGGTCATCGTTCCTTTGCCTTTTGATGTTGAATGGACTCGGTCAAGTCATATTAAAGATGCTTTACCTTCTGAATGATGTTGATGCATTTACAGAGATGGTCAGTATAGAAAAATTAGTCTTGCTTTGAGTATCAGTCTTCTCTCATGCAGGAATTGCAAAAATTAAGTAACCTTTGTATATGATCAACTTCCGAGATTCTACTGATTACTAAAGGACAATGAAACATTTTCAATTGATCAAATACATGAATTTATATGGATACAACATTAATATATAGCTGAATTATTTTTCTTCAACAATTCCAAGGGAAATGAATTTCAGGAAGTATGAAAATAAAATAAACACATTTATATTTAGCTGTTATTGTTGGACATTGTAGATTTAAAAATATGCAAGATAAGTTACTTTTCAAATGTTTATATTATTGACAAAGTGAATAACTTACATATATTCCAAAGCTTGTGATTAGATTATGTCTGTATGTATAAATATTAATTGAAATGTGATTTTTATTATACTGCTTACATAAGCTCTCGTGTAGCTGCACATATTCTTTTCGCTAGTCGCTGGCCTTCATCTGTTTCCTGCCCTTCTCTCTTGCACACTTAACATCACAATCTGAGAGAGGTGGTACTATTTCTGGTCTTCTCATTAGTTTGTTTGATGTTTCTGCTACGCTTCTCTTGTAGATACATTTTTTTTTTTGATGAAGGAAAAGTTTTGTTTCATGACACCCTTTCTAATTAATAAGCTTTCTAACTTCAAACAATTGTTTTTTGAGAGGAAAATTTTAAATTCCTTTTTTTAATAGTATTTTCAAATTTTATTAAAGTCCTCATAAATTTGAGTACAAAAATTACTTAAATTATCTGGAAAGAAATAACATACATTTTCGTTTGGCTAAAATTATAAAGTGTAATAAATAGATCAGCATATTTACAACAAATAAATTAACAATTACATTTCATCTTATTTTAATCTTTGTATAAGTATTAATTTTTCTACAGTAGCAACATCAAATCATGGTGCTTTATTCAATATATGAACTCTACTTAATGAACTTTAAAAATAAAATACGTTTTTGAGTACTTTTGTTTTTACAAAAAAGTAATCAGATTAAGAACTGAATAATGTGAATTTTGGTCTTCATGGAGCACATGCTTCTGTTTTTCAAATTTATGACAAAATTGAAGTGATTGTTAAAAAATTAGAATTGTGACATCATCGCCTCATTTTGAAGAGAGATTATAGTTTTGGAACATTTCCCAAAATGAAAGATTTTCTCCATTCTATTGAGAAGGTCTCTGAAGGAGACGCAATGCTTATTACATTAACTTAACTCAGTGGCGCAACAGCCCATGAGAGCCAAGGCCTACTGTGCCCAACTCAGTATACGTGACCTTGGGCCCTGAGGTGCATAAGCAGATGTTTCTGTCTGGTGGTCAGTCTGACATGAAACCCCCAGTGTTAAGTTCCCTAGCAAGCTTGGTGCTCATTTTATTGACCCACTGAAGGGGATGAAAGGCTGAATCAACCTTGCCCAGCCCAGAGTTTGAACCTCGGACCTATTGTGGGGATGCACGATGCACTAACCACTGGGCTTCACTTACTACATTACATTTAATGAATTTAAAGCAAAGTTTCAGCGAATATTTTCCTGTTTCCGAAGGAAAAAATAACTGGATTAGAGATCCATTTGCAGTAGAAGTGCACGAACAGGATGGTTTCACACCATTAGAAGAACTGATAGAAATTTTCTCAGCTGGTTTTTGAAATGGGTTTACAAGAATAAATCCCTTGCAAACTTTTTGGGTTACTTACAAGAAAATTTTTATATTGAGTTGTCCACAAAAGTTCTGATTCCTTTTCAAACTACTTATCTCACTACAGCCTGCATGCGTTCATCAGTTTGCCCAAAACTGTACAAAAACCAATGCAAAATTCTTTACAATGACATACAAATGTTTTTATATATAGTTTTCCTATCAATGAAGATAATTTGCACATAATGTTTCTATGCACAGTGAACTCTTAAATAATTTTTATTATTGGCTTTATTTTGTTCTTTGTTTATACCACAAACAAATTATATGTTTTAAGCTGACAATATTGTAATGGAGATATTAAATATACAATGAAAGTGATCTGACAGTTTCAAAAGTTATGATAATTTAAGAGATTAAATATTTGCATAGCCAGCAATTGATAAATCAAACAAGAATTTATGTATTGTATTTCAAAGGGAGAATTACTTTCAATAAAAAAATTGTAGCAGGTGTGGTGACAAAGAAAGGGACTTATAACTAGGATTATTAGTACTTTGAACATATAGCCATGTACATGGCAAATGATGACAAATTGTAATTTTGTTATGGAATAATAAGGGCTTTCATGATGACTCCCTTGTGATCCAACTTTTCTGGTAAACATTGTAAACATTTTCAAAGTAACCATTGTAAATGATGTAATAATATTATGCACAAATACAAAAATGGTTCTCATTGTAAAGTTCTTCAATAATATAAACATGCATGAAATAATGACAAATATTTTTTTTCAGCATTGAAAGTATTTTATTTTTAACGATGCAATTTCATAGCCCCTTTCCTACTATCATTTTTTTTTTTTTTTTTTGTAAAATTGAGATTGTAAAAAATACTTATTTTCTAAAATATCTCCCTTGATTCTGTTGATTTCTATGAGATTCCAATTGATTTCCAGTTAAAGACCAGGATGGTCTGTCACTTTTGGATTTTTTTTTTTGTAAAATAAATTAAATGTATAAATTTTTAGATTTTTCTGATGAATTGTAGATTAATTGATAACTGTATTCAAACTCATAAAACTTAAATCCTATTTTTAAATGTTTAACTAGTGTGCTCAATGTTTTTGTTAAGAGTTTTTTAGGTGAGAAAGTGTGTTAATACATATTTAGTTTAAAAAACATATAATTCATTGTGAAAACCAACCTAACTTTTATTTTAATATAAATTCATCTTTTTTTAAACCCCAGTAAAACTTAAATTAATGGTTTTTTTGGGAACAAATGTAGATATTTTTTAAAAGTTAGTTGAAGTGTAAAATTACGAAATTTTCTTTTTCACATGTGTTTGAGTTTTATTTAATAACTGATTATTTGAAAAGAAAACAATGATGATTATTGTAATTTCTTTGGTAATGGGATTATCTTTTTTGTTTGTTTTTAAATCAAAATGTCTGTTGTACTGAGTAATATATGTAGTCTGCATGTTTTTGTAAAACAAGTACTACTAACAAGGCGTAGATGTAGGAATATTTGTTTGTGAAAAAAAATATTTTTCTAATTTTTTTTGTTTCTAATAGATTTGTTTACATATGCAATGTTTATCAGTCGTTTTATTTTGCTGAAATTAATTGCATGCATATATAATCTTTGCAGTAATAAGAAATTATTGATAACTGTAAGCCTCCAGAACCATTTTTTATTCATTTTTGAAGTTACATTATTAAACCATTCAAAAATATTTCTAAAGATCCCCCTTCCCCAAACTTCTTAAATTTCAAATTGGTTACCCATCTGCTCATCAAATTACGGAAATAGTTATGATGAAATTACACAATTCCAGACTGATTCAATATATGTGTACTG
Source organism: Trichonephila clavata (assembly GCA_019973975.1). Classification (NCBI taxonomy): domain Eukaryota; kingdom Metazoa; phylum Arthropoda; class Arachnida; order Araneae; family Nephilidae; genus Trichonephila; species Trichonephila clavata. Next base: position 181,057 of record BMAO01039163.1, read on the forward strand.
TGACTTTTTAAAAAAAAATTCTATTATAGAAAGAAAATTTTGCGCTTGAATGATATTTTATTTTGTAACATTCATTAGACACAGGGTTGCGTAACATTTGGGAAATATCAATAAGTTGATTCCTACATTGAACATTAAATTCTGTGACTATAAGAAAGAGTAATTTCTATCTTGAATCTATAATATTATCATTATCTTAGATGCCATAAATTATTTAATCACTAAAATGTTCCTATAGATAGTACTGTATAAGATGACTATTATGAATTTTATTCTTTTCCAACTTTTTACATTTTTTCAAATAAAATACACAAACTGAAAGTTATTTTTGTTCTATCCTCATGGGTGTTTTGCACACAAATCCAAACGGAACTGAAATCAGTATTTTTTTAAAAAAATCCAAGTAGCTATTCAAGTGCTAATTTGTTAATATAATGTGTAAACTTTTTTCTGCTATATGTATTAAACTCTTTTGACTAAAATGCATTAGTGAATCTAGAAATTAACTTTTTAATTCAATAATTTGTGTAAAGTGTAGCCGTTTAAAGTACTGCTAATGTGATTAACATTGATTTTTAAAAAGTTTCATGAAGTTATCTGACTGAGAAAATTTTCCTTTTTTGCATATTAACTATTTTTTCCTTAATTTTTTTAGATGGCATTGATGGAAAGCATGCTCGTCGTACAAAATCATCTGGGCCTTTGGGAGAATTGATGGATCATGGACTTGACAGTTGGGCAGCCTTATTTATGCCTACTTGTATGTATTCTGTGTTTGGATGTGCAGAATTCAGTTGCACTCAACTTAGAGTATTTTTCATTTTGTGGAGTGTTCATTTATGTTTTATATTTTCACATTGGGAGAAATATAATACTGGTGTGCTCTACCTTCCTTGGGGTTATGATATTTCACAAATGGTAAGTTTTATAGTTTTTGAATTATACTACATCAAAATTTTAAATTTGATAAATACAAGAACAAAAAGTGGATATTGAATGAAAACTGTCAAAAGCTGTTGAGTAATAAAGAAAAGAATTTTAAAAAAAAACTATTTAATTTGTTTCAGCCAATTAATTAATAGTTTAACACTTGAACATCCTTGTCTCTGTGGCAACTGATAGTGTTGATTTGACACCATGATACTTAATACAAGAAAATTAGATCTGAGGCTAGATCTATGTGAAAAAGAAATCTATAATTGCTCATTCTCTTATCAAAATATTCTTACTCTAACATTTTATGTGTGAGATATTAAGTTTTATGAATCCTGTACCCCCTAAAATTATTTCATAGAGTATTTGTTTCTAAGTTGCAAATACTAAATATAATTTTAACTGTCTTTATGAAATATTTGAAGCATTAAACTGTATAACATCTATTTTAGAGGAAAAGTAGAAAGACACACTTTATTACGTTAAAGTTTTTGATTGATGCATGTGAAAATTTGCAGGAAAAGTGCGTTTTTTAAAAAAAAAATACTTAAATTTTTTTTTAGGAAATAATAATTATTTCTTATTTAATTGCAAATTAAGAAGAAACAGGAGAATAGATTAAGTACCAATTATTATTTACCTTATGCATTCAATCAAATATTCAATGCATTTATGTGTTTTAAGTTACATACACATTTACCAGATTCAATAGTAATGGTTAAAATTTATCTTTCATTACTCACATTTTTTTTTTTAAAAAATTGCACATTTTCTTATTTAGTGCAATGTTATTAATTTGTCCCCTGAGGAATTCTCCAGTGAATATTTAAATAGATTGACATCCAAGTAAGAAAAGGAATTCTTAACCACACTTTTGAATTTCAAGTATTTTGTATGAACTGGATATATATATAAATATTGTCCTCACTTAATGCAGATTTCTATATTAATTTATCCTTAATATCAATTCTGAATTCAACATAATTATAAAAATCAATAGTTTCTTGTATATTTTTAGTGGTACTTGATGTATTTATTCTTGAAAAATGCAATGTTTAAAAACTTCAGATGTTTTTTCCATTTTTATTATTTTGTGAATTTTAACAGTGTTTAAATCTTCACATTAATAATTGCTTTTAATCTATTTTTATTGATAATTCTCATTAAGCTTATGCATTTCCTTCCTTTTTTTTTGTTCATTTATCTAAAAAATATCGTTCCAGTATTGGGCATCTGCTAAATATTTTTAGATTTTTCATCAGAATTGGATTGTCTCATGAGAAATGTCTTGAGGTACAGCTTTTTAAAAAACTGTATTCTGATTTATTATCAGATAATTTTTATTAGTTTTAAAATATTGTTCTTGGAACTTTATTTAAATAAAGTCATTTGTAAAATACTTATGCATATATGATGGCTGGATTAATTTTGCATCCGAAGTGTGATTTAAGTGGTTTGACCATTTTTATTTGTAAACCTCATATCATATAAGGATATAAAAATCAGTATGTAATTTCACCCATTGTTTAATAATTTACTGAGCAAATGCTGTGTGTAATGGAACAAATAAAAATCCCAATTATATTAGTATTTGTAGGATGGCATATTGGAGATTCAAGAAAAGTGGTATTGTAAAGTGATTTCTTATACAATGAAAATATGAGAATAAATTTTTGGAAATCTAATACCACGTCTCACAAATATTCAGACATTATTAACACCTATTTCTTTTAGTTTCAAAATCAGACCATTTGACATTTAATTGTATTTTCAATAATATGCTATAAGTACCTTTTTATTTAAAATAAATAAGACTTCCACAGGAACTAAAAAATTAGACACGAGTTCTGTATGCTTAAATTAAATACTTCGATTATTCAATTTCCAATCGCAGATTTGTCTGTGGTTCATAATTGTGATATCCATTGATAAAAGCACTTATGTTGTTTCACTGTCAGATGTTAGTAAAATAGTCAATCAACTCAAAATGCTTCCATCATCCTATTTAAATGTTTTTTTAAATGTAACACTTCTGCATATATGTTCAAAATAAGCTGTTTTTTATACCAACATATAGTAATTTATTCTATAAGTAAGCTATTGTTTTAACATTTAGGAGTACAATGTTATATAAATATGTAATACACATACTCTCTATTGCAAGGAAACTTAAAAAGGAGCATAGTAGCATTTCTAGAATATTCATTGCAATTGTAAATGAGATTGTTTGTAAAATATTATTACAAAAAAACTTAACTCTACCATCCACCTTTACACATGATGGAATAGTTGGCTGGCTTTTGGAGAGGTGTAGTTTGACTAGTGTTGCCAATTGACAAAAGTATTGTATCATGTGTTTGGAAAGCCTTCCAAAGGACAGGCACAGCTTTAAAAAGGTTTTAGAGTGGTTATTAGCCAAGAATAATGACAAATGTATTGTGCTTTCAAATAGAGTTCCAGATCAAAGCTGGCGAAATTGTTCAGCTCATTTGGCATGACAGGTTTTTCTTTTTACTGTGGCTAGGGCTTTCCCAAAGTGTCATTGATAGCATCCTGTTAATGGCACCATTTACAGTGAGTAATGATCACAGATACTAGACATTGTCAGTGGAGTTATGTCCTTTGTACTAATGAAAGTAATTCAGTCTGACAAAGAATTCTCAAGTGTCAGTAGATATGGAAAGTGATAAAAACGCGTTTTTATTCCACTAACACTAGGTAAAGAGATTGTCAGGAGGCTTCTGGCATTCTTTATGTTGTGAGACATCCTGATGAATGGACAGTTTCTCAACAAAGATTGTGATAAGGTTTTTCCTCTCAGGTGCATCAGTTCCAAAGTGTTATTGTTACAGACTTTGTTTTTATGGCATTGTCCACATAGCTTTCATCATATTCAATAGCTTCTAGAAAGTAAAGATATCCACATTGAATGTATTTGGCCTGGTGTGCTCCGCTGATTTAAACCCCTTTGAAGATGTCTGGGAAGCTTTGGAGAGACTCCTGGTGGCATGATCATATTCTCCTAAGAGCATTTGATAATTTAGGGATGGACTCATTGAGGAATGGGAACTTTTACCTTACACACTGTTCAATAATCTGGTGTTGAATGTGAACTGGTGGTGCCACACACACACAATTGCAATTATAATAGGACAGCTTACTGAGATTAGCTTATTAGTTGCTCTCCCTCACCCAGTTAGTGCTTTACACTAACACCATTTTTTCAGAAAGCATTTTTTAGCTTTGCTTCACACTGTCTTTTTTTTTGCTGCAATATTTTCTTCATTTAAGTACTACATAGTATCTCAATAGTATGAATTTCATGTCTTCTAGTTGATTTTTTTTGTGTGGAACTACTTTAAAATCATGATTTTCCTAAGTATTGCCCACTATTTGTGTGCATAATACATCCTCTCCGATAAAATTTAATCAATTTTAAGATTTGGAATATTTTTTGATTGCTTGCTAAACATTACTGATCTTAATTCTAACAAATATTCTTTAAAAGAATGTTTCCATAAATGATCTAACAATAATTGTCTATATTTCCATTTCTTGTGAGTTCAACATTAATAGAATTTGCATTAAATTTGGGAGAGGGGTTAAATTTGGGTTAAGTGTTATAATTGAAAATTTGGTAGAATTAAGAAGTTATTTCCATGTAGAAATGGAAAGGTAAGACGCTGTGAAATTCAATTGTCAAAAGGTCTGTTGAAAGACTGTATAATTTAGAGGTTAAAAATACTGGTTGATGCATCCTTGGAGTATGCATTAACCAGTATGGAGGGAATGTTATGAAGGGAGTGTTAAATATTGTGTAATTTGATTTGTGTAAAGGCCTACAGATGGTGCTGTAGAAATTGTTAAATTGTTTTATTTAATTTACTTGTATATTCATTTTCGTCTTGTCTCCCATGATTAAATGTTGTTTCTAAATGTCTCTCTTGAATGAAGTCTCTAATCATACTAAGTTAATATTTTTCATGGATATATTTGTATATAATGTATGCAATATATTTATATCATCCTGTATCATCTTTAATTACTTGTATCACTGAGCTAAAATAAGAGAAATATAGTTACAAACACTTTTTTTTGTTAAAACTAAAATTCCTAAAATCATAAAACCTCATAATCCTTTGGAATAAAACAGTTAACTATTTACTAATGAAAATGCAAGACATTTAAAAATGCTTATATAAGTGCTATCAAACTCAAATATGTGGTTAATAATTAAGAATAACTCAAGTGCTTTACTAGCCTTTCCAAAAGTATCCAAAAGCTTTGATGACCACAGGACAACATTTTCAGGAAAAATTGTTCATAAAAGTATTTTTAGAAAAAGCATCAGTATATGCACTTGGAAAATATGAAAATCATACATATTTTTTTTTAAAGGGAACATGTAGAAAATCAAATATAAAGTTGTTTCTAAGTTCGTAAAGTACCTAATGTGCTAGCTTGGGGTGCCATCTATAATGTAACTGAAGGAAAACTTAAACCAATAGCACATATATTACACTTGTAGCAAATATTTGCACATTACAAGAATTATAGACCCCCTCCCCCATATACACATATGTACACTCATATGTCAGATTTCAAATAAAATTTTGCAGATTATTCTAATGAAGAATAAATTTTTAAATATATATTGGTTTTTCATATGTTTTAAAATAGAAATATGTACCTAGTGATATTAAAAACTGTGCTTATAGTTATGTTTATAGTTTTCTCATAAATTTTTCCATAAATTATAATTTTTTAATATCCATCTTATTTTTTAGGTTTTGCTGGCAGCCTTTTTAGTAACATACTTTAAATCGTATCAATTCTGGAAATTTTCCATTCCTCTATTAAATATTGGGAGTGGTGAAGTCATCGAAATTCTAATTTATGGTAAAGTATTCACTTGTATCCTCTTTACCTCTTTAATTTCTGTTTTTTAGCATAGATTATTTAAAAGCAAATAACTTAGCCTTCTTTCTTCCATCTTATGTTTCAATTTATGTTGTAAATGACACTCGCTCGAAATTTCGCTAAAAATTCTTTTTATATTTTTTGATCATATGCTTTTAATTGGTTTACTTGTTTGATGTCATAAAATATTGGGTTGTTCGGAAAGTAACGTCTTTTTTTCCCGGCAGAGGATTTAATTGTATTTTTCCCCACCAATTTCAAACTTAATACAGCATATTAATTATATGTGAAAAGAGCTGATAAGCAAAGCTTGCTTGTGGAAAAAGTCCAATTGATTCTACACAGTTTTTGGTTGATGCTTTTTCAAATGTGGAGTGAAAAGCAGCATTTTAGGCATATTTTGCTTTTCTACTATCGAAATGGTAAAAATGCTGTTCAAGCAAGAAATATATTTGCCGATGTGCATGGAGAGGATATTTTGACAGTACCCCAGTGCCAAAACTGGTTTGCAAAATTTCGACCCGGCAGTTTTGATGTTAAAGATGCATCATGTTCTGGAAGGCTAGTTGAAGCTGATGAAGACACAGTAAAATTCATTATCTGATGCATACAGGTGAATTACTACTCGTGAGATCGCTGAGAGGTTGAATTTATCGAATTCAACTATTCATGACCACTTGAAAGGCCTAGGTTTAACCTCGAAGCTCAACAAATGGGTTCCTCTTGTTCTCACAAAAGCAGTTTGTGTCGCATTGACGCCTAAAGTGCATCATCACTAGGGAAAAAATGGGTTGTCTCTTATAATATCAAATGCAAAAGATTATGGAGTGAAAAAGATAAATCAACTCGAAGCATTTTAAAAGCTAATATTCATCAAAAAGTGTGATGCTGCCTGTTAGGTGAGATTTGAAAGGAATCGTTTCTTTTTTTAGCTTTTACCAGACAACCGTGGGTAGTTTAGTGGTTAGAGCATCGTACTCCAGACCAGAAGGCCAGGGTTTGATTCTCGATGCCATCAAATACCCTCCAAGTGCACACAGAGTACGTGCTCGTAAAATCAGTGGGTCTGAAAGTCTTGTGGGCATTCGTAGCAGAAACCACGGGTGCAGGGGCTGGAGAATATTTCCCTCTCCTCCAGTTCCAGGCCTAAATTCTAGAGATGGAGATAGGTGGTGTTGCCATCTGTTGTGTAGAAGTCCAGTCCGTCTCAGGCTGTTGTAACTTTCATTCCTTCCCTTCGGGAAGGACACAACGATTACTGTCATCAGCTGGACAAATTGAATGGTTCACTAGAACAGAAAAGATCTAAATTCATCTGAAGAAAAGGTGTAGTGTGTTCCACCAAGGTAATGAGAAACATCATAGAAGTTCGGTAAACCGCGAAGATCTTTTACGGCTTGAGTGGGATATAATTCCACACCCATCATATTCTCTAGATCTGGCACCTTTTGATTATTATTTGTTCAGGTATATAAAAGTTTTTTTGAATGGTTAAAACTTTATTTCAAATGAGGTGTTCAAATATCACCTGGATCAGTTATTTGCCAGCAAATAACAAATTTTATGAGTGTAGAATTGGGCTACTCTCGGAAAGATGGCAAAAGGTATTGGACCAGAATGGACAATATATAATTTAATAAAACATTTATTCACTATATAAAAATTGTCTTTCATTTTTCACACTCACAGTCAAAACGAATTTACTTTCCAAGCAATCCAATAAATGTACATACTTTCAGGTATAAGAGATTTTTTAGTATTGTTGACCTGACTTTTCTGCATACAAGCTAATAATATATGTCAAATAGATTTGATAACGTGAAATAATCAGAAAAACTGCTTCAATTATAATTAATGATTCCTAGTAGAGATAACTGACAAATATCTTGCTTAGAACTTGGTGGGATCTTCACACCCTTTGTTAAATAGGTAATTGCATGAATTCTTACAGAAAAGAAATTCAATGTTTTTTGCTATCTAATATAATTAAAAAATTTCATCTGCAAGATGCTTTTGGCTGAAATTTGTTTGACACTCCAATGTACAGCTTTTTTATCTGAATAAACACTAATTCAATAATTGTTTTGCATTTAAATTACAAAATATAACAATAGCTCTTTTCAGAAAGCATATAAAGTGTAACCTTTAATTCACTGCTTATTTACTATTAGAGGAAAATATATTATGCTTCTGTTTTCACTTGCATTCATCAAAACTGTACAAGTAAGATAGTCCTTTAAATAAAATATTGAATAAAGAGTTCTTAAATAGAGATTGGTTGTGGTAGAGGCTATTGGTATGTAATATTGTGTTGGTGATTTTTTGGAAAATTTTAAGATATTTTGTGTATTTAAGGAGTTTGTGTACATGGTACGATTTAAGCAAAAAATTTTAAATTAAGGATTTTCAAAATTTTTTAGTTGCCTACTATAGAAAACAGATTTTGTGCTCAAAATTTCATAACAAGCTAGCCATTTAATTTTTTAAGGAAAAACTTAAAATTTGAGAAGCGATTTTAAAATGCTACTCCTCTTTCAAAACTTAACATACATGCATGAAATTTGATTTACGAGTATGTGAAACTATGCATAACAAAAGTTGGTATGGGTTTTGCGATAGCATGATTGGTATTCGTACAATACTTCTTTTTATGAATGCTTATTGAAAATTCCTTAAAAAATGTACAAATTCTGAGTTCAATTATTTTTAAAAAAATAAGTATTGCTTTGATTCAAAAATGCATATCAACTTTTGTTGCATGTACTATTAGCAATTGGTAAAAAAAAAAAATTCAAAGCATTAGGCACAATAGAAAAAAAGCCTTAACATTTTAAATGACAACAAACTAGTTATTTTATCTTTCCGAGATTAGTCAGTTTAAAGTTTTGATAATGAATATGTATGATGTAAAACAAATTTTGTGCTCAAATTTTCATAAAAAGCTAGCCATTTAATTTTTTAAGGGGAAAACTTTAAGCTAATGAGGCGATTTTAAAATGCTACTTCTATAAAAAATTACGTACAAGCATGAAATTTGATTTACAAGTACGTCAAACTACTTATAACGAAAGTGGGTATGTGTTTTGCGATAACACATGTTTGGTATTTGTAAAATACTTTTTATGAATGCTTACTGAAAATTCCTTAAAAAATGTACAAATTCTAAATTCAATTATTTTTTAAAAAATAAGTATTGCTTTGATTGAAAAATGCATACCAACTGGTTATTCCATGTACTTTTAGCAACAAGTGAAAAATATTTCCAAGTTATTGACACAATAGAAAAAAGCCTTAGCATTTTAAATGAAGACAAACTAGTTATTTTTTCTTTCTCCGAGATAAGTCAGGTGGCCGCGGTAGTCAAGTGGTCTAGGCATCAGATCATGGCTAGCGTGTCACGAGTTCGATCCCAGTACCAACAAAGACCCGCCGTGTAGAGGCGCGATGCACGTTAAATCTGTCGAGAGCTCAAACGTCCTCCCGTTGGTGTGGTGTGGTAGTTAGGAGAAGGGGTGCCAGCTCAGGTGTCATGCGCGTCACTTGACCATGGTTCAAAATTACGAGGTCCATCGCCAAAAGCCCTCGTGTTGCTAAACAGTGCGACGTTAATATTCATTCACTCACCCGAGATAAGTAGGTTTAAAGTTTTGATTTTCCATAGGGAAGTGAATAAAAACAAACACAAAAGCTATCATAATGCTGCGTTTTTTTATGTTTAAATATTTCAACTTTTGTGAGGTTATAGGAAAGGTTATAAAGATAAATTTAGGTTACAAAAATTTGATTTTTTGACCGATTTTTGTCAATTCAATCGTACTGTGTTCCCTTAAAAATCATTGTAATCACAAGTGTAACTAATAAATATTTTGATTTTTTGTTTCATTTTATTTATCAAATATTTCGCCAGTTTTTAAATTTAATCATTTCATTCATTATGAACTTAATAGTTTTATGCTGATTTTGAGTCTTAGCTTGTATTTTGAATCATTTTAAAGAATTTGCAAAAATATTTTGTAAAATGTAAATGTAGCAAACTAGTTGGTATAGTTTTGTTCAAATTAAAGAGACAAATCTTTTAAAGTGTTAAATGAAGCAATGGAACTATTTTTGAATTATTAGTTGACTTAGAAAAGTACTCATGTGCTCTTGTATGCATTACATCATAAAAGAATAAGGAGGTGCATTTTTTTTTAATGTTTTGGAATTATTGTTGCATAGTATTGAGATGATCTTATAGAGAATAAATGTTTTAAAAGTGGTTTTTAATCCCTTCTCGACCATGACCACAATTTTTCCTTTATAGATTGCAATATATGTGGTCAGAGTTTTGAAGCCTTTGACCTCTTCAGAGTTATTTCAAATCAGAATGTTTTATCTAAATTTTTAAATGACTAAGTAGCAGTTGAAATTCATCATATTTTTGAATAATGTTGCATTACAGAACATTGGCTTTTAATGTAATCTTTTGGTTCCAGCTTTTTTTTCTATTGGGCAAGGGAAATTGAGCTTGTTTTAACAAGTGCTTTATGAATGTGAATATATTCAATTCATTAGGCTTATGAAGCGTTTTTAAGGTTATCTCATGTAGTTTAACTGATTTGCTCAAATTTTTAAAATGTTAATTTTTTTCTGATAGGACTTTTATTAAAATGAATTAATTTTCTTTAAAATTCTCAATTTTTTTTTATACTACAAAAAATTTAGTTCATTAGATTTAGATAATGTCAATGACAATAAACTGTGTAAATTTTAGTTTATGTAATTACAATATTTTATATGAATTTTTAATTGAAATTCGGCCTCGCAGGAAAATTGCCACTGCTTGCATATACTTTCAGTGTGGGCCTGAAGAGCATTTCTTTTCTTCCTTCACTTATCCTGAATGGGTTAAAGGTTTGTTTTATTCAAGCCGTGTCTTTTTTAAATTCGATTCTTAAGGAATAAATATTTATAAAAGTAAATATACACAATGAAAGTGTAGAAGGCAAGAGTTAACATATTACAAAGATATTTGTTTTTAAAATTTTTCATCTGTGGAAAGTTTTATGACTTGTATGGAATAATTTGAATTTAAAGGATAAATCATAGAAATGTCCTCAAATTTTCTCCTAGCATAGGGCCCAATGTGTACTAGTGGATTGAACAAAATGTCTTGCAATGTTATCACATTAGTGTTAATAAATTGTATTTAGATTTAGTATGGTCAGCCATTATTAAAAATCAGTAGATTAATGCAAAACGACAAAGAAAAAGTGAAAATATCAATACATTATTAAATTAATGATGGTTTTAAATAGTTTTATATATATATATATATATATACTTACACAGGATTTCAATCTAAAAATACCAGTTTTGTATCTTCTTAGTATGTTAAAAACCTCTAAGCAAGGGAAATAAAATGTTTGAACATTATCTGCTGTTCATTTATTTGTAAATTTTTATGAAATTATAAGAGAAAGGCTGTCAAATTAAGTCAACTTCCTAAAATTTCTAAAAAGGGTGGGATTTTTTTAAAATTATGAATTATGCAGTGGGGAGATGGTATCAAAATTGACTTATTTTTCTTTATATTTCATTCAAAGTTTCATTATACTTTTGAGTTTTAGTGATAATTTTTCAATCATTAATCTAAATTTTCTACCATTCAACAATATTTTTCCTTGAAAAGTTACTGTTTTTATTAAATATGTATTAAATTGTAATATTGAGTTTTAATTTTTGTACTAGTTTTTTCTCGTATACTTTGAGGCACCTTGGAAAAAGGAAACTACTTTGATTACTGTAGTGTAGAAATTTTGCATATATATTCTCATACTTTCTTGGAAGTTCAAAAAGAAAATGTTTGAAGAGGGAAAATAATTTAATGCTTCACAGAACACTGCTTTAAATTTAGCTTTTTTTTTTTGTTAAAAATTATCTGCATAGGTTAACCTCTTTGAATACCTGCTTAGTTGTAGATTGATATAAAAATTCTATCATACTATCCAAAAGGTGTATTGGTTATTTGTAATTTCATGAGAATTTCTTTTTAAAATAATTTAGGTATATTGTAGCGTATGACTGTTTTAAAAAATGTTTAAAAGTAGACAGGGATCCTATCTTTTGTTATTGGAGTTCAAGTGGTGTTTGAGAGCTAACTTATAGCAATTTTTATTAAACTGAATCAGTATAATAGTTTTTATCAATAAACCTTTATAAACTTACTGAATTTTTAGTTTAACAGTTTGCATGCTACCACCTATTTCTTTTTTAAAGAGGGGAATGATTATTTTTTTAAAATTCTGACTCATAAAACTAGAGTTATAAGTAGATTTCTTATCAGTAATTAGAAGAGGTTTGTTGTGGTTTTTCTGATCATTTTAAAGTTCTTTAAAATTTAAGGATTTGTTATTTTATTATTTTTTTTGCAGCAAAATATTCTTACACAAATACAAACAAAAAAAAATTAAATAACAACCACCTACATAATCAATTCAATTATATTTTATACTTTAATCACGTTAATAGTATCTTTGAATAATACGGTTCAATTAGGATGATTTTTCCATTTATTGTATTTATTTTTACTCATTTTACCAAACAAGGCTAATGTCAGATTCTTGCATTTGAATAAATTTACTTTAATTTTTCACTTTTAGGTGGAACGTTTGCCATGTCGCTACCTGTGAGTTTGTACAATATTCATTGGTTAGTATTGTATTTGCTTTTTAAAGGATTTTAGTGTACTGAACTTGGCTTTGGTTCTTTATAATTTACTTTGTTAAGCTTGATGTAAATTGTTGTTAAGGAAGATTTTAAAATTATAAGCATAAAAGCTTAGTATTTAATAATTAGATTTATTCATGCTAAATGTACACAAATATTTTTGTTATATGAGGAATGGAAAAAAATGCTGTGAAAAAAATTTTCAGTGTACATATTTTGTTTCTCTCTTCACCCTTCTGCTGTCATGAAGTGTTTATGTACAAAGATGCTGCTGTTACATTTCATCTGCAGTCCCTGAGGGGAGAATTCTGCTGAAGAATTTCTTTTTATTGCAAGAACAATATTAAAAATGCCCATTGAGACAGAAATTATCAGTTTTTTTACATTTCTGCATGAAATTGAAATATTTATTAAATCTGAAGAAAATACTTCTGTATAAATTTTTGAACTTGTTTCATTAATATAAAGCAATTCTCATCAATTATTTTGTTTATAATGAAGGATATTTATATAACAATTTAATACATCCAACTTATGCTTGTGATAATAGTAATGATAATTGTCAGTATGGTTTTCAAAATTAATGTATTAGGTAAAATGTCATGTATTTTTAATTGAAAATTTGCTTTTAATTTTTAAATTCTCTATTAATATTTTAAACTCGCTTGCAGCTTATTATGAATTTCGTAACGATTGCATATCACATCCAATAAATTTGTTACAAATTTTTAAACATCTATTTTTTTAAAATTTCTATATTGGTTATTTCCATTTCAAGCATTTTAAATCTTTTCCCTTTGTTACTGTGGAAAATCATAAGAGGACATTTTAATCTTGTTCCTTTTTGACCTATCCATAATTTAAAGTATTTTAGTTAAAATGTATTTGTGAATTTCTTAATAAAATGTGTGTGTAAATTGCATATTCAGCAAGTTATAACAAAATTTAAAAACTTTTAAAAATTACTTGTGATTTTGCTCATAGAAAATATTTTAATGTGTTTTGATAAGATTTATGCTTTGTTTATAAGTAATAGTTATTTTTATTTTCTATGTGTTAAAATGTGTGTAAGGTACAAATGTAAAATAGGGTTATGTATTTATTCTTAAATCAGATTTGGAATGTTGTAATTAATGTTAATTTTAAGAATTCTTCAAAAAAGAAAAGAATTCTTGCTCTCATTACAGAGAATAATTGTTTTCTTTCATTCAATACTTTTAAAAATAATCATACATTTTCTCTCTTCAAATGCCAAAGCAATATTTTTAGCAGTGCATAATTAGAAGTACTTTATTGCATTTGTATGTCATTTTTCAATTCAACATTATAAAAACATTTCTTTGTACATTAAAAAAAAATATTAACAGAAATATAGCGATTTATGCAGTCGTTTTCAATTTACCTTTCTAATTTTTGTCAGTCATTAAATGCTGTGTTATAAGTAATATTGTGAAAGGCTATTGTGTCATTATTTAATAAGAACATGTAAAACGTACTAATCCATCTGTCGCATCTAATTAAAATTTAAAGAGAATAAAAACTTTTGAACTTGTTGTTACTGTGTGGGGGAGGAAACACTGTCTTAATACTAAGAATATTATCAAATTTTCAATATTGAATGTAAAATGAGGGTTGTTGTCGATAGTTATTTAAAAACAGTCCTGAATCGTTAGTTATTTGATTATAATTTGTTAATAATTTTGTTCTTTCTTATGTAAAAAAAGCGAGACTTAGGGGTTTTAATTATGTTTTTGATCATGAATTAGACATTCCCCTTTTTATTATTTGTCTTTAAATTGTATATATTATGCTTTTTCAGTGCATATAAAAAGGGAGAATTGAAACAAGCATCACTTTGGGAAGCTATGCGTCCACTGGTGCCTATATTATTGCTATTTTTAAGTACAACTATTTGGGCTGTTTATTCTCCTACAAACATCTTGTATAATGATCCAAGAGTATTTTACTGGTTGGTTGGAACTGTATTCTCTAACATTGCTGTAAGTTTTTGCTTTATAAATAAAATGTGTTTAAAAAAAACATTGAGAAAGCAAGAATTAGATATTTTTTAATCTATGTCTTCAAAATCTTTTTTTACACGAGTTACAGATGGAACTGATTTCATATCTGTTAGGCAAATAGAGAGAATGATAAAAAGTATTTCTTTTATTTTCATTGAATGCTAAGTATTAAATTCTTTTGTATTTTTTTAGCTCCATATGAATAATTTTAGGTGAAGGTTTTTTATATTTTCAATGATATAAGCGTGGATTTTTTAAAAAACTTTTTAGTGTGAATAAACTTAAATTGCTCTGTTACTTGTTAATTATGTTTTTTGTTTAATGATCACTATTTTGTTTACAGCCAATTATAAGGTTTTAAATATAAATTGGTTTGAAACTATTAATTTTTGTTAAAAAAATTATTTGTATGAAAAATTTGCTGTATTTTTTAAATGTTAGAGAAAAGTCTTAAATTATGTTTATATATATATATATATATATAGGTTGCATGCTATTAGTTTATCTGGGAAGTTCATGCTGATTTTGAAGAAAAATTGAAGCCCACAAGATTTAAATTTTAGAATACATTTCTTGAATTATATATATGCCATTCTCTGTTCTACAACCTTTCTCTGCCTTTTGGACAACTTGAAAATTTTGTCCTTCTAGAATCGCCAGAGTTTTTCTGCGGAAAATTTTTTACATGATTTTTTTTATCTCTGTCAAAGAGTTGACTTTAAGAGATCTTTGTAATGATCGAAATAGGTGAAACCGAGGGTGCGAGGTCTTGTTAATCAGGTGGATGAAGTAGAATATCTCAAACAAGCTCTAACATCTTTTGCTGAGTTGTTAAAGACATATTAAGTAATGCATTGTTCTGATTAAACACGACGCCCATCCGATTCGTTATTTCTGGATGTTTTTGTTCAATTGCTGTCTTTAGTTCGTCTGATTAGGACAGTTAACTGAATTTATCATCGCATTGTTTGATAAATTTCATAATCCAGGGTTTCCTTTCTATTTCCACCAAACACAGTGCATAACCACCGACAGATAAAGACCAACTTTTGGATTAGCTCAAGATAGTGGCTGCGTTCCTTTCCCCAAGGTCATTATCGCTCAACATTATTATGAATTATTCGTTTATCGCCCCCCCCCCTCGCCTTCCTTTCACTATTTGCTTCCTAACTGGTGTCCTGTGGCTTTTATAGAGCAAATCACAAATGGAAATTTGATCTGTCTGATATTTTTCCTTTAAATCACAGGAACCTGCGTATCAAAATGGTTTATGTAGCCACAAGTTTCACAAAATGATCGTGGATGGTAGATTTTGATATTTTGAATATTCTACTGGCTTTTTTATCTGATCCTTAACTATACTTGCACAGTTTTTTCAGCTGCAGCATCTTTTCATAAACAGTGCATATCTTGTTTGATGTGTGGTGGTGGTATCTATATAAGCCATTAACTGCCTCCAGACTGAAGTGATCATTTTGATCTTGAGGTAAATTATGCTCTTATGGAACGAAAGGTACCAAGTTCTAATCTCCTTCAGATGCTTGTGTGCTTAAAATGCATTTCCCTACTTCCACATGAAAGATGTATAAAATGGATAACAATTAAAGTGTAATAACCAAATTTTCCCCCGCCTGAATTGCATTCTTTAATGATATGTATACATGTCATTTGTTTTCTGTCAGTCTGTGTTATATTCAGACTTTTTTATACCATCTACAAAAAATCAGGAGAAACTTTTCAAACAACCCAATATATATATATAGCATTGAATGTGGATTTTTGTCATTTTGTAATCATATCCAAAATGATTCAGAAAGATGCGAGGATGACATATTAATTTATTCATGATAACTGTATGCTTTTAATTTGGAAAGTGACACTTGTTTATGTTGGAGCTGTAAGTTCTCAAATTGTAAAGGCTGCAGTGGCAACATGAAAATGTGCAAGCATAGATTAAGATGGGGGGGAACCATTTTTAAAGTCGAAAAACTCTCAGCTTATTCAGACTTGAGAAACTCTAGAATGCTTTATGGAATCACCTTTTTGAGAGGCAATTGATCAGGTTCAGTTGATGATATAATGTTGTGCAGGTCACTGGTAAAATTTGACAATGTGAAACTTTTGAAATACTAAGGTTGGAGTTAATTTAGTACTCCTACTTTTGGAGCATTTACATGGAATTAAGAATAAAAAAGCACATTGTTGTGGAAGGTTCAGTACTAAAATAAACTACAGAAAATCTCTTGAGAGGATTGGAATAATATATAACTGGTAGAGTCAGTTTTTTCATATTTTGCTGTCCGTAATTGAAAGACCAGAAGTGACCATTGAGAAGTACTCTGAATTTTTTTTTTTTTGGTTACTGAATGTGTGCATATTTAAACTTATTTTTGAACTGTAAAATTACTTTTTTATAAGGATGTTTTAAATTGTAAATTTTGAAAACTCTGAAAAATGTAAGAATGCTAATCTTTAGAAACCATTTTGATATTTTTTTTACCAAGAAAAAAAATTAATCATAATTTTACTGTCAATTATATTTTTTTATAATCTTACTAGTATCTATATAACTGATATAAATTGTATAATATAGTTTTTTTTAAATTTGTAGTGTCGTTTGATTGTGAGTCAAATGAGTTCCACTAGATGTGAAATTTTTAATTGGCTCTTTTATCCCATTGGACTTGCTCTGCTTTACATTTTTTCATGTCCTCATCAAAGTAGTACTGAGGTTCACATAGCCTGGTCCTTACTGATTTTGTCTGTTGTAGCTCATATCCATTATGGAGTTTGTGTGGTAAGTATTTTATAGTATATATAAATGTCAGTGGCATATGTAGAGGGGATCTATGAGGACCGAGCTTGACAATTAATATATTGTCTTTTTCTATTGCTTGAAATGTGAATATCAACTAGTAAAAATATGGGTCCTCTTCCCCCAATGAAATTTTTGTACCCTGTATAACATAATCTATACTAATAAAAGAAAGAGTTTGTGTGTTTCAGCTGTTCCGGTGAAATTAAGCTACCCAGAATAATGAAACTTGGCATGTAGAAGCTATAGGTCGTTATGCTATTAACCTCGAAGAGTTTTTTCGAAATTCGCTTTAAATTTTTTTAAAATTCAATTTTTATGCGATTTTTCAGTTAAATGGAGATATGACGTCATCAGCCATGCCAAGTCATAACTTTGCGAAAATTAATGTTTCGAGCTGTTTTGGAGGGAATTTTAACACATTTTACATTAAATATACTTATTTATGGTTGTATTTATTCGTTTTTTTAACTCTTAGTGGAGGAATTACATTTGTTTTTCGAAAAAATCATCCTAAAAAAAATGTTTTTTCTAAATTTTATTTTTCCGATTGGCAACACTAATTTGACAACAGTAGATAACAGTTGGAAGATGCATTGGTTTTCCAGCTAAGCCTATTATGTATTTTTTCAATAACTAAATTAAATTCGTTTAATATACACTTTTGTTTTGCATATATTTTGAATGATTATTCCGAACCATTTCTGGTTTTAGATTTAATTTTTTTGTTTCTTTTTCAGCTTAAAAATTTCTGATTTGTGTGTAGTCAATTAATTGTATTTCTATTGTAATTTCTGTTTTGGTTTAAGGCAGCTTCACATTTATTATTCTTTTTTCATTTTGACCTTTACATGTATTCATTTGATTCTTCTGTATTGTTTCTGGTTTTAGATTAAACTTTGTCATTTATCTTCCAGAATTTCTGATTTTTTTCTTCTTTTTGTGGTCAGAGGTTTTATGGTATAATTTTTTTTTACAGTAATTCTAAATTGAATTCGTTTAATATGCATTTTTATGATTTTCAGTTGTTAATGTTGATTATTTAGATCTTTGTTTAAATGTAATTACTATTTTAGTTTAAGTGCCACGTTTATTTTATAAACTACCATTAGAGGTAATGAGGTGGTTATTTTCAATTGTTAATGTTGATTAAGGTGTTCTAAACAATGCCCCAAGTATATGAGTTGTTGAATTTTAGGTATGATACATTCCCTTGCCAAGTTGTCCCAAATGATGTTGATGGCTCCTGTCTCTTCAGTTCAATTTCTTATTTGTTGTGTGCAATCCAGTATTATTGTTCGACGGGCTGTTCATTTATTATCAACAACTAGAATAGATTTAAGGTATTTACACTTGATCATGAATTGAACAGCTACTCATCTGGCGAAGTGTATAAGACAGCCATGTTGAACCCTATGACTTACTGCTCCGCTTCTGAGTTACAGACTGTCTGAACTCTGTTCTTTCGGTTTCCAGATTTTTCATAAGGGATATCTCTTTGCTGTATTTTGGTGAGAATTTTCAAACTGTTAAAAACATGAGGTTCAGTGGCAAAAACTTGGAGTGGTGGACACTTTGATGCCTATGTGTTTGTTTCTTCTTATAATGAAGAATCAAAATTTTTGAAAGCAACACTTAAGTCATCAGAAACTCTTAAGCTGGGAAAGAAATGACTATCTAAAACCAGAAACAGTATAGAAGAATCAAATGTATACATGTAAAGGTCAAAATGAAAATAGAATAATAAACCTGACACAGCCTTAAATCAAAATAGGTACTACAATATGAATACAATTGACTACATACAAAATAAATCAAATTTTTAAGCTGAAAAGAAATGACAGAATTAAATCTAAACCCAAAAATGGTTCAGAATAATCATACCAAAAATAAGGTAAAACAATATATATTAAACTAATTTAGTTATATTGAAGAAATATATAACAGGTTTAGCTGGAAGACCGATGCATCTTCCTATCAGAATACAATCTTAACCGTTTGGGTCCTAAGCAGTAATAACAAAGATTCTTGCGTGTTTTTATATTAAACAAGATATCAATCATTGGCATGGCCAAGTAATTTTAGCGTGTTTTTCACATGTTGTATTTTACAATAATGCAACTAATGAATTTTTTACTAACAGAAAGTAGTACTATACTTAAAAAAATAATAATTAATTTAAATATGATTCAGCTCATCTAGGGCACAAATGCCGAAAACCCGAGGTCAATCGGTTGTTTATTGGCTGAGAAAAAGGTACGACAAAATATGGAACGAAGACGAAATTTGCGTGCAAATACCACTTTTTTTACACTATGTGAAAAACGCGCTAAAAAAATTAGTCATATTTTGGTAGATATAGTGTGATTTGCTTAGCGATAATTTGGCTGTGGTGATGCTAATAGGTAAGAATACAAAGGCTAATTAAAATTTTTATTTATGTATGAGGTTTTCTTTTTGTTAAACTGAAATTAGTGATACTATCAATATACAGTTGTACTTGGGCTATGTATAGCGTGAAACTAAGTCATCACCTGATTATCAGTCACCGCAGTCAAAGTGGCTCTTCTTTTTTACCAAAATTTGATTTTTTCCATATAAGACACAGAAGAATCTGTTATTTTGATATTGTGGTACAAAATTTGCTGTGATAACGCCAATACATAAGTACCCTTTTCCTTAATTGGCAGATTCCACATTTTTCCATTGTAACAAAAAAAAGTAGAAAAATGACACTCAATTCAAACTAATTGAGATCAACAGATTATCAATACTGTGATTTTAAGTTAGAATTTCTATTCACGTATAAGATTTTGCTTATGGTAGTTTCATCAAATCTGAATTTATCTTTTGGTTTGAATTCATATTATAATTTCTATACTATGTGTAAGGTTACTTTTATATTTATTTGTTTCTTTTATTTCAATTTTAAATATTTAAGATTTTTCTGTTATGTGTTTTTTTGTTGTTGTTCAAAACTGTTTATGGTAATTTTATCAAAATTAAGGCTTACTTTTTCTGTTTTAGATAACGTTTTAATTTAAATGATGTTATAATTCCTATTTCAGTGTCACAGTTTTATTTTTCTGAACTATCCTTTTCTTGCGTATCATTGTTGGTACAGTAATTATGTGATACAAAGACTCAAAAGTCTATTTTTCAGCCGAACAATAATTTGTGAGACCTTTTGTAAACAGAATCATAGATCATGATTACCAATTCATAACACAAATATCAAAGGGTTTTTTTTTACAATCAATGAAACTGCACCTTCACTTCTTACCAGAATTTTTTTTTGTCATGTCCATTTGTTCACAAAAAAAAACAAAAAAACATCTGTTAGAAAAATTATGGATGCGATTAAATGCTCAGTCATTTTCCTTCTGACAATCAGTTCTTCATGCTGATTGTATATATACATTTTTTACACATAAATGTTACATGTTTTACATATCTATGCCAATTTCTGTCATTGAAGATAAATATTCATCCTTCCTAATAATAATTCTTCCTTCATCGGCATATTCAATATTTTGTTCAATGTAGAAAATATTGCTCAAATTTTGTGTAACGGAAAGAAAATGACACTGAATTCAAACTAATTGCTGTTAACATGTTGGTAATATCGTGAAGATAATGCTTCCTATTTGTGAGAAATCAGAATGTTTTTGTGTATCGCTGTTTTTTGCCTTTTGGTCCCTATGACCGAAAAGAACTCATTTTTGTTTTAAATGAAAAAAAAGCATAATTTTTTTTAACAAAAAACTATTTGCTGGAACTATGATAAGGTGACCTTGAAATAATGTTTTCATATTTTTTGAATTCCATTTTGACCAGATTTTTAGTCATGACTTAACTTTGCTTTTGGCAATCTTGCAAATCATAAAACTGTTTCATTTGTGATCATAAAGATGTTTGCACAGAAAAAAGATGCACCTTGAAAAGATTTTCTCATATTTCCCTCTGGATTTCTTTAAAATTCAGTGTTGAAATGATTTTACCTTTCATGCTATCATGGTTTTTGAAGGCTTCCTAATATTTCTTATTTATGATAGCATTTAGAGAATCAGTTTATCATTAATTTTTTCTTTCAGTTCATCTATTGCAGGTTATTTCTCCCATAGTTCCCTTAGCAGAAACTCACTTCTGCTATCACTTTTCTGTAATTTTTATTTATATTTGCATTCATTCATATCTATTTACTCTTTAGCTTGATAATTTTCTCTCTTACATTGAAATATTTGTTTTTGTTTAATTATTATTTACTTTAAGGCCAAATTGCAATTTGCTTAAAATTATTTCTAATGTGAACATTCATTTGAAAAAAATATTTTTAATTTTTGGGTATACTACTTTTTATACAGGGTTTTACCCTCATTAAAAATATTATAATTCTATAATAGATAAATTTTTGTTTTTAAAACTTAACCAGTGCGAAGAATGGGCATTTCAGCTAGTATTAAATAAAGCAAGACAATTTAATGCTAAGTAAAACAGCCACAGTAATACATTAGCAAACTCATAGGCTTAGGTCTAAAATTGAAGAGTAAATAAAGTTTTAAGAGTCCAATCTTATATCCTGTATTTGCCCATAGTATTGCATTGAAATAAAGTTTGGATGAAAAAATAGTGAGAAATATTTAATTTTTTTTCTACCAAATTTAATCTATGATGAAGCTAAAACTAAATTTCATATTTCGTGAATACTGAAAGGTATTCTACATACTCACTGAATAGAACCAACAAGCACACACAAAAAATCATAATGTTGCACATATTTAAATGATTATATATACATATATATATATATATATATTATCAAAACCAAGATCTTACTTACTCGTAGGCAAAAGAAAAAAATTGTAAAATTCTAAAAAAATTTAAAGTGTAAGAAAATCAAAATATTAAAGAAAAACCAATCATCAAAACAAGTTAAAAATAGTAAAGATATCTTGATTAAATAAAGTAGTTAATAAATATTGTAAATTAAATCAAACCAACATTAAAATTATTACAAATTATGATTTGAGAAATTTAATAAGGTAATCATGTTCTAAACAGTACTTTATTTTTTTAAAAAAATATTTAGCACTAGGTTTATTGAATGATTGACATTTTAAATAATTAAGAATATTTTTGTAAACAGATACAGATATTACTATTCTAAAAAGAAACTCTTTAATAATAAAACTTAGAGCATCTTTTTTTTATAAAAATATGAATATTACTATTTAATTTACCATTTATTACATAGTCATTGTCAAACCAATATCTACTGTGTGAATCTTTTAGAGATTTTGACTATTATGACAAGTGTACTAACCAAATTTTCATATATAAAGACTACTATGCGACTCTAAACATATAAAGTGAATTGTGGTAATAAAAAAAAATGCTATGTGCATCAGCCAAAATATTATCCAAACATAAAAACTTCTCAAAGTTATACTTTTTGCACATAGCAGATATTGGTTTGACAATGAACACACATATGTAAAGTTGCATCTTGGTAATTTGTTCTCACAAAGTTGGCCATTGGCGGTTTTAATAAGGCTTTAAGTAATTAGGATAAAAAGTAATATTTGGTCAATTTGCCAAAAAATTATTGGATCATCGATAATCAAGAAGTAATCATCAATACTATTTTAATGAAAAATGTAAACTTATTAGCTAAGCTTTCATTAGGATGTCTAGCTTGTGGGTATGCCATCAATTTGTTTATTCTTACTATTAAAATTAATATAATTTTATGTAAGAACCTTTTGAATAGGTGTTAATGTTGAGGAAATTTGAATCAGTATATAAGATTAACATTTCTCCTTTGAAATTATAATTGCAATAATATGAGTTAATAAATTACCAAAATCATAATTTGTGTAAATTAAATAATATTTTTGATATTTTTAACAATAGCTTTATCGTGTATATTACTTTTAGCTGACAGAGCATTACTGAAGATAAATAATTTTGGTATAGTTCCTTTTTTAAAAAACATTTAATGAATGAAATATTTGTATTGCCACTTTTATATTAGCTTTCATTTAAAATATATTTATAAGCAGTAGTTTCCAATAAGAAGTACAAAAAAAATTGCAACTAATAGCTTTTACTGTAGGCATTTTAGATATTGTGCAAGTCTCGATTGATCCCATAATTTCCCGTACAGTTTTCTGGTTATTGTAACAGTAAACATATAATGGGGCCTTAAACTTATACCCATTATTTTAAGTGTTTAGTGTATAATAGCTCATTTTGAAATTTTAGTTAATTCTGTGGAACTTGTTTAGTATTTGAAAGTAATATATATATATATATTTGTAAGAAATGCTGAGGTACAAGTTTTATTTAATTAAAGGGAATATTTTTATGGATAGAGATGAACATAAAAAAATATATTGAATGAATTTTCATTTTTTAAAAAAACTCTGTATCATTGGAAGTAATTTTTTAAACAATGAAATACCCCTTAATTGTGGTTATTTGTTGTTTGAAAATACATTTTTATATTATTAGTTCTAAAACATTTCCATTCTTTGTTTTTTCAGGTGCAGCAAATGTGCAAACATTTTAGAATACATTGCTTTACTTTGAGAAAAGACGAAAAAGATTGATATTTTTAAATTTTCTTTTGGATACTGATTTATATATGTATTTGTTAGCAACTGTTATTGCATAGAAATACTTTCTTAAATCAGAAGAAAGTACGAGAATGTTTATCTGATTTATATGGAATTTATTATCTATACTGATAATGATTGATGGTATCAAAGGGAAAGCAGTGCATATTGACAGTCATATATAGATATATATATTTATTTTCACTGGCTTAAATTTTTATATTTAAATGAATTTTTCCAATATGACTAAATTCCTATATTTCTAAATATTTAGTACCTTTTTATGTATGTGAACTAAAATTTGACTAACTACATTACATCAGATAAATGAAATTTTATTTTATGAAAATGTTCTTTATATAGTTGAATTTTCATTTTTATATGCCATTCTTTCTGTATTATTTATTGGTAGATTTATTCTTTATTTTTTAAATCTGATTAATTCAAATATGAAATTATATATATTTATATGCATACACATGCCTCATTCATATTCAGCATGCAGCATCTTGCCACTTGAAATTTCTAAAGGTATGCATTTGAAAAAACTATTATATCTGTACTTATAAAATATTTGTATATTCTCTATATATTCATGAATTTCATTTCAGCTTTTGAAGCTAAAATTAACATGTATCAATATATCACAAATATTTAAAGTATGCAATGATATTTAAAGAAATTGAAAGAAGTTCTTTCATTATTCCTTAATTTTTTCTATGATTTTCATTTGTTTTGCTTCATAAACATAAAACTTCTAGTCTTGACTGTTTTATAGTGTTTTTTTTTTCTGACTGTAAATAAGTGCACCTGTGCAATTTCAGTAACTTTATGCATAAATTGTAGTCAATCTGCTTTACAATAAAAAAAAAACTTTTTGAAAGTGATGCTAATGTTTCTGACAAATTTTCACTTTTATTGTTCTTATGACTCTGGTCGTTTTTGTGAATATATAAGAAATTCATGAATATCTGTATGTTATCATGTTTTTAGAACTTCAGCATTTAGTCATTCAGAAATTCATATGGAAAGGTTGAGATTTTCCAAAGAAGTTTGGAGATTCATAATGAAGACTAATAAATTTGAAAACTTTTGATGTTATTAAGTTGTAAATTATATTCAATCAATACTTTGATTTATATATATGCTTTGTTTTTATTGAATGGAGCCTTTCATATAGATATAAAAACGTGCATGTGCATAATATGCATTTACATGTGCCTTTTACTTTTGAAATTACTCATAAAAAATAAATGATTGTGAAAAATTGATTTTTTTCCCTCAAAATTTACATTTATCTATTAATATTTTTCTTAATGTTTTTTTCCTTGTATGATTTTTTAATTGTTTTATTCATTCTACTAGTTTAAATAATTTTTTATGATTTTAAAATATCAATGAAAAAAGGAAATAGTGTATTTTTGCATAATTATTCAAACCAATTTATTTCATGTTGTGTGTGTAGTGAAATTTTATAAAAAAGATAAGTAAAAAAACACTGATTTCAAATGTTACTTTTCAATTTTATAAGGGGAAAAATAACTATTTTTATTCAGTTATGGAATCAATTTATCTTTTAAGTGTGTGCATGTAACTAAGCAATATTAATTTTGGTTGATATAATTGCTTAAAATATAAATTCTCATTGTCTTTTAAAGAAATTAATTTTATTAGAATTAAATACAAAATTATAATTTATTTTTGTTAATTTTTGAAGTTACAATTTTTTAGAATCTTAATTAATCGATTGCAATTGAAATGTTTGACTTTGATTATGAAAGTGTTCTCTCAAAATAAAATGATTTTTTCTTTAGGAATGTATTGCAATATTTTTGAATGTTAATATTCTGCTGAAATGTATTGTAAGGGATCTTTAACTCTGGATGTATTAAGTATTTACACTAAATATGAAGAGTTTTTATTTTCATATTCTTTAGAAATATATATTTTGTTACATATACCTTTTTTATCTTTAGCTCTGTGTCTATATAACATTGTATATAATTTTTGAGCACTCTGCTTTATCTGTAATACTGAGCTATTAATTTAGGATATAATTCTATGTCATGCAAAATAGTAGCAAAACCTCTTTCCGTAGATGAAGGTATTCAAGAGTATTTCAGTGTACACTATACATTCCATTGATATTATTTTGTAAAATGTGTTTGTAAAAATCGCATACTTTTAGTTTTCAACATTGTGAAACCTATTTTTTTTCTCTTTAATTCAGCTTGCAAAAAAAGTTTGATCATATTTCAAATTTCTGTTTGAAGATTATTATAGATTATTTTCTTTTCTGTTTTACTTTACAGGATTTATTCTCAATTAATTAACCAAGGTTACAATATTTGAAAAATTATCCTGCCATCAACTAGTAATGATTTTTAATTGTGAGTTTATTGCAACTACGTTGAATTATACTTCATTTATATGTTTGACATTATGCAGTGATGTGATATGACTAAAAATGTTAGAAATCAATGGTCATTTCATTAAACTTTATGGTTATATATTTGAATTTTTAAATTCACTGTTCATAGATTGCTTAATTTCTTTTTGTGCAGGGAATTTTTTAAACTAATAAAAATAGTTTGTGATATATAATTATAATGCATGTTATATGTTTGCAACTTCTATTCTCTCATGACGTCAAAACTTTGAATTACACGATTAAACTCTTACCAACTCTGACCCCTATAATAATTCTTTACTTGCACAGTTGATAAGAGCAGTTGTCTCTAGACCTGCAGATAGTCGAAATTTTGCCGTAAAAAGGCAACTGGTAGAACATCTCAGTTTAGCTCCATTGCTGCAGTATACTTCAACTGTAAAGTATCTTTAAGATGCCCTCTCATAAATTACAGCTAATGTATTGTTATGGCACGTGCATCTATATAGATCCATCTCCACAATTGCATCAATAGACAGCAATGCTACAGGGTATATATATATATGTATGCAGTAATTGTTTGAAAAATTATCTTTAAACATTTAAGTTTTTTTTTTAATGAGACATTCTTCCCTAGGAAGGATATGTGTGGTAACTCTTGTCTCAAAATGTCAAAACTTACAAAAGAGCAAGATTAAAAGCACCTACTAACTGGCCACCATAAAAATTATCTTTTTGTTTAGTTTGACTGGAGTGCTTGTGTACTTAATTGTAAGTTTAACTCAATGATGCAACAGCCCATGAGGTAAAGACCTACTGTGCCCAACTCAGTATACATGACCTTGGCCCCTGAGATGCATGATCAGATGTTCTGGTCAGGTGGTCAGTCTGATGCAACTTAATAGTATACTAGAGGTTTAAGTTTTCCTCAAAAAGACAATAAATGGTGCTACCAAATTATCTTATTTATACCACATATGTAATGGTTTCAAGGGGATTTAATTTGCATGTTAAATTTAAAGTATATCTATTAATTTTAAAATTCTACACTTTCAATTTTTATTATACTTAGTAGTTCAAAACTTATTGCATCTTTTATATTAATTCTCCTAATAAAAATTTTAAGTTAAGAAACATTTAGATTAATAACTACTGAGGGAACAAATCTTTAAAGATAATTTTTATTGCACAATTTAACAAATATTTATAAACGTATTTGGAGATATTGATTTGAACACATGTGTGTAATGTATTCTTGTATTTTGAATATTTTAGTAGTTTCTGTTTTTTTTAGATCATTATGGTTTCCCCTTACTATAATGTATACTATTTTTAAATTAGGAATTTAAAATTAGACTTATTTTTTTCTAAATATGTTTGTACAGAAGCAGTTCATTCTACTTCATGTAAATGTCGCAGTCTGAATGAAAAATACATTTTTGGTGAAGGATTGTAAATCTAAGATACGGGCTTACTAAAGACCATTATGTAAAATAATGTGTGTACTGCTGCATTGATATCTGATGAAACAAAATGTTCCAACATTGCATCATGTGAATGTTTAGAAACAACATTAACTCAAGAATTTTGCCCTTGTCACCTATTTATAGTTTTAAAGTATATCTGTATTTAATGACATGTTTTTCAGCTCCATTGTAACATTAATCTTTTCACTTTATTTATGTTTTATTTCATCTCTCTCTGCCAAGTAAGCTATTTTGTTCTGAAATGCATGCATAGAAAGTGAAAATTTTGTAGAGTATTTTTTTCTTACAATGAAAAGGTTTAAACATCAGTATAGTATGGGATATATATTATGCTATAGATATTAAAATAGATTAGTTTTCAAATAATGTATAATGTTTTATAAAACTCAATCATTGTATCTGAAGGGCAAAAGCATTTCATAATTAATCTTGATTTTTGCTTCCTGTTGGGCTTTCATTTTTCTGTCGTGCCTCAAATAAGGTCTCCCCCAGTGTTTGAGAACAATTGCTGTGGATATGATAAAATTACCTCTTGATGGTGCATTCAGTTGAAAAGCATTATATCAATTTCAAATTCTCTGGTGAGCTAAATTCATTGTTTTATATAAAACTGAAATCAAATTTGATTTCATCAGTAAAGATGGATTTAAAGACTTCCTATTTCAAAAGAACTTGTCATTCAATGTTAAAATATTTAGCTTATATCTTTTTGATGTATCAATTTAATTTTTAAGTTTATTCATACTTATATTAATAGTGAATTTTTTAGATGAAGAAATTTATGAAATTTTCAATAAAGTAATACAAAATACTAAGAATTTTAGTGATTATAAAAAAAAGTATTGATAGTTACCGGAAGACTAAGTTTTGAACTCTACTGAGAGAATTTAAGAAACTGTTAACTAAATTTTCAACACTCTGCAAAAAAAAATATTTTTACTTCTATGAATATTTGTTTTCATCTACAAGGACATAGAATAAAATATGATTTTTTATAAAAATTTACTCCAAAATATAACTGGGGGTATTTTTATTATTTCAATCATATAAAAAGTGTTATATCTTCTCTGCATTTTTATGTATAAACTATGATTTCTTCTCTGAAATACAATTGAAAATGGAAATGTGGCTTAAAAATTAACAATTGGATCATAAACATATCAGTAGTCATTTCAAAGCTTTCCATTTAATTTTTTTAATATGTTGTGGTGAGGATATATTGTTAGATAATTTTGTGTTTTTAAAAATGTAAAAACGCAATTCAAAAAGAATTTCAAATTCCTAAATATTCAACTTTTTATTTGTGCCCCACATCTCTTAAAACATAATTTTTGTTAAGAAAACACATTTATGTAAAAATTGCACTCTGCTAAATTTCAAGTCCTGAAAGATTCATTCAAATTTTTGTATTGTTTGCTCTATGATAAACTATCAAAAAATTAGCTGTAAATTTAATGTATGGCATCGGTATGCAAATATGTTAAGAAGAAAAATTCTTGAATATGGTTCTAATTTCTTTGCTTTTCAATATGTCTCATTCAAATGCAGTTTCTGTGAATAAATATTTAGAATTAAATGAAATTCTGATGTTATTTTAAAGAACCAAAACGCTCTAGAGTATTGAATACTATGTTGCATCTTGAAAATTGTTATTTATACTCCTGAATGATAGATTTTTCCTTAAAGAAATTAAAACACTTGAAGGTTTTTTTTTCCCTTTTTTCTAAATATTTATTGTGTCTTTGCATTCTATTTCTGTATCTGATTCATACTTTTGTAATTTTTTAAATTGTTGGTACAAAACATTTCATTCATTTCTGAGACAGAAGCATCATTCCATTCCATTCCATTCTCTTAAATAATGTATGGTAGTGGAGATTTTTATGGTATTGTCATTTGCTGTTTTTTTACCCCATATTTGAACATAACTTCTGAAACAATGGAGTTGTAACTGATGTTTTTATAATTTGGTTAGAAGTTTATCTGGAAAAATAATATGAAAATTAGATTTTTTTTTTAGTAAATGGAAATATGTAATACACATTAATATTTCAATATCTTGCTAGCAAAACTTCCCTTTTTACGTTTTTTTACCCTAATTGTGATATAATTATGTTTTTTTTTAAACCAGTTCTTTAGCCTATTTAAAATTGTGTTTCATTGACTTAATTTAAAATTTGGGTCATTCAAAATATTATATAATCTTTTCTAAAATTTGTTTTCACGATGTATTTTCAAAATTGAAAAGGCTTCTTATCCGATTTCTGATCCATAATATTGTGTTAAATTGTTTGATAATAGCAAGGTATGCTTAAAAATTTAAATTATTTTAGCATATGTATATTTGAGACTGTCAGATGTTGAAATTCTTAAGAAGTTTGGATTGTTGCATTTTTTTTAGTTTTATGAAGCTAGATTTTGTATAACAAGAATTAGTAGATATTAATAAAATGGTAGTTTTTGCTCTAATCTCATACATTGATCCATTGGTAATGAAGCTTAAATTAATGGTGTTTGAATAGTTCATAATAAATAATAAAATGTAGAACCTTTTCATAAAGCATCTGTTTGACAAAACGATTATTCATGTCTATGGTTATTTACATTTTAAAGAAGTGTTTATTGTTTTATTTTTATATTGAACTGGTGTGTTTGATATGTGCCATATAAATAAGATCAATTTTTTGTGTTTCCTAAGTCAATTTCTTTTTTAATCTTGTAAATGTACATATGCATTTTGAGATATTTTGATTTCTTTGTTGGAAAAAGCTATATTGCTTCTAGAAGGCTTTATGATGTTTTTTACTCTAATAAGGTTCATTGAAAATGTTATACATTTACTACACAAAAGTTTTATCCATACTTTCTTTAATTACATTGGGTAGAGTTTGTTCTTCAGCTTAAAATATTGTAGGACCACTAAAAAAAGCTTACTAAAGATTAATATATACAGAATATAACTGGTGTATTCAAAATGTTGTGTAGGCATGAGTGTTAAATAATGGATTTTAAAAGTTTAATGCTAGTTCACTTCAAATTGAAAATTCTCTTAAAAAAATATTACAAAATTATGAGACCACCTAACAAGATTTACATATTACATGAATATGACTCTTTCATAAAAAGTATATGGATTATATATAGATATAGTATTTTAATATGTTTGTTTATGTTAATAGTTGTTTTCTTTAATAATGGTGCAAGTCTGTTTTTGACAAAGTTAGTTAATTATAACATTGAAGGCAATCTCTGCTATGAGCTTTTTTAATTATGAACAGCTACCCAAAAAAATCCTTCAAAATTTTCATCCTTTTGGCAATATAAATTTGTTGTTATGAAACGACAAATATAATTATTTTGAGAATGGTAAATATCTCCATATAATATCAAATGGACATGCATCACTTTCAAAGAAAACCGCTCATTTGTAGTAGAAGAATGATTTTTGTATTGATAATATTTTTAAGGAGACAATGATCTGAATTAAAGGCCAGGCAATCGTATTTTATTAAGGTACCAGAAAATTTGAAGAGGAAACTGCATTAATGCTGGAACTTGTAACTTTGTAATTGATAAAGTTAATTTTGGCAAAATCGATGTTGTAAGACTTAAGCAGCACATTGCATTCTTGACAAATTTTCTGCCAATGAACTGGAAGAAAATCTTCAAGTAATGAAATCAAACAAGTTACGAAAAAATGTCACTCAATACAATTTATATTCTTCTGAGTTCTTAAATTATTTTTTTTTAGTTAAATTTCAACAATAAAACCAAAATTTTTGAAACTGCTTCACAAGAGAAGCTTGCTAGAACTTAAAGTGCAATGAGATTGGGCAAAAATTATATATTTCATTAATAACACAACTGAAACAACTTCAAACAATTATGATTTAAGAACACAATGCAGATTTTAATCTATGAATTAATTGGAGTTCTGTTATATAGCAAGTGCTTGTACTTATAGAATATGTGATTTAAAAAAAAATTCTACATTCATGAACTACCTAATATATTTTATGATATTCTTATATCATTTAGGCTATTAGGTGGTTTCTCAGTGGGAAATCTAATCAGAGAAGGATATGTAAAAATGTTTTATATTTGTCAATCAAAGTGTAGTTTTTGAACCTTTTGAGGTATTTCAAATTGTAGAATTATAAAAAATGAAAGCATTTATATGGAATTGAACTGGAAGCTGTTTTTGTAAGCTAAGTACTATATTTCAAAAGCTAAGCTTCTATGTTTCATTTAAAGGTTATTTGAGATCACTAGAAAGAATAGGACAGCTTCTCAGAAAATATATATGAATTGCTAAGTGGTCTTATAATTTGTTGACAACATACTTTAACATAACATTAATTTGTTTTAAAAGTATCTGTTCTGATACATCTAATTGAATTATTCAGTTCTAATGTAATATTAACAGTTTCTCTCTTTGTAATGTATTATATTTGATATAAAATCTAATTAAAATTATTTTATTTTGAAATTTATAAAATCAAGCTAGCTTTATGTTCTTAATAGATTATATGCTATTTTTTCATGTTCTTTTTTAAATTATCAAACAATAATTTATCGTTAATTCACCTGATATTTATAAAATTGAAGTGATGTAAAGTATTAGGTGCCAGTTTCAAATTTTTGTAGGATAATAATTCCTGTTTATTATTTATGTATAAACTAAGTTGTGTCCAGCTTAAGATACATGAATTTTAATTTTGTTACAATTGGGTATATAATAAATCATTTGCGTGGTGCTTTGAATTAATGGCTCTTTTTTTTGTTGTCACAGGGCATTATTTTGCTTTTGTATTTTGAAATGTTACTGCTCTCAAACATAAGGTTTTTAAGAGAAACAAAGTACTTCTTCTCTCTTGTGCAATGTTGATAAACATTTTTGAGTTTCAAACCATAGTTAGATGTACTGCTGACATAGTATATTATATATATCTGTGTTTGTATTTTATATTCTAATTTATATACGATTTAATATTATGTATGATAAAGACATTTAAGAGAGGTTTCAAGATTCATCTATGTCATTGCATAATTTATATTTGCCAGTCTTAAAAATATGGAACCAAAAACATCTCTTGTTTTTGTAGTATAAAGAAATAAGGGCAAAACTCTATTTTATTTGCTTGCATATCTTAACAGGTATTTGATTAAAAATAATTTTAAAAGTTTCAGATTTTTTTTTCTGCATATTACTTTAGACTAATTTTTCCTAAATTCTCTACTCTTTATTATGTTATGCTTTTGAAGTATTACAAATTTGATTCATGAAGTTATGGAAATTTGTTACTTAATATGAAATTTTCATAGTAAAAATTTTAAGTAGAACTAATTTAAATCAAAGTCATCAGTGATTAATTTTGAATGCAAAAAATATTGAAAGTAAATTTTTTCAAAATCAATTTTAGCCTTACACAATGCATTACAGCTACATTGTTTCTTCATATTTGATCCAGTAAATTATTTTATGAAGTATCAATGAATCTGAGAATAATACTTGCAGGAAAATTAATAAGATTTTTAAATTTCATTTTATGGTTTTTTTTAAAAGCAAAATTAAAATTTATACATTTCCTAAAGTTTTCATTGTAAATGTACTTAATTGTATATTTTATGTTAAATCTTCCTTCAGAATCTTAGTGCTGCATCACTTTGTCATCTTGTTATTCTTGTATACGTATATATAATAGAATTATTATTCATTCACTTATGTTTCGCATTTTGAATAAAACATTTTTGCTGCTATATTCAATGAAATATAATCTGTACCTGATTTAACATGATTTTGTTATAGAAACTGTAACAATTTTGCGAACTATCACAGATAGAAAATGAATAAAGGGACCAGTTTTTTTTACAGTAATAACAAATGATTGTTTTAAAAAATATGTCAATGTCGAATTGAACTATATTGTGCATGAACTATTTCAAAAATGACTTCCTATATGGAATGCCATGTTATACATTCATAGTTATGTTTATATATATCCAAATCTAATTTTTTAAAGACAAGTGCATAGTTTATATTGTTTGTAGATTATTTTCCCGGTTTTACTTTCAAAGTAAAAAAAAAAAAATCAAGCATCCATGTCTCTTAAACTGAAGTTTTAAATTTATCAAAAGTGTTAAGTTTTATCTTTGTTTTGTAATATATATTTTTAAAATTCGTCTTGCTTGTCATTTTTTAATTTAGTTTTTTAATTTTACTAAGAATGTAGGTTAACAATATTTGAAAAAATAAAATATTAAGCAAGATCTTTTTTACTGTCATTTTTCAATGCAAAATTCAATGTATATAGCATCAATATTAATCAGGGATGACTTGTAAATAACTTTTCTGATGAATTTATTTTTTTATCATTGTCATTTCTATTTTCAGCTGGTTTTCTTTTTTTATAATTTTGCTTTTGATCTGATCGAATTTGATTTGTAATTTATTAGAATGACTCGGTGGTGCAGCTTTTTGCAGTGTGCTATTTGACAGCTCAAGTAACAATATTTATTACTTATTAGTCATGTGATATTTTTATTGTAAGTGAAATGTGATGTGAAACTACTAGTAAAATGAATGTTAGCCATTGTATAAAAGTTGATATCAATGTGTTCTTTATTTTCTTGATCAGGCAACTTCCATTTCACTGGCAATTTGCATATTCTATCATTACTTTTTATGGGATATTTTGATAAAATTTTATGAAGTTTAACTTTGTGCCTTCTCTCTTTCTCACTAAACTTTTTTTAAAAATCTGATTGCAATTCGTTTAAAATTGCTGTAAAATTTATTTGTTAAAACCTATGACTTTATTTTGCTTTAAAATAGTTCTAGTTAAACATGTATTTTGTTTCCATTTTCTAATTAAAAACTTCATTTTTTACTTGTACATCGTTGTACAGACATGTATATTAAAATTGTCTAAAGGAAGTAAAATATTTATATTGTGTTTGTCCATAAGTAAATTTTAAAAAGGGATACTTTATTTTCATATTTATACTGAGCTGTTTGTTTAGAAATCTTCAGCCAAAATATGTGTATTTTAATAGCTTCTAACCAAATAAAAGTTCAACTATTTGGGCTATATATTTGTGTTTTTTATTTGCTGTGTTAATTATATAAAATTAATTTTAAAGGTTTTTATATAACAGTACTTAAATTTCTTTACTTTAAAATACAAAGCATTTTACAACTTCTTTTGAATACTCAATCTGTTATTTTTTCCCCAGAAATTCGAATACAAACATTACAAGGGGAAAAAAACGCATGTGAATACTTAAAACTGAATGAGACTAATGTGTACTTGTGTACTTAATTCAATTATAAACAGCAATTTCGGGTTTTTAAGTTCTCATCTAATATGAAAGAATAAGAACCAGATATGAAATACTTATCGGGTAGAAAGAAAATCCAGTATTAAAAAAAGTGGATCTGACACACATAAAAGTTCATGCGACTGCTTTAAAATTAAAAAAAGATACAATTTACATTTTATGCAGGAAAAAATAATTTATTCATACTGATATAAAGTGTTGTGTAAAATGTTGCTTTCATAATTTTATTAATTTGAATATACACTACTGTTTGTAAAAAAAGCAACTTCATGAAGGAATCATTGGAATTAAATGAACTTTGCAGCAAATATCTATTGTAGGATGTTACGTCAAATAGTAAAGTTTCAGACCCCCCGCGCACGCTTTGCGTGCGCAGCGCCCTCTGAATTGATGCTGAAAGCGTATAGATAAAGGGCTATAGCGGGACGTTGAAAATAGTTAATAATTATTTGTTAATGGCAAACGTTTAGTGAGACCTAAGTATGCCTCCACAACGAAATAAGAAGAAATTCCAACAACTTACGGAGTTTGAACGGGGGAGGAGTATCAGCCGTCGAGAAGTAGCTCGTGTGCTGCAGAACAGTTCCAATGTGATGCGAGTTTGACAGCAGTGGACCGACGAGCACCGAACAACTCGAAAAACTGGCAGTGGACGAAAAAAGGTGACGTCAGCTTGCGACGATAGACACCTGCTCCGCATGGCGGTGAATGACCGTACAGCTTCCTCCAGGCAGTTGCCAGCACGTTGGTCTACTGCTGCAGATGTACTAATGTCGGCTACGTCACATTCGTCGACGTCTGCTGCGCCGTGGATTGCGTGCAAGGGTGCCTTTGTACAGGATCCCCCTCACGGCAAACCATCGACGGCTGCGTCTGAAATAGGCTCATGAGCACAAAGCCTGGCAAGCTGATTGGCACCAAGTTGTCTTTTCAGATGAATCACGCTTCAATTTGTTGGACTATGATGGCCGCATTCGTGTTATAGACGCTATGCAAGTGCACACTGCCTTCCAGAGTGCGTTATCGAACGACATAGTGGCCTAACACCTAGAGTTATGGTTGGGGTGTCCTTTTCTATCATGGACGATCCAATTTGCTACGAATCGGAAAATGTTTTTTGTCTAAAGTATTATTTGAAGACATTAATTTTGTATATATATATTTTTTTGTTCTAAGGTTTGTATTTTGATGAACATACAAATTTTATATTAAATAATCGTTTAGTTTCGAACACGATGCTCTTATAACTTTTTAATTTCATTATACCATATTGAAAAAGGTATAGCTCCTATAAATTGCCAATCTTTCGAACAGCTCATTTTGTAGGTACCTCTTTTAGCAATATTACCCATGAAATGAGAAATCTCTTCTACTATTCCTGGAAACATAAATGACTTTGATGAATTTCAAATTAGTTATCGATCTGTGAAGCTTGTAGAAAAACTAATTGAAGTTTGTTATTTGATAGAAGATGTAAATAAAGTTATCATAATTGTAAAATCAATACAATTCCCCTCCCCCGCTGAATTGAATGAAATTTACTGAATTCAGATTGTAATATCCTATATCTGTAACATTCGTTTTTAGAAA
This sequence comes from Trichonephila clavata, assembly GCA_019973975.1. Taxonomy (NCBI): domain Eukaryota; kingdom Metazoa; phylum Arthropoda; class Arachnida; order Araneae; family Nephilidae; genus Trichonephila; species Trichonephila clavata. The sequence goes on from BMAO01039163.1 coordinate 217,878, forward strand.
AATTCAATTGTATGGTTGTAAAAGAAGTATATTTGTAGCCTGTGTGTGTGTGTCTTGGAAGTTAGAGAAAACGTAGACACCCTTATTCTTCAAACTTCATTGAACTGTGCTTTCAAAGTGATTGTATTGAATTCTGAAGAACTAAACTCGATCTAATGAAATTATTTTTATTTCTAGAAATACCTATATATGGAAGCTGATATCGTTATTATCTTGTATTTTCTGATGAAAAGATATACACATTCTGAAATAATTAAAATAAATTTTATTTGGCGCATCATATTTTCTACAATTCTGTTTGCTGAATTAATAAGCTCTTTATAAAAAGAAATGTATATTCTTTTTTACTTGGCTGCGCACCATCCGGGTACTAAAGCTCCAATTCTGGTCAATTTTCTCATGGCAAAAAAATTCGGAAAAGGATCATCGGATGGAACCATTGATCGTCCCATTTGATCCAATCGGTGTTTCATTCGTTGCAAAACGACTTTTTCAGTTGGTGCCAGATTGTTTTTTTCCAGCGGATCATCTAAAAAGAATGTTGGTGTGAAAAAGATTCAGTTATATATTTATTGAGAGTAATATACAATGGGGGGGGATATCTTTTAAACTGTATAATAGTAAGACTCTATAATTATTTAAAATGTGAAGTCAACTTCACTATTTGCAAATATATACAATTTGGGTGTCAAAAAATCTCTCTTTAAAAACAAGGCGGAATAAAGAACTAATAAGTCTAGAAAAGTATTTTATTTGCATGAAAATATTTTTAGTGCAGTTGACTATAAAAAACAAAACTTCAACTTCTTAAAAAATGTTTGATACGGATATGAAATTCTAGTTTGCAGAAATATCACGATCAAAAATATTTTGAGACCGATTGTCGAAATATGCAGTGGTCGTAATCGCAAACTTATTGCTAGCGTTATATTTGTCCAGTCGCGTGAGTTTGATTACTGGGACCTATAAAGACCCGTCGTGTAGATGGCCTTATGCATGTTAGATCTGTCGAGGCTCACGTGTAGCTGAACAGTGGGACGTTAATATTCACTCAGTCGAGGCTCAAAGCCCTCATGACGACTTGAAGTGGAAGCTTAGAGAGTGGGGTGCCAACTCAGGTGTCGTTCTAATTACGTGACCATTGTTCAAATTTACGAGATCCGTCACCAATCCGACTACCCTAAAATTATGAATTTTGCCAAAAATTGACTTTTTTTTTATGATTTTATTTTATACGTCATCTTATTTGCTTTATAAAATTCCCAAGTTTGTCATTTTCCGTTCTCTAGAACAAAAACTACAAGTGTTTTACTACACTGCTGGCCACCGTAAATGCAACACCCTGAAGGAAGCACGTAAATAACATGAAAATTACAACATGCATTAGCGGAGGTGAGGTATGCAAATGATTAGAATTTCAGCGCAGAAACGCACGACTGTGGTGCCACCTCAAAGCGCTATTTAACGCTTGGAGGTTTCGACGATTTCAAGTTCGGCAATTGTGATTTTCTTGTGGTTTTTTCAAAAAACGATCAGTTATGTCTCGTAGGAAACAGCGATCAGCTTTTGATCAAGTATCTGAGTTCGACAGAGGAAGGATAGTGGCCTACCGAGATTGTGGATTATCTTTCAGGGAAATCGGTAGTCGCGTGTTGGACGAAACCAAACAACTGTAATACGTATATGTGACCGTTGGATGCAGGCGTGTACGACGGACCGACGTGGTCGATCGCATCCTCCTCAGTGCACCACTTCACGTGAGGACAGGCAAATTGTGCACATGGCAGTGACGGATCGCTCAGTCACATCACGAACCATAGCACAGCACATTGAGTCTGTAACGCATTCAGTGTCTGCGCGTACCATTCAAAGCCGTTTACAGCAGAATGGTCTGTCCGCAAGCCGTCCATTTCTTGGTCTACCCTTGACACAGAACCTCAGACGTCTCCGCCGCCAATGGTGCGATGGTAGAAGGATGTGGGCGGAAGAATGGAATGAAGTTGTCTTTACTGACGAGTCACGCATCTGTCTGCAACACCACGATGGTCGGATTCGAGTCTGGAGACACCGTGCAGAGAGGATGCTGGACAGCTGCGTTATACACCGCCACACTGGTCCTGCACCGGGTATTATACACTCATGTCCATAAATTAAGGATAATGAGACAAGCAAAACAAATTTGACTTATTTGTAAAGTCTATTAAACAAAAGGTAAAGAGCAAAAAAGATGCTATATGTTTGACATAATTAATAAAAATTGCGATTTTTACTCCCTGAACAAATTTCAAAAAAGAACCTATTTACAAAAAACAGTATAACATGGTTAGTATGATGGTTAATACGGAGTATGTCTCCCGGACGATGCAATACGGGCCTTACAACGCCTACGCATGCTGAGTATCAAATTATCAATCTGATCTTGGGGAATATTGCACCACTCGCATCAAGCAATGCCCTCCGAAGTTCCGGTAGACAGGCAGAAGGGGGTTGACGTGCTGCAATTCGTCGGCCAAGCATATCCCACACATGCTATATTGGATTCAAGTCCGGTGAGTATGCTGGCCAATCCATACGGGGGATATCCTCCGATTGAAGGCATTCGTCTACAATGTTTGCACGGTGAGGACGGGCGTTGTCATCCATAAACAGAAATTCAGCACCCATGGCGCCCCGAAACAAACGTACATGTTGTTCCAGAATGACATCCCGATAGATGTGTCCTGTCATCGTTACACTCTGAACATGCAGGTCAGTTCTGGAACCAAGAATAATTCCTCCCTAAACGAGCCATTCTGCATCACCGTAACGGTGTCGTTCAATGGTGTTCTCTTGGTGGTAACGGATACCTGGCGCTCTCCATATGAAATTCCGGCGAGAATCAGACTGCAAACTAAACCTGGACTCGTCGGAAAACATCACACAAGACCACTGTTGTGGTGTCCACAGTGCACGCTCTCTACTCCAGGTTAATCGCAGGCTACTGTGAGTTGCGCTAAGGGGAACACATCTGACAGGCCTACGAGCATATAGACCAATGTGCCCTAAGCGTCTGTACACGGTCTGCCTTGAAACTGTCGTACCGGTAGATGAAGAGAACTGACGAGATAGGTCTGATGCTGTGCTCCGTCTGTTTCTTTTCGCAGTAACTGCCAAATACCGGTCCTCATTTGGCGTTGTAACTCGGGGGCGACCTGTGCTGTAACATCTACTCACATTACCATCATCTTGGAATCGTTGCCAAAGCCTGGAGAGGACACTCTGGGTGATTCCAAGTTCCTCGGATACTTCCAGCTGAGTACGTCCACATTCCAGTCGTCCGATAATTCTACCACGTAAAAAATCATCCAAATGCTTCCTTTGTGCCATAACTATGCGGTTATTGCACTGAAAGGCTTTTAAAGCGCTTGTGAACAATTTTACTTCTTTGCCACCATTCCTTATATACCCCTCTCTTACACTCTCTTCATTGTGACGCACTATCCGCGCCATCTGGTGGTTTCCTGTAATTTGCATATTCTTCTTCAAGATGTGTGTGATAATTCTACAGGTGAAATTTTTATTTTAGAGTTCAATTTCTGTGTGATTCTGAATTTTCCTTAATTTATGGACATGAGTGTAGTATGGGGTGGTATTGGATATCACTCTCGCACTCCTCTAGTACGCATCACTGGTACTTTAAACAGCCAGCGCTCCATCTCCGAGGTGCTGGAGCCAGTTGTCCTTCCTTACCTTCAGGGCTTGGCCTCAGCCATATTTCAATAGGATAATGCGCGACCACACGTGGCATGCATTGTCCAAAGGTTCTTCATCAATCACCAGATTGAATTGCTTCCCTGGCCGGCTTGCTCTCCGAATCTTTCGCTGATAGAAAACATGTGGTCCATGGTTGCTCATCGATTGACCCAGAATACACCCCCAGCTGCCACACCAGATCAACTTTGGCAACGTGTGGAAGCTGCTTGGTCTGCTGTACCCAAAGAACACATCCAAAGTCTCCTTGAATCAATGCCGAGGCGTGTGGCAGTGGTGATCTCCAACAATGGCGGCTAATTTGGCTACTGATTCTAGCAGGAACCACACTTCACAGAAGTCTATAAATTTAATCATTTGATACTTGGTCAACATGTTATCTACAAAATAAATTTTGTTGTGCTATCTCTTGTCTTTCTTGGTGTTGCATTTTCGGTGGCCAGCAGTGTAAAAGCAGATGCCATTACTTTAAGCACGATGTGTCATACTTTAAAACGCGTTTTGCTCGAAATATGTTCTTTTTAAATGCTCGAACGGGACAGTGATTGCTCAAAAAGTTTTGAATCTGAAATTTTTTGTGTATGTTCTGTATAATATAGTAGCAGACTTTTAATCTTCAGATTTATCGATCACTTTTTTATTACGAAGTTTACAGTCCCTTATTTAATATAATCACTGTTTTTTAAGCAATTTCGTATAATAACTGAGATAAAGTGCTCTAGTTTTTGTAAAAATTAAAATATCTCTTATACTGTGAAGGTCATTTTAAAAATGAATAACATCGCAACCACATTAGAATGAAAAATTGAAAATTTGTTCATAAACCTTTGGTACAGAATGGGCCGTGTTTATGCTATTTTTTGTAAACTTTTACCTATTTTTTCCCATTTTAGTAATAATAATTTATTTTTCTCTTCTTCATTTTAGCATATTTTTCTTAAAATGTACTAAACAAATTTAAAAATAACAAAAAATCTCCATATTTCCATTTAAAAAAAAATGTTGTCGCAACCAGTCGGATACCTTAATTGGGTTTTAAGTTTCTCTTAGCTTCTTTTGCTCCTGATTCTTGATTTGCTGGTTCGGCTCTTTCTGTATATTTTGTTTCATATGTTGTTGTATTTGTATTTTCTCTGTAGAGGGTTTATATACCGTATATAATGTAAAATGAAAAAACTAAGTAATTCATCTTTTCTTTAAACTTATCTGTAAACTAAAATACAGAATATTTTTGCTCAATAAAGGTGGGGGTGGGGGGTTGTTTCCTGGGAGCATATTTGTAGCTTTATTTCCTTTCGGTAAATTCGATCCCCTGGTGCATCCCGCCAATAACCCCCATGTAACTTTTAGTGAGACGTAATTAATTCCGAGGTCTCTCGATAATACGCCTCACTTGACTGTCCACAACTTTGATAATTACTCATTTTAACTGTTAGCTTTTGAATTCCTCAAAATGTTGCACAAAAAAATCATAAAGTTGTGTTGTTGTTTCTTATCCCAGATGGTGTATCTCAGCTACACCATCTCCATAAAACCAAAAATCTCCTAAAAATCCAGAAATAAGATAGGATTTCCTAAAACCTCGTCATATGAAAAACTCAAACAATTCAGAATATGGCTAGGAGAGCCCTGTTCAGCCTCGCACTTATGACATTCTGGAAAGACTTTCCGGCCCTGTTGAAAAGGCAGAGACTTGATGTGGCCACTAAAAAAGCGTGACTTAATATCTGCTGATACCTAGGGATATTAAGTTGGTGACACTAACAAGGTTTTTTTTCCCAACGACGGGCGATGCAGTGTTAAAGCTTGAGTTCGGATTTGGTTTCATATTAATGGGAAATGAGTAGCTTCAATTGATCCAAGGACCTGGAGCACTAAAGGGAGAAGACTGACTTATTCCCTAGTGCCTGCTAACTTTAGCTGGACATAATGGAAGGGCCTTCACATCTAGGGTGACCCTACCCAGGAGTATATACTCCCGATCAAAACAGTCACAGGCAAGTATTTAAGCTTCCTCCATCACCAAAAGACAAGCTCTTCCATCGAGTTGTTCAGCATGTATAGAATGTTCTGGAGGCTTGCATATTTTTTTATTTAACATTTATAAACCCCGTGCACCACGCAATGTATAACACGGGGGCATACAACACAGACAGAAGAAATGATTACAACACAAACATCCATACCTTCTCCGGGATTCGAACCCAGTCTCTACGGCACCGCAGTCAGCTTCACTGACCACTATACCGGATGGGCGGCTAGGCTTGCATATCAACCAGGATTTATATACTAATTGGTCACCAGTGGTTTGCACTCGTTGAACCCGTTAAAACTACTTATGACCAAAAAGTATGAACATGGTGTTGCGGTGTCCGGCCCTGACCTATGTACATGATAAAATGCCGGAGAATCTTGGTCTACGAGTCACTCAATGACAGTGATTGCATACGAGTCATGCGTCGACATGTTACGAGATCTGACCACAAATGTGGAACGCTACATCATGACAATGTGACATCATTGTTTCTGGTGCTATCGCCTTCAATAGCTGGTCGGTATTAGAGACACTATGATGGCCCAAAGACATGGGGATTACGTGTTGTGGTAGGTAGCGCCAACCTTTCTTACGGGCATACTCAAAACGGTTAACCAGCAGGATAATATCCGACTGCAAATGGCACTCATCAGCCAACTAAGCTTTGCACAGTACTCGGGTACTTTTCTGACCACTGATGTCCCCGAATCGTTCGCCCATCCAGCACATTTAAGATGTTATTGGCTGCAGTTTGCCTACGCTGCACGGTGGACAAAATGGTTCAAATAGCTGCTTTGTTCGACGAATTAAACACCAGCCATAATTCGAAGGCTCATTTTCAGCGTATGATGATGCGTTCTCCCTTTATTGCCATCCATGATGGACCTGCAACTTATTGATGGTGTCTCTCAATATTTTTCTGTATACGGCTGAAACAAAAATCTCTTATTTTTTGATGCTGTGTTTCCTGATATTCGTTACTTTCAATGCACGTGTTAATGGTATTTCTTGATGACCGCGACAGTCGAGTGGTTATGGTCGCGAACTCATGACTGAAGGGGTCCAGTCATGGGTTCACGTCTTGGTACCATTATAAACCTGCCGTGTAGAAGTCTGATGTACGTTGAATCTGTCGAGGCTCAGTCATCACGTTGGTGAGCTGTGGAAGTTTGGAGTTCAGTTGTCATCCTTGTCACTTGACTAAGATTCAAAATTGTAAGATTCAAAATCCATCAATAGCTTTCGTGTGGTTTCGAAATACGGATGTAATAAACTTTCAATCTCCCTGTTTTTGTCTTAATATCAAATATTTTAATTTTGGAATAATTCTCTCTCTCTAAATGTATGTTATTTATTAAAAAAAAAAGGATTCGTATTATTTTTTGGAAATTACAAGATAAACAAAAAAGGAGTTTCCTGTTTTTTTAGTAAAAAAAAATACTAAAGTATTTTTAATTATTTGAAATATTTACACAAAATGACTCATTTAACAATATTTATAACACTCTGCACATACTATTCTGTTTAAATCAGCAATATTCTTCTCACATTGTAAATTATTAATTTCTTTTATAAAAGATTAAAATAAACTTACCCTTTATATTGAAAAGATATACTCCTCGTTCTGATATATTTGATTTTTGACAAGACTTCTCAAGTTCTATTCCTTCAACTTGTTGCGATATTGGGAGCCAATCACAGGGCAATCCTGGGTAACCAATTATTAATTTATAGTCCCCTACTCTGTATTGAAAATATTTCCAATATTTAGTTCAATCGAAAATAATAGTAAAGTTTAAATTTTTAATAGTGCTAAGTTTTTAAACGGTTTCGCTTACATTTTTTTTTAAATTTAAAGGATTAAATATGGGTGATTTTTATAAATTATGTTATAAAATTACAATAAATAATTTTTCATTTTTGAATATTTTTTGCAAAACCTATGTTCACAGAAAAATTTAATAAGTTTTGGAATATAGGCCCTTCGTATGTTCCATATAATGTAAAGTTAGATAGTTTCACGCTTAAAGTAGTAAAGTTACACGCGTCCATGGCATTCCTCAAGCTACACGTGCTCCCCGGGTGGTGCTAACAGTGATTGCCGTTATCCAAGCCTCCTGCCCTTCCATCTAAACGGCTCCACCTAATTAACTTGACGCCAAATAAGGCTGAAGTTATTCCTGACGAGATAAAATCCTGCTCTCTGGAAAAGAACGAACAAAGATATCCTGCGAATGAGTGATTCTATATCTACACTGACGGTTCATTCCTGCCAGAAACAAACTGAGCCGGCGCAGGATGGTTCTGCAGGTTGTTTGAGGACTCATTGGCCATGGGGAAAAAATATACCAATTATGATGGTGAGGTCTTGGCTGTCTGCGAAGTAAAAGCGCAATTACTAACTGCTGGCCTGACTCCTGCAAAAGTTATCCTTATCGACTCCCAAGCTGCAATTTTCGCTTTAAGCAGTAATACACCAACTGGAATGCCTTAACTCAATTCAGTGCCAAACTAAAATTGCTGAACTGGGACCCACTGTAAGGCTACAGGTCATGTTGGGATTCCCGGTAATGAGAGAGCCGACCAAAAAGCCAAGCAGGGAGCCGAGTCGTCTCAACAGGAAGTCTCCTTGACCCTCAGAAGAGCATTATTTCCCACATACATTGGTAAATGTACTGCCGTGACCAAAAAAACTAAGAGCCTTGGAAAGCCATGGGAAACCCTGGCCACTGTGAGTCCTATCCAGAGGTATCTGGAGAGAGTCGAGGCTGTTGCCCGCTTTTGTCTAACCACCGGGCATGACTTTTTGAGAGCTTGCCTCCACTGGCATGGCCTGCTCGGTCTGCGATCATGCCAGAATGGATGGTGACCACCTGTTTCAGTGCACTGGACTCGATGTATACCCGACTGGTGACGTCGTCAGTCGGTACTGGGAGGCTTGGCGTCAAAGGGTCAAGAAACCAAGCATGGGCGTTGGATAAATGTTTCATATAGAGATAAAGCAATCATAATTAACTCTCATCCATGATTAATTAAATCGAATGCATGTCATTTAGAGAAATAATAATGCAATGAAACAATTTCATTTAAACATTTTTATTTTTAAAAGTTGCTTTTTAGGGACTGGTTTTTTTTCTGTGGTAATACTTATACTAAGAAGATCTGAAATATTAGGAAAACATTTAAATCTGTTAAATCTTAACAAATTTATTGTTCGAAGTAAAATCAATTACCTGATCGCAGCTCTTTTATATTCCAAATCGTATATGTTGTAAACAAATTCTTTTCTTACTTCCGGTCCATCGAAATTAATCATGTCCCACTGATTCATTCCATCCATATCTGGATCTGAAATGTTGAAAAAAATATCAATTTTTTTCTTACATTTGTGTGGAAAGGATAAATTGTAATTGATTCTATTGTAACATTTCTAGCATTAGAATTTTCAATTATTAACTCTTTATTATCAATACACTAAGATATTGCCAAGGTAAAATTTTCAAGCAATTGTTTAATATCAAGTAAATTAAATTAACATTTATCTTTTAGACTAGGATCATGAATTCCACACTATTTATAAACTTTGTGGGAAACAACGGGGGCTTCTTACAGGAAATAATATTTTTAACCTTAATGGGAGGGGGGCATTTAAATACTGTTCTACTGTTAGTCCCATTTGATTGTAGTTTAACATTACTTGGTAAATGTGGAAGCCAAATGGTCATGTTCGTGAACTCCTAGTCGGTGTTCTTTCTGTTTAGTCGTGGGTTTAAGTCCTGGTGCCATTAAGACCGCAGAGACTGATAACGACATAAGACTGATGCACGTTATATCTGTCGTGGCTGAAAGGCGTCAAGTTGGCGTGGTGTGAAAGTTTGGAAGGGTAAGTGAAATCTCGGGTGTCAACCTTTTAACTTGATCGTGGTGCAAAGTTGAGAGGCTCATGGTCAACATCCCTAGTGTAACTTCAAAATGCGGTGATAATAATCAATCAATCAAAATTACGAGGCAATTTCCAAAGTGTATATTTTACATCTCAAAACAAACTGCCTCGCTTGCTACAGAAGTGGTAATATTTTAATTTGTATGTATATAAACAAAATCCAGGGACACAAAAAAAGAAATGGATTGTGATATGGTGAACGCTGTAAAGTTGGAGGTTAAAAAATAAGTTAAATGTGGTTGTGAGTGTGTGTGTGTGTGTGAAAATCTTCGCGTCAGTTACACAGTGAAGCTTTTTGATACTCATAAATTTCCAATTTTTTTAAATGCAAAGCTATTTATATATCATTTACATTTTAGGTTAAACTATGAATGATAAACGTGATGCAATATAATGATAAAAGGAAACTACTGTTTTTGGCTGAAAGCATGAAAGTAAGTTGAAAGAAATAGCAGAACTTATTAGAATAATCTCTGCAGCCAGTAGGGTGGACTTGCAATAAAAATAATTTGGATAAATCAATCTCAACTTGGGCACAAATGTCAGTCATGACGATTAGGGTTCAGACCAGGGTTCAACAAATTACTGTTGATTGCGTGCGTTACGAAATTCATCAAAAAGTACTTCAGATGTACAATTCTGAACCTAGACAATCAATTTCAGAAAGGACTTTCAGCGAGGACTGCATAAATCGGAAATGTATAACTGTATATCCTCGATTCCTCTCAGTCAGAATAACAATCATTCAAAAGAAAATGCGCCTAAAATGGGACAAGGGCTTCGTCATTAGAACTGTTCTGCAATGGAGGCTGTAACATGTCCGATGAATCCAGATTTTTATATTCCAATGACAGTTGCTTTTGAGCAGTGGTCGCCAAACTTATGAAGCTCCTGAGCAACCACACCGTTTATAAATCCTACTGTGAGCTATCAACCGAAAGAACTTCCCTCTTAAAAAAGTCTTGCATTTGTTTATTGCTTATAAACTTACCTTTCTAGCAGATATGAAAACAATTTTAATCAAATCTATACAAATACATAAAAATAAACTGAAATTGTACACAGGAAAGAAATTGAAGTGTAGTTAGTAATAGATAAAAATGCAGTAACAGATTTTTCTTTATCAAGCATAAACTTTTATAAGAATGGAACTTTTTTTCTGCCATCAACTTTAATGTGGGAAGAGAGCCATTCGAATAAACTTGCAGAGACACTTTTCCGCTTAGGCACGTGCCTAGAGCACAAAAGATTTAGGGGCGCAAAAGATTGGAGAACTAAAAAAGAGAAAAAAATTAAAATTACAGCGAACGTACCACAACCTAGCTAATCGTGAGATAAGCATTTCTGCCCTCAAGAGGGTAAAGACTGAAATGAGATCCAATATGGAAAATGAAAAGTCTAACGGTTTGATGTTGTGCACTCAGAATGATATTGCAATGGAAATTGATTACAATGATGTTTTTATGATTTTCTCGGAAAAATCATTCGTTTTTCGAAGAAAACCTTCGTTGTACAAGTACAATGACATTGACTCAACAAAGAATAAGGATGTCGAAAAGTAAAAGACAGTAAAGCGATAAGCGATGAAAAAGATGATAATTAACAATTTGAAAAAAAAAACAGTTTTTACAATAATGCATGTACTGTAATTTTGCAATTGTGATTTAATTAATTTTCTGAATGATTTTCAAAAGGGTGGGTAATCCGTGATGCTCTGAAGTAAGAAATGAACAAGAGTGGACAAACCATACCAATATTCCTTCCTTACGACTGTCAGTTCATAACACGGTGGGTCCAAAAGTGGTGGATAATGGAAAGACTATACAAATAGCAAAAGCAAAGAAAGGGAAAAGAGTAAGGGAAAAAGGGGGGGGGGATACCTCCCGAAACAAAACAGGAAAAGTAAGAACTGAAAAAGGAAGTGGGTGCTCTGGAAATAGGGGGGGGGGCGTATCTATTGAAGTGCCTAGGGTGCCTGGGAGGTTAAAAACGGCCATGTGCAGTTGTCCAAGTGTTCATCAGCTAGTCTGTTTCTGTACTTATCTTTTCCCATGATATTTATTAAAACTATCTTACGCTGTTATGTAGAACTGAACATTGCCTTCACTTTGAGGCAAGCCTGGAACAATATTGGGTACTTTTCTTAAAGAACAAGAAGTCTAAAATAAAGTTTGAAGAAAGCGATCCTAAAGCATTGTCTTCTTGAAAACCAAAATGCTCCACGACACAAGTAGATAACTTTTAAGCATCAATCCTATAAAAGGCCAGCAGGAAAGTTAACGTGATCTACCAAAAATGTTTCCGCGAGGTACTAGTAGCTCGCGTTCGATCGTTTGGAGATCACTGCTCTAGAATCATAAGGAAAACTATTGAAATTTTTATGAACGATTTCGCCCGACTACACATTGTTGCAATTCTCGATGATTATCTGGAAAAAGAGGATATTCACCAAATAGTGGGGTTTTCGAGGTTGTTAAACCTCAATACTTTAGAGAACATTTGGGATACTCTAAGAAGATCCATCACCCACGATTTAACTCATCCCGGGATCTTTTATTCATTAAAATCCTCACTTTTGGAAGAATGAGAGTTGCTGCCACGATCGCTGATCTACATCTTCATTAACAGTATATGAGCTCACATTGTAACGCTTGTAAAGCTGTACGGGATGTCCATATTTTTTACTAGTCCTACCATTTTAGTGTTGCGATGTATCCTGTTTATACACTAATTATTGCTCTCATTTTCGGATATAAATCCAGTGGTTTTTTGTTTTTGTTTCGTTTCTGTTGTTTGCCACATAGTCTGATATACACGAGTACAAAATCCCTTTGCATGTAGCTAATTTTTTCGAGGTCATTGCAAAACTTTTAATTGGATTTACCTTTTGAAATGTACAATTTATCAATGAAAAAGTTTGTCAAAAACCTCAAATAAGATTAACAATTAACATTCGGATTAATCAGCATAAATAATGTTAAAAAATTCAATACTATGAATAACTTATATAAAATTGAATTAAGGCGTTTTTTAATTAATACGATTTGTGAAAAGTGTTTACATATCCATTATTAAGATTATTCCAAATAGAAAACATAGGTTATGGAGGGAGAATTACTTCATGGAAAAATTTAACATGATTTATATCCATATAGACTTGATGTTATGTACTTTGGTAAAAACATTTAACTGTCTATTTCACAAAATAATGTATATATTAAATGTTTAATTGCATAGAATATAAATTACAATATTAATAAAACTAAAAGAAACGCTAGGAATAAAAAAAACCTAGAGAAAAAGTAAACACGAAGATAATTTAATAATCAAAAGTAATGTAATTATATACGTAATTTTGAAAAAAAGGAATATCAAGAATATTGAATATTTCATGTTTGGTCTGAACAATGAGGAAATAGCTGTCGTTCATTGATGTTTTAGGCATTGATTGTTTTAAGGATAGTCACGCGCGCAAGAGAGAAATTTGCACCATCTAAAATATATTCCAACAGAGAATACTTATCTTCGTTCTGTTGCAATGACAAGGCAAGCTTTGCGAAGTATCAAAACACTTGAATGGCACACGCTTTCAACAAATTGTTAATAGAGAAATAACATAGATTACACCTAAATTCGCATAGCTGCTGTGCACAAACTGTAAAGTAATTTACAACAAAAAGCGTTCAGAAACGTATCCCATCAAGATATTTAAACATTTATTGATTTAATGCCTTCACAGGAATGTATACCTGCTTTTGACGGGTATACCTGCTTTATTATAAATATTTGTATATAACAACAATAAATATGACTTGATTTATTCCATTTTGAGATTTCTTCAGACCTTACACATATCTGTAATGCTTCATAAAATTCCTTCAGATTACACGTGAATCTAACACTTTCAATTTTTATCATTGTATATAAGTTATTTTCATAATTTTTATAGATTTTTTTTTTTAAATAAAAAGATTGTTTAAAGTGGATTACCTGAATTTTGACCTCCTGCGGCTGCTAACAAAGTTGGAAACCAATCCACTGCGTGTATTAAACTAATGGATAGAAAAGAATAAACGTCCTAAAGTAAAATTATTTTTATAGGAAGCTAGTGCATGGAAAAATATAAGCAAAAGTATTAAAAGAAGTGAAGATTGTTAGTTTATGTTTAGTAAAAAATTGTTAGGTATATCAAGTTTCCAAAAATAGATTATTAGGTTTTAAAGTAGTACAATACAGTATTCTACTTTACCTTCCCGTTTCAGTAACGCATCAAACACTGCCAAAACATAGATAATACTAAATAACAAATGAAAATGTTTTTTAAGGGAGTAGTATGAAAATATTTTCAGAAAGTTAAGAGAAGAGAATTTTTATTATGTGATAAATATGTATAATATGCGATTCGCATAAATTTAAAAACAAAGATGTTTACGTAATTATGTAACATCCATGAACACCCATTATTTAAACTAAAACAAAATAATTTAATGATTTTGTAAACACTTTTTATTCGTGTGATTGTCAAAACATTTTTGTAAGTAGGATGGCTATTCCTTTATTTTAAGACACCAAAATACTGTATTGGATTAATGATAATAAACTTTTTTTAATAAACAGAGTTTTAAATAAGTAAGCTATGTTTTCAGAAGAACTTATTTATCAAAAACTATTCAGTGGCTTATAAACATTTTTATAGAAAAATTCTTTTAATTAGCAAAGTTGAAATAAAAAGCGAGCTAAAATATGTAGATAAAAAAAATTCAAAATAAAATGTTGAGACAATTTAACAAGCTGAAATATACGAGCAACTAAAATCAGTTTAAATGAAATGGTTATAAGGTTTTGAAAATATTTTATAGTAATATAATTGAAACAAACATTTTCCACTCTATATTGGAAAATAATGCATATTTTTGTATTTTACAGTATGTGCTACTGTTTAAATAATGGCTTATAATATATTCCCATTTTATTTTTCAGTAAGCATAAAACTAAAATCTTCTGGTCTGCACTAGAGAGCAAAACTTAAGCTACAAAGTAATTTTTTTTTAGCATACAGCCATGAAAAAATGTAGAAAAGGGCTTTTTGCTATTAGTATAAAAAAAAGCCTTGTGAGAAAAAGTAATACATATATATACAGATATCAGGAAAATAACGTTAGAGCACGCAAAACACGAGGAGTAGAATGTATAGGGACGTCTTATGACTCTTTGAGACCTTGAGCCTAGACAAAACATTTTTGAGGCCTTGGACACCTATGCAAAAGTAGGCTTTACCGGAAATCTTTAAAGTAGACGGTATATAGCATGCATTGCCAAATACTCGTTCAAACGGTCATTTGAAACAAATGTGTATGTGACTAACAATCTCAAAAACCTGGGCACAAACCGGCTCGACCGATGTCCGCATTTCGACTAAATAAGTTGAATGATTGTTTATAGTATTAGGCTTAAGCCTTGACATGGACAATGGTCATCACATTATAATACAGACTTTCCACTTTTGCCAGCTGGCATGCAATTTGAAATCCTCTGTTTTTTGGAGAATGTGTACGAGAATAATATTTAACTATTAAAATTATCCGGATTATGTGACCTTAATAAGACTGAGTCGAGAACTAAAGAAGGATCCCACCGAGGGTGGGGCCAGTTGGCCCATGCCTTAAGACATCTCTGATTATGTATGTGTATGATGTGCAAAGTACAAGGGGTGATCAAATGAAAAGGTACGAAACGACACGGTGGGTACAAATATAGACTTTATTCAAAATATATACCATAGGCCTGAGCACAACGATCCCACTGATGAACAAGCCGCAGGATTCCTTGTTCCCAGAATTCCTGTGGCTGTGACGAGACCCAGTCCTTCACAGTGTCCTTGAGTACGTCGTCCGAGTTGAAGCGCTTTCCTTTCAGGTGTTTCTTCAGTGGACCAAACACATGGAAATCGCAGGGTGACATGTCCGGACTGTAGGACGGATGGTCCAACGTCTCCCATTGGAACTTGTCCAGTTCCATTTGTGTGACTCTGGAGACGTGTGGACGCGCGTTATCATTGAGCAGAACCACACCCTCCGTGAGCAGCCCCAGTCTTTTGTTCTTGATGGACCTGCGTAGGCGTCGAAGTGTCTCACAGTACACATCGGAGTTAATGCTTTTTCTGTGCACGAGTAATTCTGTGCTCGCATCATTTGGACGCCGCTTTTTATAAGAGCCTTTGCTCTCTCCGGCGCATGCGGGCACCCGCGCATGATCCGCTCCCAGTCAGAGTCTCCAATGGCATGCTGAGATGTCTCGCTACATTCTCCCTTGGCGGAATATGCAAATATTTAACTGTTTCATTTTTATGTCGTTTCGTACCTTTTCATTTGATCACCCCTTGTAATTTATATAAAAAGAACAAAAAAATGGTGCATTTCTAAATATTTTCTCTTGAAGTGTGAAGGTGATATCATCTGAGCAATATGGATAAACACACTCACAAAAGAAATCATCCCGATGCCCTTACACAGGGTAGAACAATTAACAAGATTGAGGAGGGATGTACTTCGAAACACAACTGTTGCCCAAGAAATTGAAAATGTGTTACATCATGAATTTGGAGGGGCTTCCAAAGACCAGGTACATCTGTAAAAAAAGTTGGTGGCTGTCAGCCAAGGAGAACAATAAACGATGATAACCGATATACCATTGTGCAAGTGAAAAGAGACTGAAATCAGACAGCGGGCATTATTGTTCAGCAGCTGCGTACAGCATCTAAATGACGGGTGTTTCGATTTATTGCGTCAGGTATCTTCATAAAGTGGTATATTCACCGATTGTCCGGAATGTTGCTTATTATTGACAGCAGATTGGTGACACCGTTTAGTGATATAATAAAGACTAGTCATTTCATCCATAGAGCGCCATCCTTTTCATCAATGAGTCACTTCAGTCTGACAATAGGTTCTTGGGGAAACGGTTGATATAGAGCAGTGATTCCCAAAGTGGTCTATATCGACCCCCCAGGGGTCTATAACGACCTGCAAGGGGTTCACGTCAGCGAAAAAATAATTTGGGGGTCCATGAGGTGTAAATGGGGTCTATGATAATGGCTCTCGTTAAACCAAAACAGGATTTTAATTTTAAAAGAAAATTTAATCTAGTGGAAACCAGATTTCATACTTAGATTTATTTATTACTTTTAATGAGGTTAGTTTGCAGTTACAAGGTGACAGCATAAATTTTATTAAAGCAAGGACCATATCAGCAATTTTGACTTTAAAAAGACATACCTGTTATTTTTCACGAATTATGGAATATCATGAGAAAATGTTTAGTTACTTTTCCTAGTTAGAAGGAGTTTCAGCGTAGTTGCTAGCCTCCAAAACAAAAAAGAAGGGGGGGGGGATTAAGGGCCAGACACTACTATCCGAGGAGATTTAGGATTAAACCTGACAAGATTGATTCCAAATGTTGAAAAATTGTTATTGAAGAACCATATTCCACGCACTAAAAGCATTTGTTTGCTGCTCAGTTATTTTACGTATTAATTAAATTTTAATTTAATTAACATGTTTTTCTTAAGTTTTAAACGCTATACTTCATTTCAGTTAGAAATTTAAAACGTTTGAAGTAAGTAGATCCATATGAGCTGTCAAAAAGACATTTAAGTTGATAAATTTGCAAAAATTCAATAATAAATAAGTAGGGACTCTAAACCCCGAAAAACATGGCAAGGGGTCTATGAGACAAAAAAGTTTGGGAACCTCTGATATAGAGAGAGGTAGGGGTACGTTTTCATCCCTCTAACATCAGGGGTGAGGGTGAGGGAATATTAACGTCACACTGTTTGGCTACACGAGGTCTTTAAAAAATAAAAATTAGGCCATCCAAGGAACCCACGACCTTTGGATTAGAAGTCCAATGCGAAATCCATTTCTTTACAGGAATTCTAACATCAGGAAAAGAAACTGTTCGGGGGGACCTGGCATGCTTCTCTCGGGTATAGGGAGGCATAATGAACTGACGGACTGAGTTCCCCATTTTTTTGACAAAAGTTCACTTACCAGGGAAGTTACTCTGATGACGAGTTATCACGTACATTCATCCCGATGTGTCATTGATCCAGGTTTTGTTTTTATGGACTACAACGCACAATTTCTCATAGATTTCATGCTGTTCAGTATCTTCTAGAAAGTGAAGATATCCGTAAAAAGGATTGACCAGCGTGCTCTTTTAGTTTAAATCCCGTTGAGCATGTGTGGGAGGCTTTGTGAAGACACCATGTGGCTTTATCGTATTCTGCGGAGAATATCAGATAACAGTTGAAAATGTTCATTAAGAAATAGGAACTCTCAACTCAAACACTATTGAATATGAACTAGTGCAACCAATGGCGTTTAAAAGAGGTCATATCTTTTATTAAAGGAATTCAGTCTATTGTTCTCTCTCTTGACCAGACAGTGTTCCATACCAATGTCATTCTGTCAATAAATCCTTTTAAGCTTCGTTCCATACTGAATGTACTCCCAACTCATTTTTATTTCTCTATGCTTTCTTCATCTTTTAAGTACTACATTGTGTGTCTTTAATATGAATGTCATGTTTTCCAGTGGATTTTCTTACGGAATTAGGTAAAATTAGATAATTCGCTGAACTTTTGCAAACTAATGCATTTACCGTCTTCTTTAGCGCAAGAATGTTGTTACCTATATCCTTTATAGTTACTAATTTCATTAGATCTGAGATAAAATTTTCAATTATTTTAATTATTTACATTTGTATTGTATGCAGAAATATATAAAACGGCCGGAGGAATGGCAAGCTTCAGCGCTTTGTCTTGCTGCTCTATTTTTTAAAGACAATTTTGAATGGTATTTTACTAGTAAACATATAGTTTGTTAATTAATTGTCTTATACAAATTCGTTACGGAGTTTTTAAATTATTTTATATACATAGAAATTATAAATTGATAGGTATTTAAAAATGAAACAAACAAAATTATAAACAAGTAATTCAAGTTTCATTTTTTTTTGTGTGGATATTCTGTAATAAATTCGTTACTAATATTTTGGCTTCATGCACAATTTTTATAGATGGGATTACATTGCTAAGTAGCAAAATTGTTCTTTTATTTTATAACCTAAGGATCTATTGATATTTTTGATATTATACAGAGTTTAACTGTCCGTAAAATAATCAGCACCTAAACTTTCATGAATAACAGCTATTTCTTTTTTTTAAAGACCAAACATAAAATATTTCATATATGCTTGATATTAAAATTTTTTTAAAGATTGTTAACTAATACGTTATTTTTGTTTATTAAATTATCTTTTTCTCTACTTTTCTCTATGTTATTTTACTCCTAGAATTTCTTTTAATTTGGTTAAGATAATTATAAAAATATTCATTATGTTTTAGAAAATAATTTGGAACGTGTAAACATTGTTAATTTATTAATAATTACTAACATTATTAATTAAACTTATACCATTAACTCCATATTGATAATCTAATATATCCAAATCCATAGATATGTACGGAATGTGTGTGTATGTGTTTTTAAAATTATTTTATTATATTATCTTTTTGAAAAGTTTTTAATTTTTTCTGAACATGATTTATGCCCTTAGAATATTCCAAAAATTAGTTTCTTAAAATAAATCGTACAAGTTTTCAGTGTTAAATATTTCTTCTAAATATACACACTTGTAGCATTTTGATTTGTAATGATAATATTCATTAAATGTTTATTAATAGAATTAAGTAAATCCTCTCAGTTCAAGCGATACTTTTCCCCCCTTTATTTATTTGAGAATTTTTGGTTTGTTGAATAACAGATAAT
Organism: Trichonephila clavata; assembly: GCA_019973975.1. Taxonomy (NCBI): domain Eukaryota; kingdom Metazoa; phylum Arthropoda; class Arachnida; order Araneae; family Nephilidae; genus Trichonephila; species Trichonephila clavata. Next base: position 237,436 of record BMAO01039163.1, read on the forward strand.
TAACTTTAAAGTGAATAAACACTCTGATGCATGTTTCTTTTCTTTTCTCAGTAATATATTTAATTTTAAGAATGGATTATTTATAATTTTTTTTATATTCTCAACCTTTTTTTTTTTTTTCGAAATTTTTTTATATAGTGACTATTTAGTGCACATATGTTCTTTTTAGAGTTTCATTTCCACACTCAATTTTTAAATAATTCTTCAAATATTATGTTAAAAAAAGGCCATATGAAGTTGTGATGTGCGTTACACATGTGATTGATGTTTCTCTGTATGTAATAAGGGTTTGACTATCACAAAATACGATTGCTTCCTCTCACCTCAGATTTCAGAAAACTGAGTATTATTGATTTGTATTCACTGTGTGTGTGTGTCGTGCTTGAGCTCTGGAAATAATCGATCGCGTTTCTCATTTTGAGATTTAGAAATGAAAACATTGTTTTTCATGTTTCTCTTCGAGAATAGATTTTTGAAGATTTTTTACATATGCATTGTATATATTTGTTGCATATGCATACATTTCTATGACTTTTTTTTGTTGAAAAAAAAGATTATTGCTTTTCTTCCTTTATCAGCAAATACCATGTTTTTATCTTTACAGGAAAACGCATCAGATGCTGATTAAATTTTTTGTCACATGGCTTAATTTTGCTTCTGACAATCTTCAAATATATAAATTTGTTTATATCATTTGTGATCCAGAAATGTTTGTGAAGAAAAGATGTAGCTTCATACAATTTTCTGATATTTCTCTTAGGATTTTATTAAAATTTAATGCTGATGCGATTTTACTTCTCATGGCATAACGGTTTAACTTTGCTTCTGATATGTTCCTCATTCAGTTTTATGAAGATCATATAATTTATACAAATCATCCTGTCCATATATAATATATTTCAATGATCACTAATTATTTATCATTGTATTTTCTCATTTGTTCTTTGCGATTGAATAACAAATATTTTTAATCGAAATATTGCAAAAAATTATTGTTTCAAAATTAATTTTTTATCAACAAGATTTATTACTTCTCTCATTAGGTTCATAATTGTTTTTTTTTAAATCTGTTTTAGATGGGTTTTTTTATTTTGGTTCTTACTAATTTAATTTTTTCACCATTGTATTACATCTAAATTTTATATTAAATGTAATGTAGATGTGTTGGATAGTATTACTTGCATTCCTCATGTAATTTAATGCTGCAGGGAATTTAATTTAATAGTTTATTACAATATAGGCCTATTTTAGGTGTGTTTTTAAATTTTGGTTTGTACTAATTTAATTTTTTTCCAATTGAAGGCTTCCTAATATTTTATTTATGATAGTATTTTAGTGAAATGGTTTATCATAATTAATTTTTTCTTCTGGTTTATTTATTTCATGTTATTTTACTCATAGTTCCCATAGCAGAAATATTCTATTATTATTCATAGCAGAAATATTCTGTTTTCTGTTATAACATTTATTTATATTTTCATTCTTTCATTTCTATTTACCTTTTTAGCATGTTAATTTTCTCTCTTACATTCAAATATGTTTTTATGAAATCATTCTTTATTGTTAAGCAAAATTTCAATGTGAACACTCATAAAAATTTTTTTAACTTTTGGATACACTGCTATGTAATGGCTCAATCCTCTTTAAAATATATCATGTTTGCAGAAAAAAGCTGAATTTTATTATTTTTTTAAATTTAACCCGTGCGAAGAACGGGTACTTCAGCTAGTGAGTATATATAGTATGTAAAAATATCCCCATTAATTTAATCTTTTATAGCTTTTAATTATTCTTTGGTCCATCCCTTCAGGACCCACGTTTTGCTAATAAACTAGCTAGTCGCTTAATGACAATCTTTTGAATTAACCACATCTATCCACCCTATATAGATCATGTGGTTTTCCACTTATTAGAAATACCGAGATTTCTGGAGACCCCGGCTTTTCTGTCTTTGTCTTTCGTCATGAAATCGGCTGCAGCTTGGTTTGTGTTTTGTGTCTTCTTGTCTGCTTCTTGTTATGTCGAAACGTAATAGATTAAATGTTCAATAAACCGGATTAATTAATCACAAGACTGCCTCATCCATTCGATAAATGTGCAGCATCAATCATAAAAAATAGTGATCATATTAAGAATTAAGGAACCCCTTCCACCGGTCACGTCACATCATATATATATAAAAGAAAAAATTACTTTTATATAAAATTTTCTTATTTTCTAATTTTAGAATCAAATTTATTTTACTTGTTGTTGACATATCCTTTTTTCTGAAGAACATCACCATAAAGAAAAGTTGGGACTCTGGTTCCACCTTCCCATAGAGTCATCTTAGCTCCTCGAAGTGGGTAATTGCTTCCTCCGCTTAACACTTCTCCACCATTCTAGATGAAAATTTTAATTCTTAGTGCGTTGACACAACATATTGAAACAAAGATTAAACTTTTTAACAAAATATTCAAAAGCTCAAAGTTCTTCAATAAAAAAAGAGGAAAAGAGGTGTATATTGTTACGAATTTTGTGTAATGAAAGCTTAAAATAGTGTAAATTTATATCTGGATGTGTTATACAATAATATTATTTTCTGTTGTATTTATCTTATGTTAAAATTGTAATATTCACATGCATTGCCGTTCCTTACATTATAATGGCGATTCAAAGGAAACTTGGCGAAATCTTGGGGATAGTTGCCATTATTTTTGACAACCATGTTGGCAAATATTTGACGGCCATATGGATTATTTTTGAAATTACTGGAGAAATCTACTAATATCACGATCTATGACGTAAGCGGATTTTTTGAGAAAAATCCGAGCAAACTTTAAATAGGGAGTCGCTCACCGAAACTGAATAGTATAGTATTGTTTTGACTAACGATTAGCTGGTATTGATTTGACTGTGAAGAGTCGATCAGCGATTAGTTATTACTTCGGTTGTTGAATAGAACACGCGAGTGCTTGCGAATTATCTTTAAACATACTTGTATTTTAGACACTGATAGTTGTGTCTGAGTGCTGTGGAAGGTGTGAAGACCTTTTAGGATTTCCTGAATCCTTTATTCAAGTAGGGGTATCCCTCAGGACTGTGTCCTGTATTTCAAGGATTTTTTTTCGACAATAAATTTTCCACTCTCCTGGAGAACTGTCTTGCTTTTTGAGACTGATAGCATACAATCTTCGAATTCCTATCTTACATATACTTAATCTTATATATACTTACTATCTTATCTTATATATACTTACTATCTTATCTCATATATACTTACTGTGAGTGTGTCTTATCTTATATATATTTATCTTATATATATACTCTTACTATCTAAAAAATTTAAAATACCCCATCTATATTTTTTGATGCTTGTTAAAAACAATAAACTGATTTCGAATTTTGCGATAGATTGCTCATTTGTCTTTTCAAAGATTAATTTTCTTAAGTTCCTGTTTTTCCTCCTAACCCTAATCGATTTTGACTTAAGAAAAGGATTTTTTTCTAGTTAGTAAATTAAATATTATAATGTCTCCAGTAATTTTACTGTTGCCCCGTTTTTCAGAAAATTATTATTACAGTAATGAAACAAATAAGATTTCAGTATTTAATTTTTTTGTCTAAATGCTTTACGTAATCTTTTTTTTCTTTGTCTGAATATATACAACTAACGTTTGTTAAATCTTTTGTTATTGATGTTGTTGTTACTTAACAGAAGTAATGGATATATGGCACTTCTGTGTAGACTCAAAATTGCATGTATAAATTAGCCTACATTGGCTTATGATTTTTCAAGACTCTTATTGTTTTCTTTCAAAATTGGTTGCGATATAAATTTCCAAAGAGGTAAATGAATGTTCTATTTACTTATGCACATCAACACTTTAACAATTCTAATCTCATTTAATTGGCAATTTTAGCTTTAATTTTTATTACTATTTAACCTAAACTCGTAGCTTGTTCATACATAATAAGCTACATAATTCATACATAATAAGCTACATTTTCCAATTTTAGTGTTTTAATATAAAATAGTTCTTAAGTAAGTTTTTTTTTAAATAATGGTTACATTTCGCATAAATTTTGAGAAATTCAAACAGAAAAATTCATTTTGTTTAAAATTATTTTTTGGAAATAGCTATTGTAACAATAAAATTAACCAAGATGATTTCGTTATACATACATCTGAAATAAAAGCAATCAAAAAATTATCCCAGAATCCATATCTCTTCATATCTGTCACTAAACTTCCCACTGCTTCATCCATAGCTGTCACCATACCTAAGGAGGAATTAATAGCTTTTAAGTTATATTTATTAGCATATACCAGGGATGGTGAACCAGTGGCACGCGTGCCACTGATGGCACGTGGCACAATATTTTGTTCACCGATCAAAATGGTTTGCATTATAGTTCAAAATAACAAAGTTCACAATGAAGTATTACGTTTAAACGTGAGTGATTGGTTCTTGGTAAGACTGGGAGCACACTCGTTTGTTATTGTCTTGACTTATTTGCCTCGTTGACTGCAAAAACTAATGATGCGAAGTTTGTCTATGCATAGCATAGTAAATTTCGTTGACACTATTGTATATATTTTAAAGTTTATTTGTGTTATATATTTAGGATTTCTAACCGTTATTTAACGTGATTCATTCAGCAAAAAAACAATAAGTGCAAGATAGTTAATAAAAAAGAGAATTTCAAACTTGGTGGACCGAAAAATATGGCATGATTAGTAAAGGCGACAAAGCGATGTGTGTTTTATGTTCTGGATCCGTTGCATGTTGAACATCGTCTGTAAAACGGATTCCAAACACATTTAACTGTTTGAAGAAGCTGGCTCATATGCTATTTCAACCATATTTTCATTTACCTATGCTTGAGAATCATAATTTTCAGAGAGAGACGAATTACTTTAAAGACTTCATTAAAAACCGTTTGGCAGCTGATTTCAATTCAGCGTACATTCTGTTAAAAGTAACATCTTACATTCCTATAATACGTTATTTATCATCTAACCTGCAACAACTGAAGTCACACTAATGTTACTTTGAATTACGCGTGTATATAGCATTTACTACTATACAGTGCAAAACGTATTTTTTCGCAGTAAATAAAGAGTTTTGATTTGTTAGTATTTAGTTTTATTATTTTCCCAATAATAACAAGTCAAAATTATTTCACGGCACGTCTATACCTCATTAAACATTTCTTTAAAAAAAAAAATGGCACGTTGATCTATAAATGTTCGCCACCCCTGGTATATACCAACAAGAATTCTGGCATTAAGGAAATAAGTAATTTATTTTTATTGAAAATATAAATATTAACTTCAATTCTTTAATGAAATCTCATAAATAAAAACTTTAATTTCTGAGTGGGACTTAAAAAAATTGCTGATTAGTACTTTTCCAACTTAAAAAAATTCCCATTTCCACTTTAAGTTTGATTTGAACTTAATTTCGAACTTTTGTTTGCTTATTCAATTCATTTTTTCATTCCTTTTCTTATTGCCGATTTTATAAGCCACAAGCCCCCAATGGATAGCTCGGCACTGCTATAAATGAGTTACCGTAAGTTTAGATATAGCTTCCTAATTAGATACTCGTTTGCAATGGCATCAAGAATAAGAATGCTGCAAGAAGTTGTAAACATATGGAGGATGAATTTTGCTATGCCTATCATCAATTTATAATGAAAAAGGAAAATAAATAAAGTGTAAATGCATTTGATAAAAAAATATATGTATTTGAAGCCTTCAAAATCTTTCGGTATGTCTGTCGGAGAACAAGATAAGACATGGGCACTTCATTTCACTTGAAAGAGCTGCAAGAAATACGCTTGATGGAAATTAAAGTGTTATTGAAGATATACAGGTGGAGAACAAAAAAATACGAACACCTGTGAAAAAATATAACGTATTTCACACCTGTAGTACAGCCGTTCCACCTGCAACAGAAGTCTGCCACCTAGTGAGCGTAAAGAGGAAGGTATAAGTCTTTCAACAGCAGTCACCTGCTTTGCATGCATCTATCGAACTATCTGTGATAAGTGAAAATGTCAGACATGTCAGAGTTCCAAAGAGGAATGATAACTGGGGCACGTTTAAGTGGAGCATCGGTCATGGAAGCAGCAAACCTTTTGGGGTTTGCAAGGTGTACAGTATCACCCGTTATGACAGCATATACCAAAGAGGGTATAACGACGTCTTCAAAGCACAACAGTAGCCCAAAGTCAAAGTTTGCTGATAGGGATAGACGGGTATTGAAGCGCATAGTAGTCCGAAAGCACAAGCAATCGTTATCTGAGATAACATTCAAAATCAACAGTCATCTCCAGGATCCCGTTTCAGCAAAAACTGTCAAAAGGAACTTTATGCTGCGAACATTTTTGGCAGAGTGGCAATTTAAACTAACAACAGCAACTAATGATTTCAAGCAACCCCAATGGTGCAGAGATCACAAAGGCTGGCCCCCACAGCAATGGCAACATGTAATATGGTCAGATGAATCGTTATTCACCCTATTTCAGACGACCGAACGCGTTTATGTCTGGAGAACGCCCAGAAAAGCGTTTACTTCTGAATGCCTCTTGCAGACTGTGAAGCATGGGGGGGGGGCCTCAGTCCCCAGACTTGAATATCATTGAGCATTTTGGGAATATTTAGAGTCCAGACTTTATTCCCGTTTTCCACCTCCATCCAGTCTTTCGGAATTAGAGATCGTTCTGCTGGAGGAATGGCTTAATATTCCTTTTCATATTATCCATGGCCTTTATGCATCTATCCCTCGTCTCATTAAATCTGTACATCGGTCAAAGGGTGATCCAACCCCCTATTAATAAAGATTTTCCATTATTTCACAGGTGTTCGTATTATTTTTTCCTCCATCTGTAGCTTAATATTGAATATAGAGCCCAGAGATTATCATGTAAAAACGTACCAATTGCATATTTTATATAAATCTTATTACTGTTGGTACATATAAATCTATGAAAATGTTGAAATCAAAATTCATTTCAAGTTATTAAGATGGTCTCATTCTTATTCTCTTATCTTATGGTCTCATTAAATCCAGTGCTGAACTCTTGACATCTAGATTTAAGCAAAGGAATTTATTGGATGAAAGTGTACAAATCACTAATCAGAGGAAGCGTCATCAAATATTTTTGAGCTTTTTCCAGCGTCAAGATGGACTATATTTCTATCCTAATGTAGCGGTTTATTTGAAGCAATTAAAATTTTACAGTTTGAACAAAGGCCTTTTATAACCAGAAGATGCTTCTTTACAATAAAAATGGATTTTCCTACGGCTCTCTCAATCTACCTCATAAATATTACAACAGAATAAAGCAATTACTAGCTGAGATGAATGAGCATATGAATCGGAAATCATTAATTCCAAAATAACAGGATTTTTAATACGTCTCTAAGGTGGTTTTACCAAGTTTTCCTGTTATCGTTACCTTTGGGATAGCAAAGACACCTAAGTGCATTACAACACACGATACTGGCCACAGAAGACAGAGTTTTGTACTGGAAGAAACAACAACACGTGGGAATCACAGGTAAAACGTCAGAAGGTACTATTGTCTTATCTCCGTATTAAATTGGATTTATTCAAACAATTTGTCAAGGGTTACCTTAGTTCTCAGTAGCCTTTAAGTACCTTCAAGACTTTTTTCTAAACTATCTGAGCAAAATCAAAACTGGTGTCTTCGTCGACCCACAAATCAAGAAGATTTTGGTGTACGAAGAATTTTTTAAGAAACTCCGTGAGAATAAAAAAATAGCTTGGAACAATCGTATCTTAGTGGTCAAGGGTTTCTTGAGCAATCATAAATCCGAAAGATAAGCGAAACTGGTTAAGGTGGTGGTGAACTGCGACAAAATGTGGTGTAAGATGTCCCGGTAAGTTCACATTCTGGATGCTCATCTAGATTATTCATCCATTGTTTCCAACCTAGGGTCTCTTGCACTTCGAACGTCTCTACTATAAGACCACTATTACAAAAACATGAAGGAAGATAATATTTAGGGACTGATTCACATGAAAGTTATTTACAGTTTTTGCAAAAATCTCGATAACATACTCATTTTTAAATCTTGTGCAACAACTTTATTCACAATTATAGTATAATTATGGGGCACACTTCAGCTGCAAACGTATTTATCTTTTACATTATTTAAATGAAAAACATGAATGAATAGATTTTCTCATCCAAAGCGTATAAAATTCAAAATAACTGGGTCACAAAACAAAGTATGAAGGGAATTATAGCTATTTTCTATGGTTTCCAGACAGAAGTGGTTAGAAAATAACACCTATTAGATAGGGGAAAAAAATGGTGTTACATATTGTAAACTTAAGTAAGTCGATTTCAAAAGTTCGTATATTAGAAATTAGTTGTCTTTATAAGATAATGCTTCATTTTAGATTTATTTGAACTAGGGGCCTTTTTGTCATGATCTATATTTATGATTTTGAATAAAAAATGATGGTGTGACAAGGAGATTTTCTGTAGAACTGTTAATAAAAATATATTTTATTAACCGTCATGAAACATATTTAACATAATTGAGATCTCAAATAGGCGACATTATAAAAATATCTAAATAAGTTAAAGTGTTAATAATTAGGGCAATGCTTAAATTACAGTTTTAAAATGCCCAAGCAATCTTAATCAGTCTGAATTTTACCTTAAAAACGAGATATACTTGAATTTTTTTCAAATTTTCTTCTGGTTATAAATTTTCTTAAACTGAAAATATAAGTATTTGTCTAAAGAATTTCCTATAGAAAATTCTAAAATACAAAATATGAGTACATCTTATAACACATCAATCTCTATTATAAACTTTCCTTGGTTCATAATCTAAGAACTTATTTCAACAATCTTTCAGTTCTTCTCTATCTAATTAGAAATATAACTCGAGAAATGTTTTACATTTTAATATCTGTAGATTAGGTCTGATGCATTAATATATGTTTCTGAATACTTTTAAATTAATTTGAAACTATTCATTTCAAACTTATTTGTGCAATTAATTTCATAATTTCGAATGTTCAGAAAAAGTCGCCAAATTAGCTAGATCTAATTTTTACGAACATAAATTAAAAATAAAGTTCGAAAATTCTTCTAAAATCTGTTTCTTGATAAATTATTGATCACGTGTTGGTAATGACAAATTTATCATTATACAGGGTGTCCAGCCTTATTGTGACCCAATAGCTAATTGCCGAAAAGTTCGGTTTAGATATGCACTTCCAATTTGAAAAATGTTTTTAAAAAGGTCAAGAATGTTTTTACGTGCTTTTCGAACAAAAAAAACTCATTTACAAAAAAATTACAAAAATTAAATTTTTATACGGTCCCCAGGTCCTATCACTTATATTTAGGAAAAGATGCAGTACACAAAAACAAAGTAAACACAAAAAGTTTCATTTTTTAACGATAAAAACTGACCGAGAAATGCCAACATAAATTTGAAGCATCTGAGTGGCTCAGAAAAGGGGGTCGTGTATAAATTGAGTTTAGACAACAGTAATTCACTATCTACAGAAAGAGCAAATGAAAAACATCATAGTAATATTAAAACATCATAGATTGACAATTTGTATTGCTGTATGGCAAACAATAAAAATTAAATTAAAGAAATAGAACTTGTACCGAAAAGATTAAAACAGCTTGTTTTAACAAATAGCAGCAAAATAATACATGACTTGCCGTTTAAATTATAGCATAATGCGGAATCATGCGCCAATCATGAATCAGGGGCTTTATTATATCAGAATGACCAAATTAACTTATAAATAATGGTGAAGGCACGAGACAGGGAATACGTCTATTGCAACTCCCAGTTTTATACAAGCGCTGAACAGCACGGGCAATTGTGCAATAAGATGGGTGTCTTCGATTTGGAAATTTAATGACATAAAGTCTTGCCGCCTCTCTCTTATTTCGATTACACTGCCCATAAAACAGTACCATTTCGCAGTATTCTTCATTTGTATACATCTCGTTCTCCCGTACTAGAATTCGTAATATTAGAATACGAATGTATGCAATTGCAAGCGACTACACAACAGATTTCTTACTTTCGTTATGATCAGCAAAAACGCAGCAAATCAGACTGAAGCCGCAGCGTATAAGTCTATTTTTTGGAATTGCTTTTGAAATGTATTCTTCGTTCAAAATATTTTATTTTTTCTACGTTTTACACGTACACACAATAAATTTTATTTCTTAAGTACTCAATTATTGTATTATTAACGTATGCTTTTAAATTTAAAAACGATTTACATAAGAATGATGTGCAAGAGTGAAAGTTTCCTAGCAGAGTTCCAACTAATTTCACTTTGGAGACGGCCCATTACTAGCTTCTAGAAAATAACCGAGAAAAGGTTATAATGTATGATTTTCAAAGTTCCCTAACTCGGCCAGTTTTTATCGTAATAAAATGAAACATTTGTGTTTGCTTTGTTTTTGTGTACTGCATCTTTTTCTAAATATAAGTGATAGGACCTAGGGACCGTATAAAAAATTAATTTTTGTAATTTTTTTCTAAATGGGTTTTTTGGTTCGAAAAGCACGTAAAAACATTCTTTACCTGTTTTAAAACATTTTTTTTTTAAATTGGAAGTGCATATCTAAACCGAACGGTTCGGGAATTAGCTATTGGGTCACATTAAGGCTGTACACCCTGTATATACAGTCGACTGTCACTAATTCAAACTTGCAATGATACGAACCTCTCGCTAATTCGAAGTATATGCTCAGCCCCTAAACAAACTCTTCATATTTCGAACTAAAACAATACGTTTTGGTATACTCAATATTTCGAAGTAAAATCTGTGTGGCTGGCCAGACTACAACACGCAATATAATTCGGAGTTATCTTACAAAACTCTCGAGAATTCGAACACTTACTATCTAGAGTCCTGTAGCAAACAGGTTGTAACTTACATGTTTTGTGTTGTATTGTCTCTGCACATATCTCCACTGTAACATATCCTCTTTAATGACCATTTGTCTGTTACTCCTTATTTGTGTTTCCCGGTTCCTCAGGCGGAGATTGTGTCTTTTGCTTCGGACAAACATAACGATTTATGGTTCATGTGTGACTTACAGCATGTGGCACTAAATAGGGCATGAGCCGGACTGGACCCTGCCTTGAAGAGCCAATGTTGTTGGGGACCAGTAGCACACACAAGAATTTTTCAAGGGTCCAGGGTCTAAAGTCCACTATTCTCATATCATGCTCCAATACGCCACCCAACATATTCTTTTGATTTCGTCGATTTTCGGTAACAAAAAACAGTAAAAAATTAATAATTGAATGAATAATTAGCATTAATTAATAAAATTAATTATTAATAACATATACTTAATTAAATTTTACGTACTATATACATAGGATTATAGTCAATCGAAAAAAAAATCAAAGACTTTAAGGGGGGGGGGGTCCGGACCCCCAGGACTCCCCCCTTGTGTGCGCCACTGTTGGGGACAGTATCTGAGGGAAACGGGTGCGAAACAATTTTGTTTCCAATGAGGAATGGAAGAGATTTGGTGGGGCGTGAAAGAGTCCTGTTCGAGAATTATGTACTATATAAATTTATTCATTTAATACATAGCTTTTAACTTCTGTATAATATGTAAACTGTATAATGTGTTCTTTTTACAAATATTTTAAAGCGATTTTATTCATATGTACAATTGTTGTTTTATTACATAGTTTAAAATTCAAATGTTTTAGAAAAAAACTTGGGAGTTTTTTGTGTTACTCTCTTGATAATTCAAACTTTTGATAATTCGAAAATTTCCATTGGTTTTTCTTCAAATTCGAGTTATCGAGAGTTGGTTGTATATGTTATATATAAAAGGCATTTTCATTTAGTACTGGGCATCTTGATAATAAAAAAGAAAATTATTTCAAGTTCTGAACATTCGATTTGCTTATAGAGATCAGAATCGTTATACGCAGATTCTATCAAGGTACCTAATAGTTTACTTGTCTACCTCCATAAAATTCATAGAGTTTCCGGTTACTTGAATGTAATAAAAAGGTTTTAATTTATTTCTACTAACAAATATACTAAAAAAATCACAATTTCATCCTTCAAAATATTATGAAGTAATAAAACTTAACTACAATATGTTTTTTCTTTTTTTGAACAAAACAAGTACCATTGATTTACCGCTAAAAATTCGTCTTTCTTTGTTTGTGATGTGGCTATATTTATCTTCATAAATTTTGGGTACCTGAAATAAAACAAAAATTCATATTAAACTACTTTTATTATATAAATTAAAAAAACTAATTTAATTAAAAGATTACCTGAGAAAATAAATTAGAGTTTATTATTTCTATTTTTTAAGGAAATTTCTTCTTCAAATGAGGATAATAACACAAATATTTTTTGATAATGTATTAAATATTTTTCAAGGATTTTTTTATATACACCAGCTGACAAATCTTTGTCAGCTGAAGAATTTCCATACATGAAGAAATTTGTTGGGTAAATGTTCTATATACTTAGCTCGATATATTCGTATATTTGTGATCAATGCTTTTCTTGTAGGAAGTTAAACAAGAGTAAATATAAATGCAAGTTGGCTGATATTAACTTGGAGGCTAAGATGAGAATTTCAACAAGCAATCTCGCTCCTGATTAAAAAAATGAAGAAAAGTGTGATAGTGTATTTGTCCGATTAAAAGGATTTTAAAATTAAATATGCGATAGATGATAAATGAAATCAGCACAAAAAATATGTTGAATAAAAAACTGCCTCTATATTTAATTTACACTTAATCTATGTGGTACAATTTATACCTTTTCTGAGATGTAAAGTTAACTAACGAATACAATCACTTTAAAAAAAGGTGTGACTTTCCGGTATCCTCTGCTTCCAGAACGCGGTCCTTGGACAGGGCCGATTTTAACCTCCCTGGCACCCTAGGCACTTCAAATTGTTACGCCCCCCTCACTATTTCCAGAGTGCCCGCTCCTTCAGTTCTTAACTTGCCAGTTTGGCCTCGAGAGAGATTTTCCCTTAACTCTTTTACTCTTTTCTCTTTTATTCTTTCTTTGTTTTTGCTTTTTGGACAGTCTTTCCATTATCCACCAACTATGAACCCCCATGTCCCGGGCTGGCAACCGCAGCATAAGAAAAGAATAGTGGCATGTTTTGGACACTCTTGTTCATTTCTTACTTTACGGCATCACGGACACCTACCCTTTTCTGAATTAATACAGTAAATTAATGAAGTCAGTCACAATCATGGTAGAGAGCAGGGGTCGGCAACCTACGACACGCGTGCTACATTTATCACGTAGTACAATTCTCAGAGGCACTTTGCACTACTCTGCAAATTTGTCAATTTTTCAGTTAATGGAAGTTGATAACATTGTAATGGACCTTATTTAACAAACATCTTAAGAATTATGGACATTTACGGAATTACGAAAAAATCTGACAGATACTCTAAGGATAAATTTACAGCCTTTTTGTAAATTACTGAATGTCATTGCTAGAGATATGTAATTGTTTGAAGAGAGAAAAAGCGTGTTCTCTGCTTTCTGCTTTTGGTTCTACTTATCTATGGGAACAAATCTTCCCTCATGTGAAAAATATTTCGAGTCCGCAAAGAAATTGCTTAACAATTGAATGCTCAAAATCATGTCAAATTGAAAGTCACAAACAAACTATAATACCCCTCATTTTGAGATATGAATGTAGAGAGATGTAAGCACCAGTTCACATATTAAAATTTTTATTTATCTTTTTATTTAACTAGAATGAAGGGAAATGCTGAAAGTTTATGTTTTTTATTTTTCATTTTAATAAATATGTTTAAAAATACATAATATGTGTTAAGGTCACTTTTACCACCTGTATTTTTTGTTAATTTGGCGAGCGCCAAGGCGCACGTCATTTGGGTTGTCAGAAATCATTTGGCGTTGTAAGATCAGGCTGCGAGTCTAGCAAACCTTCGGTCTCAATTCATTAAAATTTTCAAATTTTCAAAGGTAATACAGTCTAGCGTTTTTTATTGAGTTAAATTTATATATTCTTGCTCCCCCCCCCATATGAATACAATCTTAATTTTTTATATTTTTGTTGAAGAAATAGTTATATTTTATGTTAAGAAATATCTTTAAGTGATGCATAATTAATACATAATAAAACTGCAAATATCTATATTGTTGACCTATGTTCTCTAACTCTGCATGTATTATCGCGGGAATCGAATTGTTTCAAAAATGTCCTACTGTGTGGCAAGATGAATCATATTGGTAGATTGGCTTAGCACGCCAATCAAAAGGTTGCCGGGTCCTGGTATAAAGTATATGTTATTGTATGACCTGCTATATAAACTAACGCTTTGCTATTACTTTTCGTATCCTAATTCTTTGTTGAGTCATTGTACTTGTACTGGTTGATTCAAAAATAGTGTGTGACCAATTTCAGAGAATCATGAATTGTTATTGAATTTGGTTATTTACATGACATTTTCAATGTGGTCTTCTTTAACACAGTACACTTTGCGTAAATGTTTAGGCCAAGCACAAAAGGGCTTTTTGGCCATTTTTTTAAAGGGGGGGTTCAACTTCTTTGATTGCTTTTTGAGGCCCTTTGAAAATTTAATAAACAGGATTTATTTATTATCTGTTAAGCCTTGAGTAAGACCCGCCGTACAGAGGGGGCCAATGCGCGTTAAATATGTTGAGGCTCAAACGCTCTCCTGTTGGTGTGAAAGGTAAGAGAGGGGGTATCAGCTCAGGTGTCGGCCTCGTCACTTGACATTGGTACAAAATTACTAGGTCCGTCACCAATAGCCTTCGTACAGCTTTTTATAGTGAGACGTAAATATAACTCTCTCTCTCTTGAAACAGTTATTGTAGTACTTTTGTAGTATGGTCACACATAGAATACATAGAAATCAATAACTGTAACTTAAGTGCTTATAATTTATACGAATGCGAGGGAGGGGAGAAGACAAGGAAAATACACAAGTTAATTATATCGTCCAGCATTAAGTTTTTGAAAGGAGTAAAAACATCGAATTACTTAAATTCTTAGTGGGAAAAATGAATTGCCTTTCTGAAACAATTATTAATAACCGATAAACCAAAAAAAAATCCAGATTTGTGTCGAAATCAAAATAAATCGTATAAACGGAACGTGCATCCTAACTAAGCATTTAAAAATTGCTTCTGTGGAATGAAAAATATAATCTATACTTGTAAAAAGTACTAAATGAACACTGTGTTGGAGATTAACAAATTGAAGTGTAAAGATATTTCAGGTTTTGAAATAAGATAAAGTAACTTTTATTGTCTTTCGATGTCCTTAAAAATTCTAAACAAATAATAAATAATCAGTTACGATTAATAACTTAGGTCAACAATAAGTAATCAACATACTTTATTTTAAATTAGAAAAAAAAATCTGGTTAAAGGAAAAAATGAAGACACAATTAGAGAAACATCTTTTTTATAAAACTAAAATTTTTTCGGCATATTATTATGAGAGTTGCTTAAGATTAAATTCCTTCATAAATTACCAAATGTGAACTAAATTTTTTATTCAATTTTATATGCTGAACTAAACTACAATTGCAACTGGCTTTTATTGTTCTATAACAGTGGTACTCAACCTTTTTTCCGCCGGGACACATACATGTGATAACTATTTCCCGAGGGCTGCAACATGGGGATTAATGAAGGGGGAGACGCTAAAAGATCAAGGACATTTAAAAAACGGAGAGTTGATCAAAATATTAATTATTTTGCGTTCCATATTTTAAAACTATATTAAACTTCATCAAACTCAACTCATAAAAAATAGGTTTTACTCATTTTTTTTTATATCCTGTTATGGAGTAATTTCGAGATTCCCATCCCATTTATCAATTTTCTCAAGCGCCCCCCCCCCTCCCGCAAATATTTTGCTGTTGATGCAAATATTTTTTTTTATTTTTTCATCTCGTCTTGAAAGAGATCTCATCATTAAAAAAAGAAGGAGCCATTGAAATATTTATGCTTAGTGCTACAGTGACGAGCACAATTATATTTCTTCAATATAGCATTGTCACAACAAATCACACAAATTGTTAATCCATGTTTGTTTTTCTCTACGAAATAGTCAAGTCCCAACTGTCTTGAAATAGCATATATTCTTTAAATAATTTTCGCTTGGAAGAATGATGATTAATTAAAAATTTACTTTCACCCATAAAATGCTCACTATTCCACTGTTATTTGTCAACACTAACCAATACAATTACAAAAAGAAAAAAAAAGTTATCCCACAATTCGTAACAGCACATCGATAGCAAAATTGATATAATTTAGTACTCTATTCTTAAATAATTGAATTTTCTAGTGCAAAGGTATGGCCGGGCCACTCAGAAAGGTCCGGTGGGCTAGATGCGGCCCGCGGGTTGAGTATCGCTGTTGTATAGCTTTTGCACATGTTCAAGTTTATGTGTTTATTCATTTTCCTCCTTTCTCCATTTATTAATTTTAGAGCTATTAAATCTAAAAATTTCTTATGCTTTTACACAATTTTTTACTAACCTGTAGAGGACTGTGAACTGCTTGAAAAGGTAAGTATAAGAATAAAGGTATATCTGGATTGGATTTAGATAATAATTCTGTAACTGCATTTTTCATGACTTCCTAAAACAAAATGACAGTAAAACTTATGTTAAAAAATTATTTCTTTAAACTAAGCATGAGTTTTATTTATTATGGGATCAGTAATTCATATAAAGGCATTAAATAGTATTTTTCAATTTAATTACATGAGAGTTTTAAGTACTACCCTTCTAATTTGTTCTCAGGAGAATAATCAACTTAAAACTCCTCCAAAAAGAATGTAGTACTTTTAAAATATAAACTAGATTTATATATATATTCACATATATTAATGTATTAAAATATAAAAAGCACAACTTACCGTAGTATATACACCTTTGTATTGATTTGTAGGATACGAATTTCGATGAAAATCTAAAAGTTCTTGCCACATTTGAACTGATTCTAGAAGAAAGTATTTTAATAGTTTCTGTTCTCAAAGTTTTCCTTGTTCTTTTAGTTTGTATATTAAATCTACCAGTCTTACATATAATTGAATAAATTTAAAAGAAATGTTTTTTTTTTTTTTTTGCTTACATTTTAGAACTTGTTTCACTTTAATTCAAAATATCTATTAATTGAAATAATTTCCGTTTATTGAATTGAAGGAGGACGGAGCCCTAGTAAAAATGATTTAACCATTTAATGCAAAAAAAAATAGATGACAAGCTTCATAAAAAGGTATTCGACCTTAAAAATTTTAAGACGTTAAAAGACTGCAAAAATTTGTTAAAGTAAAACTTTAAAAATTTTTTATATGTCTCTGTTCAGTCCGTAATTGTATCATTTTTTGTCGCGAATTCCATCCACCGACTGAGTACCTCCGCCAATGTTTTGATGTAACCCTCCGCACCAGTTGTTGTTGTAGCTTCCATTTCGGAACAGCGTGCGAATAGCACCGTCTCGAAATAAACCAAATTACAGTCCAGTAGTAGCATCGTTCTTGTAAAAAACTCGAACCAGCGTTCACGAATATTTGATTAACACAACAGTCTCCTTAATTTTAAAAGTATAAATTAAGAAAATAGATTGTTTTATCTGTGCGGAATCTCATGATTCTACAGTAAGTACAATTTAATATTCATCAGCTATTTAGCTTCATAACTTTCTAATTTATACTTGTGCAGGCTATAATCAGTGAGGTACACAAGTGTGAGAGCTTAAACCCATCGAATACACCAAAATTTTTTTTAAATTTTTAGCATAAAAATTACACCTTGGCTCTTTTTCTCTCTCTCTCTCTGCCCTCAACGTGTTTTTTACACCTTTTATAAGCTTCACTTGTTTGTTACAGAAACTTTGAACTCAATTTTTACCCACTTTAAAAGGTCAGATTAATTCGAAATTTTCTTTACTTGTTTAGGGCCGATGATAATACAATAATTCAATAATTTTGTTCCATTGTCCTGATTAGGATCATTAGGATTAACGATTTCCCCTTTTCAGATCTCATCTTGCATCTGGCAACTAATTTCAGATCCCGTTTCCAGATTTGGCGACTAAAAGATTAAGTTACAACTTAATTCGATTAACTATAAAAGGGCATTTTTTTAGTTTTCTTAAGCTATAACTTATTTTAAATGTAAATCGCTCTTATAAAAGTGGCCCGTGTACGTATCTAGCTACTGTGATTGGTATCAAAAGTTAGCATAGCTAGATTTTGAATGAAAAACCTTTCAAATAGTGAAAGAAAGGATTTAAATTCCAATCAGAAAGATTATGCAGAGATGTATAAATAACTCTGTTACTTAAACTCTTACTAAACACATTTCCATCCGTTTCAGTCAATATTAAGTTTGCAATAATAGGCCATTGAAATTATTTTTAAGCAAACCGGACTAATTCTTTTTACATTGAAACACAAGCAGGCTTGATAACATAGCTCAAAATAATTAAATAACCGGTAAAGACCTTGCTTTTTATTATTAAAATGGTCAGATCTTATAAAATTATATCTATTTAAAAGTTTATTTTCCAAAATCCAAAGAAAATACTTACTTTCAATTGTGTGTGTGTAATAATCTCCTTCAGCATAGTAAAAACCCAAGAAGGAATCAAACCCACGATGCAATGGTGTATACGATTGATTGCAGTGACCCAAATGCCATCTAATAATAAATATAATAGCTCAAATCATCTTTTGAAAACTTACAAATTTATTACAATTCTATGTACAAAATATTGAACTGAATTTATGCGTAGAAATGTGATCAAATGTTATTATATATTATACTAGCTGAAGTACCCGTTCATCGCACGGGTTAAATTTTTAAAACAAATAAAACTCAGCTTTTTTTTTTTTTTTTTGCAAACATATTTTTTTAAGAGGATTGAGCCATTGCAAGGTAGTGTATCCAAAAGTTAAAAATAATTTTTTTATGAGTGTTCACATTAAAATTTTGCTTAGCAGTAAAGAATGATTTCAGAAAAATATATATTTGAATGTAAGAGAGAAAATTGACATGCTAAAAAAATAAATATGAATGAAAATATATAAATAAAAATTATAACAGAAAAGTAATAATAGTAGCATACTTCTGCTATGGGAACTATGATTATATATAAAATAACATGAAATATACAAATCAGAAGAAAAAATTAATTTTGATAAAACATTTCACTGAAATACTATCATAAATAAAATATTAGGAAGCCTTCAACTGGAAAAAAAATTAAATTAGTACAAACTAAAATTTTAAAAAATATCGAAAATAAGCCTATATTATAATAAACTATGAAATTAAATTCACTGTAGCATTAAATTACATGAGGAATGGATGTAATACTATCCAACATCTATATTATGTACATTTAATATAAAATTTAGATGTAATACAATAGTGAAAAAATTAAATTAGCAAGAACCAAAATAAAAAAAACCATTTAAAACAGATTAAAAAGTCCTACGTAAAAAAACAATTATGAACCTAATGAGAGAAATAATAAACCTTGTTGATAAAAAATTTACAGAACCCCTCTTTAACAAAATTCGGGATTTAATGAAATTTTCTTTGTCTTTCAATTAAATTAAGACATAAACCTTTGTCTTCATTTAAACTCTAAGTCAATGAATTCTTTTTGCTTGCCAAACAGCTGTTTGTATTGTTGTTGTTGCTAATCCTCCAGGGTCTGGTGAAGTCAGACAAAATCAATTAAATCGTTGACTCTCAAAAAGTCCAGCACAAGAAAGGGATCAGTGTAGATATCTTTGCTTGTGAGATCCATACAACGCATTATGTGCTCGGGGGAAGCTTGGTGATCTTGACACCTTGCACAGATGGAGATCTTTTTGTTCGCTGAGAATGAGAGGCACTTGATGTGATCTATAGCTAGACGAGAGAGTGTAGCCTGGGAACATCTGTCACACTTGAGGGCTAGTGCCGGACCCCGGGTCTATTACTCGCATACCAATGATGAGTGGGAGGCACCCGCCACTCCACCAAATGTTGAGATTTTTTTAACGAGTATAAATCCAGATAGGTAAGGGTGGATGTGGAGGGAGTTGGAAGATTTCAATCCTCCTTATCTAGTTTGTACGCCATTTCATTGCCGTAAAGTTCGACGTGAGATGGGATCCACTGAAAATGAATATCATGATGCAGCGATATATGGTTCAGTTTGTGTAAAATGGAGACACTAGTTTTGTCGTCAACTGTTTTTATGAGTTTAGATTAGAAAAAATTGGATTTCTTTTCAAATGACACATCCTTTTTGTGCGAAGCAGAAAAGACTTTTCTTGCCAGCTGTAAATTTCGACGGGAAAAGGGAAAGCTCTTTAAAAAACTAAACTGGTGCTGATGAATCATGAGTATAATCTATCACGTGAGTTTTGTGAATAGAACAGAAAATTCCTTTCTGGAATTCCTATCAAAACTATTGCATTTTCTATCGCTTTACATTGTTTGGAAACTGAAACATATCTCATGCAGCAGGATATAAGTGATGCAATATTTTCTTTTCCTCTGCATAAAGGTGAAGGGGTCTTTCGAGTCAGGAATCGAAAAGATTGTCTAACAACTATTAGTCAGTATTTTAAAATTTCAAGTTAACTAGTGCGTAATAATTCACTAATAGTATATTTCAGCTGCTGAATAAAAAGTGCGTAATTTCTAACTATGGATATTATTTGTGTAGTTGCTTATTATAGAGTTTCCAAAAGGTAAGTGTAAGCAATTTGTACTTTTTTTTACCCCGATATTACGAATAGCCTAGAATTAACGAATAAAATACTTGGTCCAAATGAATTCGTTAAATCGAGGTCCGACTATAATTTAAAAATTATTAATTTTTGTGTATTTACGATAACTATGAAATAACACATGAAACCTGTTTTATTTACCTTCTGAACACGAAAAATATATATTACTCAAAGGTATATTAATATATTTTGCACGCTTGAATTAAAAATTGTCACAAAAATAACTTTAAATTAAAAATTTCAAGTATTAACTCTAAATAAGCGACAAAAGAAAAAAAAACACTTACTTTCCAATTATATGAGTAGAATATCCTAGTTCTTTCAATTTTTTAGGCAAAAAAGGATACTTTATTGATACACCTGTCGGTTCCAATACTATAACAACGCAATTCTTTAAAAGGAAGAATAATATCGTTTTTAATCTAGTAAAAAATGAGTAATCAAAAAAGTATTAATAACTTTAAGCGTTTTCTTACTTAGCATATATTGCATAATTTTCAAAACAAAGAAAAATATAAAATTGCATTGAAATAGAATCTATACTTTTATATTGCTTCATTTACTTTTTTAATAACTATTGATTGATTGATTTCTTCTTGTCATGAGAACCAGGTGATAATGCTTCAGAAGCAGAATACTCATGGTAAAAACTCATGCTGTCTGTTTGGTGGAATCAGCTTGGTTTCATATATCATGAGTTGATTAAACCAAACAAACCATTTCTGGAGCCCTTTACCGAATTCAGTTGATGAGATTGAGCCGAGCTTTCAAGGAAAAACGCATCCACTACTATAGACACGACAAAATTTTTCTCCATTGCCCGCATGCTGCGGCGCCGTTCAAAACCTGCTTGAAAACACTCAATTGAGAAATCCTATCCCACCCGCCGTATTCAACAGACATTTCCCCTTCCGATTATCACTTTTCCCGATGGATAGTGTATGGTCTGTCTAAGCATTGCTTCACATTGTATAAAGATATCAAAAATTGTGTTGATTCGGGGATAACCTCAAAAGATGAAGCGTTCTTCCGATGCGGTATCCGTATACTGCCGGAAAAATAGGGAAAAGTAGTAGCTAACAATGAACAATATATTGAATAAAATATTATGTACCATTTTGTTACAATAAATGTCCAATTTTCGATGTAAAAAATGGTTTAAACTTATTAGTACTCCTTTTAAAATGATGTAAAGTTCAATAATAAAAATAATAATAATTTCACTACTTAAACCTCAATTCTACTAAAATTCATATTTTATGCTTATTTGTTTTTCAAAGGGGACAGAAAATCTGGTTGTACCATATCTTTTGGAAGCCAGAGTAGTTCGGAAACTTAAAGACAAACATAGTGGCCTCAGAATGGTTTTAATGTTTTGAATTTATCTCTATTTTTCAATTCCTACTATTAGGAAATTATTTAATCTCTCTCTCTCTCTCTCTCTCTATATATATATATATATATATCTTGTTCAAATTTTCAATCGTTGATAAAATACTTTCTATTCATCCATTCAAATTCAAATACATTATTATTTTTTTTTTTTTTTGAATTTGTAGTGGAGGACACTTGATATTAATACACTTTTTTCAAATATTAATTAATTAGTTGAATTAAAAAATGAATAAATGTTTAAAAAACAAAAATAATAGTCTAATATATATCAAAAGGAAAATCATTGATAGCTCGTTGGATTTCTAATCCAAAGGTCTTGGGTTCCAATTCCACCTGGGATGGCCTAATTTCTGAGAACGTGATTTCTTTTTTTTACTATATTTTATTAGAGTAATTAAACTTAATTAATGAATAAAATAGTAACAAACAAAAAATAATAGTCCAACACCATGTATAGAAAGGAAAATGGAAAATTGCAAGGAAAATCACTGTCTATTTTGTCACTTAATATTGTGATTCTGTCATATGTATATACATTTTTATATTAATTGTAACTATTTAATAAAAAGTAACTAAAATAAAAATTTTCTTTGTTGATCTAAGTAGGAATTGACTTAAATTTTTTTTATATTACTTTTTTTATCCTAATATTTTTGTTAAATTAATTTCATTATTCGTGAAAGAAGGAACGATTTGTGGCATTAAGTCACAAGCAAACCCATGCACTCATTTGTCTTCTATTTATGTACTTCATTTAATTCTAAAAATATATTAATCATATATTATACTCTTCCTTCATTTCCTTACCGTATATTAAATTAAAATATTACTTAAAAATCTATAAAAATGGAAAATTTAAAAAAGCATCTTACTTGTCTGCCAATATGATATGGATAATAACCTGTCATAAAAGCTGCTCTTGATCTGTAAAATAGAAATATTATTTCGTATTTCTCCATTTTTTAAATTCTTATAACTATGCTTTTATATTTTTATTTTTTAAAGGTTGATGTAATCATTACTTCAGTTCAAAAGTCATGCATAAATATATTTATATCAAAATTAAATTGTGGATGTCGTTCTTTGAATTTTAGATCTTTTTTTCTGGAGAGGCATTCCTATGCATACCTGTAAGATACCGCTCTCACTGTAACTGTTAAATATATCAAACATATTATACGAGTATATTATAAACATTATACGAATATAATGGATAAGTAAACAATATTAAGGATATATATACACTGGTGTCCAAAAGTTAAGCATAAATCGTAAAATGCGAAAAACATGGAATAAATATTCGTAAAATTATTCCAAATTTTTCCGGATATTAATTGGGTGAAGAAGAAACATTGGGTTTATGCAAAACTTTTCAGTCAACTACGTCCTGTGCGAAACACCGGAGTATGTCGGAACGTGGAGAAACCGATTCACGCAGCATAGGCAGTTCAGACAAGTTTCGGGCAACTGCAGTGCGAAGGAATGTTGTTAACCATCAAACAAGGTGAATGATGGCACAAAGACGTCTATTGGACATGTTTACGAAAGGAAGAATCGTTGGAATGCTGGAATCCTCACGATCACAAACCGAAGTGTCTCGAATTCTTAATGTGGGCCAGTCTGTGATCTCAAGACTGTGGCAGAGGTTTCAAAGAACGGGAAATGTTACCCGACAACCAGTATCAGGTCGACCAAGAATGGCAACCCCTCGCCAAGACCGATATCTGGTAATAAGTGCGCAACGTCAGAGGGGCAGTACTGCCAGAGCACTGGGTTCGGCGCTCACAGTCGCCACAGGAATACGAATTTCGAGACAAACTGTTTACAGGCGACTCAATCATGCTGGCCTGTATGCCAGAAGACCAGCAGTTTGCAATCCCCTCACATCTGCGCATAAACGCGCTCGTTTGAACTGGAGTTTGAAATATCAACATTGGAGTGTGGGAGAGTGGGCCGTTGGGATGTTCAGTGACGAGTCCCGGTTTAGTCTGAGTAGTGATTCTCGGTGGGTAACGATATGGAGAGAACGTGGAACACGTTTTGAACCAAGAAACATAACGGAAAGACATCATTTTCCATTAAGGGGAGTAATGCTATGGGCAGGCATTATGATGGATGACCGGCACAGACCTCCATTTCTTTGACACGGGTCTGTGACTGCTCAAAGATACATAGACGAAGTTCTTGAGCCTTATGTTCGCTTGTTTCGAGGTGCTGTCGGTCCTGACTTCATATTCATGGATGATAATGCGCCATGTCACCGAGCGGTGCTGATTGATGACTTCCTTGAAACGGAAAACATCCAGCGCATGTCGTGGCCTGCGAACTCCACTGATTTAAATCCTATCGAGCACGTATGGGATATGCTCGGGAGACAAATTGCAGCCCTTTCGCACCCACCAAGCTCCATTACAGAACTTAAGAGAGCTCTCCAAGAAGCTTGGAACCGTTTGAGCCCACAACTCATTCATCATCTCATAGCAAGTATGGTAAATCGCTGTGCAGCGTGCCTGGCTGTCAGAGGTGACCACACGCCTTATTAAACTGCAGCATCAGTATTTTTTTTAATGTTTTCTTTCATTTTTTCTTTAAAGTGTGAATCCTTGCTATGCTCAGTTTTCTTTCAAACTGCTACTTTGGTTAATAAAATTAATTATTATCATTCTTTTGATTTGCTTTCTTATTTTATAACCATTTTACCCTCGCATATCACGTTTTCCGCCATTCTGATTTACAGTTCCTTCTTTATTCACATAACTATCAATTATGCTTAACTTTTGGACACCAGTGTATATATATATATATATTATGTACGTTAATAGTATTTTATACACAATATAGTTATTTTCCTTGAATCAATTGAATTTTTGTACTCAAAAGTTAATGTATTTTTCATTAAAATTAAGAAAAGTACCCTATTCATGGAAGGTGACTTTTTTTTCCCTTTGCTAATCTATTTTTATATGCTCTGAAAAAAGTTTTAGAAGCCATCGTGTCTTATTCCTTTTTATTTTTACTAATACCTGTGGATTAGTGTTTTATAATAATGCTACAGATTTCTTTATAAGTGTTTAAACAACGGAGCAATAGTTAGATTATAATATCCGCTAGAAGTAATCTAAATGCGTGCAGTCCCTTGAAGACTGCCGATGAGTGAGGAAGTGTACGTCAGCACTGTCGGACTTTCATTTTTGACAAAATGACTGAAAAAAACCTGAGCAATGCTACTGCATAAAATTTTATGATACACTTACGCATTCCCAGGGACTCTAAAACCACCAGAAAAAATTGAAAGGAGACATGATTCAAGTTCAGAAAAAAAATGCATAATACGACGGACCAGCTGCGAGGCAGAATCAATGGAAGAAATATGTGGCAATTTGAGGGAGTTACTTTGAAGAAAATGAGTAAAAATTTGTTATATTTGAATACCAATATTTTGTATGAATAAAAGGTGAATAATTTTTATCACACACCTCATATACCATTTAGATTAATAATTCTAAGGTTAGTCATTAAATTCTGAAATACCTTTATACATACGCATCTCTTAAGCTATTTGGTTCTAGTTTAACGAGCAATACGAATGTCAACATGAATAAAGTAAGGAATTCCTATTTTTTAAGGGTTTTTTTTCTTTTTCAAATTTTATCTCGTACTCGTGATATTTTAAGGAAGTAGGATAAATATATTATTTGTGAAAGGGGCTTAAAATATATGTATAAAAATTCTGTAAGCTTAATTAAATGTACTTCTTGATTTGGAAAAAAAAATCAAATGAACTATATGGATAATTTTAGGTAACTATAGAGGTAATAGGTATGTACAAGGGGTGATCAAATGAAAAGGTACGAAACGACACGGTGGGTACAAATATAGACTTTATTCAAAATATACACCATAGGCCTGAGCACAACGATCCCACTGATGAACAAGCCGCAGGATTCCTTGTTCCCAGAATTCCTGTAGCTGTGACGAGACCCAGTCCCTCACAGTGTCCTTGAGTACGTCGTCCGAGTTGAAGCGCTTTCCTTTCAGGTGTTTCTTCAGTGGACCCAACACATGGAAATCGCAGGGTGACATGTCCGGACTGTAGGACGGAGGGTCCAACGTCTCCCATTGGAACTTGTCCAGTTCCATTTGTGTGACTCTGGAGACGTGTGGACGCGCGTTATCATGGAGCAGAAGCACACCCTCCGTGAGCAGCCCCGGTCTTTTGTTCTTGATGGACCTGCGTAGGCGTCGGAGTGTCTCACAGTACACATCGGAGTTAATGCTTTTTCTGTGCTCGAGTCATTCTGTGCTCGCATCATTTGGACGCCGCTTTTTATAAGAGCCTTTGCTCTCTCCTGCGCATGCGGGCACCCGCGCATGATCCGATCCCAGTCAGAGTCTCCAATGGCATCCCGAGATGTCTCGCTACATTCTCCCTTGGCGGAATATGCAAATATTTAACTGTTTCATTTTTATGTCGTTTCGTACCTTTTCATTTGATCACCCCTTGTATTACTCATAGTAAATAAAGGGTGAACAAATTTATGTTAAATAAGTTAATAACTGATGTATTTTGACTACCATGTACTAGCTATATGAAATGATTATACAAGTACATCAAATATTTTAAACATGGTATATTGGAAAAATTTTTATGCAGCTTTGTAATTAATTGTTTAAGTGACGTAGTATAGTTTGACGTAGTGTTAGATGATTACATGCAATTTATTAATACCTTTTTATAAGCTTTCACTTGTATGTAACGAAAACTTTGAACTTTCTTTTTACCCACTTTTAAAGGTCAGATTCATTCGAAATTTTACTCACACTTGTCCGGGATTGCGATGGCAATACAATAATTTAATAATTTTGTTCCACTGTCCTGATCAGGATTATCAGAGTCAACGATTTCCCATTTTCAGATCCATCCCGCTTCTGGCAACTAATTTTAGATCCAATTTCCAGATTTTTTGACTAATTTCAGACTTAGCGACTAAAAGATTAAGTTACAGCTATGTTTGATTAACTATAAAAGGGTGTTTCTTAGTTTTTTTTTGTTTGTTTTTTGAACTACAGTGGTGGCAAAAAGTCCTGAACACACTCATTTTTTAGTGTAATTTTTGTGTTTGACTTCATTTTTCGTTGTGAAATTATCGCACTATCTTAAATATTGTTATTGATTTTAATATATTTTTCATGCTGATTTCAAATCTGTTTGTATATTTCATCTAAAGTAAATAGTTTCAATGATATGTTAAAAAAACCTTGACAAGAAAGCAAAAGGTCACTGTAAGAATGAGTGAGTGTGTTTCCCACCAATGAAATGCTCCGTTATTTCAACCAATCAGAGAGAAGTAGCGGTAAAGGGTTGAAGGAAAAAGGTGAAACGTGGTTTATTGTTTTGAATGCAGTTGTGTGTGTGTGTGTGTGTGTGTGTGCTTGTGGAAAATAGTGTATTGAAAGCAATTTGAAGTGCGTTTGTGGAAAATATTGGAATTATGGCTAAATTTTCATATCTGCCTGAGAATAAAAGGTACAAAATAATACATTTCAAGGAAGAAGGTTATTCTATGCGCCAAATTGCTGCTAAAGTACCATGTGGCCTTTCTACTGTTGTGAGAACTTTGAAAAGATTTTCTGAAACAAATTTTATTGCGGACAGGGGGCGATCAGGACGACCAAGAAAAACATCTTTACGTGATGACAGGTTATTGCGCAGAGAATTTCACTTTCAAACAGCAAGCTTAATTCCTCGCAAATTTTGAAACAATGGACTTTAACATCAAATGTGAGTGTGTGCCCAAGAACTGTTTGAGGAAGACTGCTGGAAATTGGGTTACGAGGCTGTAAAGCGCGCCCAAAACCATTACTGACTGAATTTCAACGCAAGAGGCGATTGACGTGGGCAAGGGAACATTCATTATGGACTATTAAAGACTGGGAAAAGGTGATATTTAGTGACGAGAGTCAGTTTTGTATTTCTGGCAACCAAAGTAGTGCCTATGTAAGACGATGCACTCATGAGGAATTCAGCCCTCAGTGTCTGAAGCCTACAGTAAAGTACCCGACAAAAGTGATGGTATGGGGTTGCATGTCTTCTCATGGTGTTGGAAGACTTCACATCGTTAGCGGAACAGTGAAAGCCATGGATTACATTGAAATACTACAAAATAAATTGCTACCAACTGCGAGAGATCTTTTTGGGAATCAGTCATGGATTTTTCAGGACGATAACGCCCTTGTTATCGTGTAAAGGTAGTCCAGAAATGGTTGAAAGACCATACTGTGAATAGAATGAACTGGCCAGGACAGTCTCCTGACCTTAATCCGATAGAGAACTTATGGTTTAAAATTGGTTATGAAATTTCAAAGAAAAAAACTTCAAACAAGCGTGAATTAATTGAAGCTTTAATATTTTCCTTCAACCATATTGTCATGAAAGATCTTCTTTTGAAATTGGTGCATTCCATGCCAAAAAGATGTAGAGTCTTAATTAAAGCAAACGGCTGGCCCATAAAATATTGATTTTCTAACATCTGACAAGAATGTAATTTTCAAATGCTTATTAAATATACCGTATTTGTCAATTTTCGTATTATTTTTCTTTGCATATTATATTATTCTATATTGTTTTATTCTGCACATATTTCACATTATTGTGTTCAGGCAGCTTTACTACAAAAAATATTTTAGTCATTAAGAAACTAGTAGTAGATTTGAAATCAACATGAAAAAATACATTAAAATCAATAACAATATTTAAGATAGTGCGATAATTTCACAACGAAAAATGAAGTCAAACACAAAAATTACGCTAAAAAATGAGTGTGTTCAGGACTTTTTGCCACCACTGTATAATTTATTTTTTTAAAAAAACTCAATAATTCAAAGATGTAGGTTGTAACAGATTTGTGGCGTCATTCTTAATCTGCGATTATAGCAAATTAAGAACCCTTATAATATAGTAAAATAATACTGGACACTATATAAGTTAAAAATAGCATACATTTCAAAAATGTTACATCATTTAAAATTTCCTACGTATTCAAATATCTGCACATACGTAGATATTGAATATAGATATTGAAGAGGGGATAAATTGACTCAATTATAAAGAGTGCGCAATAATGAGTAAGTATAATCTCCTCAGTTCTTTTGTATCACATGTGATACAAAAGTTTCATAATTTTTTGTGAAGGCTGAACAGCAAAAACAAATTTAAGACCGGTTGCATGACTTGAAGTACAAAGTGAAATACCTCATGTAGTTTTTTCCTTTAGTCAACACATGGCAGTATCTGTCTATGATAGCAAAATTTCTAGTAGCGTCTCTGAATAAAAACAAGATGTGTGCACGAAGTAAGTATTTTTTTTCTTATTTATATACGCATATTAAACTATTTTAACATCCTTTTATAAGATTCATTTGTATGTAACGGAATCTTTGAACTAAATTTTTATCCACTTTACAAAGTCAGATTAATTCGAAATTTTGCTCACTTGTCCAGGGGACCAATGACAATACAATACCATCCCGCATCTGGCGACTAATTTCAGATCCCATTTCCAAATTTGTCGACTAAAAGATTAAATTACAACTTAGTTCGATTAACTATAAAAGGGTGTTTTTTAATTTTTAAAACTATAATTTATTATATAAAATATGCTTTTTCTTTGTATATGTTCACTTTACTAGTTAACAGCAACAACAAAAAAAAGGAAATTTTTAGTGAAGTATTAAAGCCGAATGACTTGTGAAATTTGTCTGTGTCACTTTTGATACAATGGGGCCCAATCACTTACGAACATACTTTTTAAATCAATTTTGTTTTAATCTTTAGTTACATTTTGGAGGGTTTTGAAGATTTATAGAAGTATTTCTTGAGTTAAAAACTTTAGTTGAAGTGTTTGCTTTTCATTTTTACCCATTTTTTCTGATATATTTTTTTATTTAATAAGTATTTTTTAATGAAATATTTGAAACCAGATGAAATTTTAGAGCTGAGGAATCGCGATGATCTGACTTGAGTTCAATTTTAGGAATGAGAAGTGCTCGGCCTTAACAACTGTACAATGTACAGACTGCAAGGTTTTTCTATGCTTTACAACAACTAAAAATGGTTTCAAGGCATTTTTCACGAAAATAAAAAAATAATGTTATTGTATTAATACTACTAATATGTACCTAAACGCCAATAAAACTTAATTTCCATGTTGAATTTATGAATTGTATGTATTGTGGGGTTAATAACTAAGATTAAATTAATTACTTCAATCTTGCTTAATACTGAAAAAAATTCTGATTGCATTGTCTTGTCCCTGACGTATCACATGTGATACACTCCCCCCCCCTAGCTTCTATAAATTAAAAAAAATTATTGCAATTTTCTACATCAGAGTGATCAAAACAACTATTTAAGTACCTATTACAAAATATCAAGCTTTTATTTTTGTTTCTGGTCTGAGGAGGGTAAACAAATTTATGATTAAGAAGGGCTAAGCAATTTATTGATGAAATGAATCTTACTGCTCAACAAATTA
This sequence comes from Trichonephila clavata, assembly GCA_019973975.1. Lineage (NCBI taxonomy): Eukaryota > Metazoa > Arthropoda > Arachnida > Araneae > Nephilidae > Trichonephila > Trichonephila clavata. Next base: position 268,194 of record BMAO01039163.1, read on the forward strand.
TGCAACCATACATTATATAAGAATATATATTTGCCCTTTATTTATTAAAAAAATAGTTTTAATAGATTGTTGTGAATAATAATGTTAAATATGTACGATTTTTATATCAGTAAGGGCAAGATTCTGAAAAAAGTACAATTCATAAGAATATTTAAATGACTAAAGTTTAAAATTTCCATTTTCTATTTTTGCTGGAGGTCTTCAAGGGGAAAAATTGTTACATGGTATGAAGTACTTTTTAGCAGAATGGCAGAAAATGAGAAGGGTTTCATTTTTGTCAGTTATTCTATTCGTTATGGATAAGCAAAAATAAAGACTTTTGAATATTTGATTAAATTAACATCAATAAAAATATTTTTGTGAATATTATAAGTATATTCGTATACGGTTTATTTTGCAAATAATGTAGTGCAAGTATGTTAGGAATTAGCTTTAGTATCCGCTCTTCACCTGGGGAGTTTTTTAAGCAAAATTCCTCAATCTCTCTAACAAGCATGCAAAGAAACTTTCTAAGAGGGCTCACGTTCAACTCTGTATAAGACAACATATCCAAAAGTTTCGAACTATTTTTAAATGATGGTTCATCCTCTAATAGCCTTCTAAATAACTTTAGTGAATATATAAAAGAATATGTCTTTTGTGCGATGATTCTTTCGAAAAAAGAAATCGTCATTCTGCCGCAAAGACCAAGAATAAATACAAAGAATAAATACAAAGATTTCCAAAAATAGACCCTGGTGTCTTGTGACGAAATATACGCTAAGACCTTCTAGCGGTTTTCCTAATCCCCCCTATGTTAAAAAAGGGGGGAAACTGGCACTGATACATATAAAAAAATCCTCACTGATGTACAATTAAAAATTTATATAAAATCCACCAATTGATATTGCTCTCCGGTGTCTTTTCTTTTAAGGAGGTCTGGCACAAGAATATCCGAAAAATTATAGATTTTCACTTTTTTTTATATTTTCTAAAAGTTAAAATATTTCTGTTTAAAATGATTCATGATTTTAGGAAACACGACAATTTGAAGCATTTTTATTTATTTTTTAAACTAACGACTCCTTGAGGAGCATCAAATGAGCTCTGCTAGGAGCACCTGTGTTTCCCCTTGCATAAGTTTCTGATGAGAGCGAATCCATATGATGCTCAAGTGGAAATATTAAGAGTGTCATTGTACATATCTAAAAGTGTATGGGTGCATGTCTTTTGGATTTTAAAAGCAAAAACAAAGAAAAGAGTTAAGCGATAGAAAAAGCTTTAGTGGTCTTAACCGATTCGCCGACGTTTTTATATAAAAAATTCTAAGATATTAAGTATGGCTATTATAGAAATAATATCAATGGGCTGTTGACTCTCATCTTCAAACGAGAGCTCTCAACATAGACTGTGTCTTGAGGGTATAAATTCATGGTGCTTCTTTCAAAAGGCAGAAGTTGAATGTAACGAAAAGGCACTATGATCATAAACACATTCAAGTGTGCTATATACCATAATTAATTAAATGAAGCCAATTTTCAGAGATCTATGTGATCATATGTAATTAAGAAAATGTTTACATGGAAAGACTCAGAAACCCCAAGGGAGTCAGTTAATAACACCACATGTCAGTGATTCCAAAATCTACATTTGTGGAATTAAAAACTCTAAAATTAGAGATAAATATGGATTTTGCTCAGCTCAATATATAAGTCATGTAGAAAAATTAAGGATCTTAAAAAATTGTGATATTGAACCAAGTTATAACTACGTGTCATGATTCAAAAAAGTAGATGCTCGTAGGATTCATGTAACCCAACGAAAGAATCTTGAGATCCTAAAAAAAAAAAGGCTAAATTGTTGAAAATAATGAAAAAAAAAAGAAAATTAGTAGAGTTTTTTGAAAGAGAAGAGGGTAAAGAATATGCTTCATATGCTTCTGGAAAGTACTAAAAAAGTAAATGCTCAAAAATTACAAATGTTTACCTTAAAGTCTGTTTTCTCAAAAGGTAATATTTTTCACTTAATGTACCTTTTTCTCAAAAACTACTTACTATATAATCCTAATATAGTTTTCAGTGAGCATACTTTTAGCATGTTTACACATTTTAATGGAGGGAATTAGATACATCTAGAAAGCATTATTAGGTAAGGCTTTTTTTAAACGAAATTTTAAAGGGAAAAATTGAACACTTTTTAAAAAATTCATAATTACTTTAATTTTAAGTAAAAAAGACAAAATTCTTCGTTAAAGTTTTGTTGATAATACGCATAACCTGCTTTAAAAATTTTATTCATGGGAAGTAAGTAGTTTCTGAGAAAAAAGTACACAAAATTGCCTAATTTAACATGGGCTCTTACGGACTTGCCAGAACCCCTTAAAAAAGACGGTGAAATGTCCTCTTCATATACCATATAAATTCCACATCGTGTGAGTGAGTGAGTGAATACTAACATCGCACTATTCAACTATTCGAAGAATTTTGGCGACGGACCTTGTAATTTCAAACAATGGTCAAGTGACGAGGATGACCCCTGAGCTGGCACACCCTCTTTTAACTTCCACACCACACCAACAAGAGAACTTTGAGCCTCGATGTATTTAAGGGGCATCGGCCCCCTCTGCACAGCAGGTTGTCAGCGGTACTGGTCTCGAATTCATGACACGCCGGACACGAGTCTGTTACCGAGTCCGTGCTAGGCTACCGTGGCCTAAGCATATCGTTTGAATCAATGGGTTTGTTGTTGGAACGATTTCAAAATAAAAAAAAAAATCGGATATTGACACGTTTCGGTGCCATTTTTTAAGTTCGCCAAAAATCAGTTAGTTAATTTGTAATGTCCAAAAGATGTTCGTCTTTATTTAAGACATTTGATCTCTTATAGTTTTATAATCGTAATTATAAATCTTTTCATTTTAGAGCTAGGCAGAAAAATGTACCCGAAATATTTCATCATGAAATTTTAAAAAAAATTTGAAAAAATATCTTCGAAATTCACAATATTGTCATTTATAACTTCAGTATTCCAAATTTTGCGCATCTGGACTTTTCGTTTTTTGTACTACATCGCACATACACAAACACCAATTTTTACTTTTATTATAATATATAGATAATAACGTACAGAAGAAGATACATTTTATGTATAAATTATGCAAAAATATGTATTTTTAATTTTTCTTCCTCCTTACAAATCGTTTATGTACCTTTTTCGGTTGTGTTTTACGTATCAAAATCTCTGCAGTATTCTTTCAAGTTTGATTAGTGAACGGAATTTCGTATTTAACTAGATAACTATGTGTTGAGTTCATTTTTATCTTCACTTTCATAAAATATGTCAAATTGAGTGTATAACCCTTTTTATAAAAATAACAACTTATAACAAAAGAAATTTAAGATGAAAACTTAATATCACTTGAAAAACTTTCATTATCATTCCTTACATAACTCTCTGTCTTCCGACCCATTGATGTGGTAGTTAGTAGAGCAAGGCGCCATCTCAGGTGTTGTCCTCGTTCAAAAATACGAGGTCCATCGCCAATAGTTTTCGTGTTGCTTTATAATGCGATGTTAATATAATTATCCCTCTCATTTTCAAATATAATATGGAGAGTATCTTTGACACGCATGTACATTATTTATATAAACTAAATTCAGTGGCGAAACAGCCCATTGGAGAGCTAAGGCCTACCACGCCCATCTCAGTTTTCGCAACCTTGGGTGCTGAGGTGCATGAGCCCCCAGGGTTTAGTTCCCAAGCAAGCTTGGTACTCATTTTTCGACCCACTGAAAGGATGAAAGGCTGAGTCGACTTTACCCAGTCCGGGGCTCAAGCCCGGTTCTGTGGTGCGGAAGCGAGATACGCTACCACTCGGCCACTGGGCTTCAAATTATTTGTATACGTGTACATTATATAAAGATAAACAAAAGTAATTGTTGAGGAACACACACAAATATATATTGATAAATAAATACGTATTGATCACGTACTAGGTACTCACGGTGTACAAATTGGTTGAACGTAGGACTGATTCATAATCACTCCATTTCTAGCCAATTCATCCAAATGTGGAGTTTGAATTTCTGGATTGTTCCATCCTATATCATTCCAACCTGTAATATATTAGTTTTACAAAATTAGTTCCAAAATAAAACTGAAAAAATTCCATGAAATTTAATTATTTTACCAGAGCTGCGATTTTCAATTGGTATACTTTAAAAAGATCGTAACTATGCATATAAAAACAAATCTCTTTGAATATACACTCATTGCCGTAAAAATTTGCGCACCAAGAAATAATTGTGGGGTCATAACGCCCTATTATTAGTTTTCCTCTATAAAAATTATATGCAATGATTTTTAAATATTGTCCAAGGATTATTTACCTATCAAAATTCTTTGCGAAATGTAATCATTCAGACATTTTTGTCTATCTATATCTATCTTTCTTTCTAGACATCTATATGTGTGTGTGAAGACGGCATGAACAATCATTCTTAAGGTTGATTACTTCTGGAAAATTTTTAATTAAGATATTTCTTTATAATAATGTTGAACATGAAACTACACAAGATCATGTTGAAATATAAGAAAATATTTGGAAAGATAAATGTAGTGCCTAAATATTGCTATTTTTGTTCCTTTATTATAAGCTTTAAGCCTATAAATTTTTAAAAGAAGGTAGAACATTACGAAATATGTATGTAAGACATAGGAGAGATATAACTCTTCTATTTTATGAAAAACGTATTACTTTGATTTTAATTATTTTGATCAACATATTTCGTACAAAACATATATGAATTAAATTATATGCCTAAAATTTTATATATGTATTTTTTACCATAATAAATCTTCTCATTATTTTGTTGTTGCGTTAATTAAAAGGTTACAATGTAAACAGAACTGGAAGTTTTGTTTACATAGCTCGATAGGATAGTAGAAATAAAGACATATCTCACTGAAATAAAAACATGGAAATAAACGTTTACTTCACAATTTAATAGTAGATCGCGAATTTTTAAACAGTATAATCTTCAATTATTTTTGCAATATTTTTAAGGATTGACAATCTTTAAAAATATTGCAAAAATAATCAAAGATTAGAGGCTCAAAATATTTAGTATTTTTATTTTAAAAAAATTATATTGAATTAACTCTTTCATGCGCTGAATTTTTGACAAAACTAATGTACTAGAGAGAAATAATTACAAATGTTTTAGATAGACCTCACAAAACTATAATTATTGAACAAAAAAAGCTGGTACATATTAATAATATTAAAATTTTTTTTTCAAATAAAGGGTGTCCAAAATTTTAAGAAATAGGTGGTACATATTTTTTGTACCACACTACGCTTCAAGCAGCATAGTTTTGGAAACATGATTTTTTCCTCCCTAGGCACAATGGTAGTTTTAGCTAGTTATTTTATAGTAAAATAAATAAATACACTTCTTCATCTTACGTTATTATTCATCCTATATATTAAAACATTTTCAGTTTTTCCTAATCGAATGTTGCAAGTTTAATTTTATTTTAGTCCTATTTTACCTAATGTTAGTTTTAATTTTAAATATTCTATTCTATACATTATTTTATTTTACCTAATTTTTATTTATTCAATATATATATAATAAGTGTATTAGTTGTATTTGTTTTTTCCTGCACACGAGCTATAGCTCATTCAAGATATTTGTACAATATTGTATGTACTATTATTTAAAAAAAATATTATTATTTTTTAAAAAAATTAACTTACAACAAATTTATTTAGCACAATAAATATGTCCATTATTGCGAAAAAATAATTGGAATGAATTTTGTATTTGTAAAGAAGATGTTCAATAGCGCGGTGGTACATTTTTGGGGCTCTCATATTTTCATACTAGCAATACATATGTGAGGTACTAATTATTGTAATGTTGACTTTTTTATTTTCATAATATATGTACTTACCGGATTTATATCAAATATCATAAGAAACACACACTTTCATTTACACTTAAAAATACACAACACTGTCATTTCCAAAAATACCACTCAACAGACTCACAGATGATCAAAAAATGAAATATGCATAAACCCATTACATACAATTAGCTTCTGACATCTGTTGGAAACTTGAGTAACTGCTAGGGGTTGACCTCTGTGGTGGTTCAGAGAATGTACCATCTAGCATCAATTTCTGAGGCATTCAAACAAGTGGTACGTTTTATGTACCACCACACAATAAGCAAATAAGAATTGGTGGTATAACGTATATACCACCAAGCATGAAAGAGTTAACAAGTATACTCAAAACTAAATTCTAAAAATTACATTAAAATTTCAATAGCTTAATTAAAGCAAAAAAAAAAAAAGCTTCGAATTCCTATAGTTCTAACAAAGTCGAATGTTGTTATTTTTCATACTAATTTATTAAATAAACAATAAAAATTCATTATTAATATGCTTATCTGCTTGAATGTTTTAATTAGTTTATGTAATAATTTCTCACGAGTGAAATCTTTAAATGATGCGGCATAGGAAAGTTGCAAATACTTGACTTTTCAATTTACTCTTCAAGAGTTCTTTAAAAAAATAATAAAAAAATAACGATAATTTCAACTTTACTTAACAAACTGGACGTGAAATCAAATAAGATATAAATAAAATTACTTAATACAAACAAAGTAACGCTTCATTCAAAAAGAAAGACATACCCAGGTCATCAGCTACAATAAAAAATATGTGCGGCCTTTTCGCAGGTTCAACTATTTTGCACATAATCACTACGATTGCAAAGCGCCAAAAATGCCAATTACCAATGAGAGACATCTTTTCTCGAGGAATGTTTTTCTATAAATAAGAGTTTCAACGCATATTTCGAATGGATAGAGTCGACAATGTTTTTATCAGAGGTCAACGAATGCGGCTGAGAATTCTGAAACTCCAACCCGTCAAGCAAGTGCTCGCTGGGAGCCTCAAATTTGCAGAAGATCTTAATCTTTTTCATCTATAATTCTTTACAGTGTCCTTTTTATTTATTTTTTCTTTTGAGTTTACCAGGAGGGAATATACTTATGCTTCTCAAGTTCCTTTTTATAATCGTCTACATTAATATAAAATAAGATTTTTTTGGGAGGGGGTAGAAAGAAAAGAAAAAATATCTATACTTGTGTAAATGATTGAGTAAAAGGAATTAAAGGTCATTTTAAGTCTAGTAAACCATTAAAGAAGGATCCTTTTCAGTTTGTATTTTTCTTGATTAAACCAACCAATGGTAAACCTAATACTTCAGAATTAAAATTATCATTAGTAACTGAATTTTTAATTCTAATTTTAATTTTTTAACATTTGAGAATATATTGCTTTTAATAGTTCCGCTGTAAACAAGTTTGATTAAGGTATCCGACACTACCCTAAAATTGTGAATTTTGCCAAAAATTGACAATTTCTTTTTACGATTTTATTTTGTAGAGCATCTTATTAGCTTTATAAAAGTACCAAGTTTATTATTTTCCGTTCATTAGAACAAAAACTACAAGTGTTTTAGTAACAGCAGATGCCACCATTACTTTAAGCAAGCAGCATACTTTATAAACGCGTTTTACTCGATATGTGCGTGTGTGTGTTTTAAATGCTCAAACAGGGACAACAATTGCTCAAAAAGTTTTGAAAATAATTAATTGAAATTTTTTGTGTATGTTCTGTATAATAGTAGAAGTGTTTTAATTTTCAGATTTATCAATTACTGTTTTATTATAAAATTTACAGTCCCTTATGTTAATATGATCATTGTTTTCTTAAGCAATTTCATATAATAACTAAGATAAAGGGCTCTAGTTTTTGTAAAAATTTAAAATATCTCTTATCCTGAAGGTCATTTTTCTGAACCTTGGTATAATTAAATGATAAAATCATTTGAAACAATTTGTCGTGGATTACAGTGTGGAAAAAATACACCTGAAGGGGTTTTTGGATCATTGCAAAGAAGCAAAACGTATTATGAGAGAAAAAAATTTTTTAAAAAAAACTGAAACAAAATTAACAGATTTTACCAGTAATTAAACTTAAGGAAGCATGTGGTAATATATGCTAAAAATTACGGTTTGTAAAAAGATTTTTATGTTTAAAATTACATTAATTAATTTTATTAAAATTTTAATAAAATTAGAAAATGTTATTAAAATTCATCAATTCATTTAAATTATTTTTATAAAGTTAAAATACAATGTGTTTCTGAACTATTCTTTTTTCTTGTTTTTCTTGCAAATTTCTTTTTGATGGATAAGATATTTAAAATAAATAGATATTAATTTTCAAAAAATCTTTTTGAATAATATGTAGTGTTTGTGAATATAAAATTTGTTTTATGGGGTTTATAAAGTATATTGAAAAATGAACCTCCAACGAATTTTCCAAGCAACAAATTTCTTTTCGAGATTTAGAGACTTCGTTTAATAGAGTTCTAACTGTATATTAGTATAAATATTTCAAAGTATTTTAATTTCAAAGAAATAAAAATACGAAAAATCTAATACTTCTTTAAAAAAATCCTAAAATAATTTTAAAATGTTTCAAATCTAATACGCAGTTTGACTATAAGACAGGCACCGAGATTAATCCAAATTTCTAAATTGAACTCACTGCAAAAAAGATTACTTGACGATAACTGAATGGTTATGGTTATGAATTAGTGCCCCGAAATGTTCAACAGAATGGAGAATCAAGTCCTAGTTCCAATTAAGGTATCCGACTACCCTAAAATTGTGAATTTTGCCAAAAATTGACCCTCTAATGGTGTTGGACTTTTTGAGAGTGATTGGACTTGGTCTAGCTTGGTTAGACATGGAGATGAGCAACAACAACATAGAAACATAAGAAATGAAGAAATGCTTTTTTTTTTATAAATTTCATTATGCACTCTTTTTTTATGATGAATTAATTTTTTTATTTGTTTCATTAAAATAAAGTTAAATTAATTTTTAATTATATTTTCAGTTTTATTATGCAATTTGAACTATGCAAATATGTAAGTATTTTTAATAAATAGTCCAATCCTAATCCCGGGATTGAAAATATGACACGGGATTGCAAACCCTATTTCCTACCCTGGTTTGTTAAATTTAAGTGAAAAATTAATAAAATAGAATATTTCTGAATATGGCTGATTTTTATTCTACCCCCCCCCCCCTCCTAAACATCGATAAACGTGGCAGCACGTTTATCACAACTCGGAAGTTTTAAGGAATAAATAAAATTTCTAAACGTGAGAAAATTTAAAACTTTCTTACTAATATGATAAATTATAGAGAGATGAAGAAGGATCAATCCATTATGATCACTCAGTTATCAAAGCTATAACTTTCAATATAATATCTTTTTTCCCAGTAAAATCATTTGCTTCTTTAATCAAGATGTCTCCATTTTTGAATATCATTATTAAAATAATCTAAATAATGCTATTACCTCTAAACTTATGATATTCCAAAGTTTAATTTTTGTTACGTATCTTACTAATTTAAAATATAATGATCTAAAAATTTACCATTTTAAAGAAAACGAATCTCTTGTAGTTGCAATCAAAAATTTTCAGATAATAATTTAAAATATAAAAATACGGAAGTAAAGCCTGCGTCACCTTAATAATTCCTTCCTTGCGTAACACTAAAAGGTGGCTTTAGTTTACTCAGAGTATTACACTAAATACCTAATTGATGGGCTTTATCGGGAGAGAGTCCTTTTGCCGAGGCCGTTCGCGAGGCAGCATCCTGGATGGAAACCTTGACGAAACCGTTAACCTTGCATAATCGTGTTGATGTTTCTTCCGAGAGACAGTGTTTATGCTCGAGATGCTCCAAAAAATGTTTGGTATATCTTCTGGCTCTTAGTGCCAACTGCGTAGGTCTTTGCCCGAATCCTTCTATTTCGAGAAAATGAAGAGGAGCACGTGTTTTACGAGGTGACGCAATAGCAAACACTTTACGACACAAACTCCTGCTAATACGTAACGAGTGAAAATTTGTATGGGTGCCAAAACAGGTAGATGGGTCCTTACCCTTTGTGTTTCTGCTGTGACACTTCTTTAATAGTTTCATTTAAACCACGAATTTGTCAAGTGCACATGGAGATTTTGTTTCAGAGTGTCGGTCCGGGTGTACATTGCTATTCACCCTTTCCGAAATTTCCCCCCCGCTGTTCATCCATAAACCTAGAAGAACTGTGTAAAAGCGCAATATTAAAATGTATCACTCTGCGTCGTCTTGCCACAGGTGTGATGAAACTGCCGTTACCGAAACGCTTGTTACGGTACCTAACTGAATTGACAACAGCTGATTTTGAACAAATTGAATGTGCACCTTTCTGTGATGTCTTTAGCTTTAATTTTTTTCACAGAGCTTTGACATATCGTGTGATTTGTCTACGAGACAGGCAAGAATACATGATTACTTATGGATACAGTCCTGTTGAAGATGAAAAACTGAAAGCTGGTCATGATGAATGGGTGAAAATTCAGCACAAAAATGTTATGTGTATATGTGCTACAGTGAAAGATCCATCGACTGACAACATTTTTTATGTTTATGATCAACCCTATGCGTCTTTAGAACAACTGTGGAGTGTCTTTTGTGGAAAAAAATACCCAGTTCCTGAAATATTTTTTACGCGATTAACAGCGGATCTTTGCGAAGCTTTGAAGTATATCTCTTTCAATAGATTACATTATGCTCATTTTGGATTAGATAATATCTTCATTGCTCATGACAGATTGGTACTTGAAAATGCCTTGATGCGAAAAAGTTCTAAATTTGTTACCGATAGCATCAAGAAAGGTGATGCAAATGAAAAAAATATGCTTAAGGATATTGTAAATGTTTTAAAATTATTGCTCAAGAATGATAAAAAGTTCCCACCCTCTACAATTGTCCAAACGCTGATAAATAGAGTTGAGAATCAAACTTGTTTGGATGGTGTGTTTCATATAGTAAATTCATCGATGGATGTTGAGAATGAATTTTCTTTTGTAAAACTCATACAAAGTTTGCAAACTTAAGCAATGAGGATAGTGATTCCTTGTAAAAAATACGAGTGGTGTGTGTTTTTATATTGATATATCACTATAGTGAAAAGGAAGAATATTTGTAAATTTGTTATATCATTATTGGTTTATACTGTTTACAATAGCAATCTGCGATTGTAATATGAAGAAGAAAATGTACATGAATAATGTGTGTTCAAATGTTTGTGAATTTGCTTTTTTAAAATGATTGCACAAAATAATTTTCCTTGTTTTTAAGTATTAATTCATGTTTTGTTCAGTGAAAAGCATAAATGGATCATCAACAAATTTTGTTTCTTGAAATTTAATATGAAATCCAAAAAAATTTCTGAATTAAATATTGTGTGAGGTAGGTTTTATCTTATAATTTATACATTTAGAATTCCTATTAACTTAATCATATACTAAAATTTTAACGTACCATGAAAATATTTCAATTTTTTAAACACAAATATATTTTTATATGTTTCAATCTATATTGTTAATCAACATGTAATTTAAATTTCTTACGAAATTCTCTTTTTTTTTTCATGAATTTTAGTGAAGTACCGTTTATGCTTTTCTGTGACGAAAATAAATTCGCCAACTTTTTATTTGATATAAGTTGAACTGTGATCTTAGGTTTTATTCAGTTATGTTTTTTTCAAAATTTATATGTAAAAAATGGGGATTCTTTTCAGAAAAGTAAGAGAAAAAGAAAAAACTGTAAATATAATTTTTTTCCATTTAACCACAACGTATCATTCTTTTTTTAGTAAAGTTTTATTTGTTTTATAGAATTAAAAATCGATCAAGAGAGAGAAAGGTGCCGGCTATATTGAGCCCTTACGTACATGAAAATGTATTTGTATGATAATATTCTTTCTTTCGTTCCATTGTTTTGAAGTTTCAAAAGTTATTATACATTAAATATTGAAAATTAATGTTAATGTGTTATAAATATATGGGAAGAATTGTTGGAAAAAAGGATAAGAAACAATCAGTTGCAAATTTTCCAGAATATAGTTCTAAAATCAAACGTCTATAATTTCACTGATATTTAATAACCTCAGAAGTTACTATATTAGTTATTCTAATGAATAGAATTTCTGTTCTCTTATTCAAAGCAATTTTACATTGTATAAATTGCCTATCATATAGATTCATGAATAATTAAATAGATATAGCGTTAGTAAGATATTGGTAGAAATATAAAATTATATATATTAAATTAATAATTTACCGTTAAAGGAAACCTTTAATGCGGTAAGTTGTAATGCGGTTGAGATGTAATTATTTTAAAATCCCCGACATGTCTTTTGTACAGTAAGTGACCGACAGAATAAATGTTTTTTTTCAAAGATGTAATAATAAATTAATTGGCTTGAAATGCAAACTGAATAGTTGTATGAAATATAATGTGCAAACACATAACAAGTGTTATCTTTTTTTATGTTACATAATTTTTTTTATAAAGAACTGAAATATTTGCATAAAAATTTACTGAAAAAGTTTTAATAATAAACTTCTGGAGTTGTATAATTTTCAAAGGTTTATCATAGAAAATGCATAGATTTATAAAAGTTTAAAGAGAAACTACCGTATTGCTCTTGATAAAGCAAGGTGAAACGCGCGAGATGAAAAGATTACGATGTCTGTGGGCAAGAGCAGAGAAAGAAAAATGGAAAGCTCTCAAAAACCTCTCTAACAATTGCTTAGAACATCTGTGAAACATTGTGGTTTAAAAAACTTAATTGCCCAAAATCTAAATATACGCTCTGTGTTACTCAGTTACACAGAAATGTTATTTTCAATACATTGAAGTTTAATACATTGATTTCTATTTATTGAAAGATAAATTATGATATTTAGAGAAGTTTAACATTATTTGATAAATAATCTAGCATTAAAAAGGGATAAAAAAATTTCTAAAAATGCTAAGTGAAATTACTGCATAGTGTTATCTTTTTGTCATTGTATTTTAAATGCATAAAATGCAGAGAAAGTTTTAAAAAAACATTAAACACCATTTTTAAGCTTATTGAATATGTTCTGTGATACTAGACTTTTTTTTCAAACTTTGAATTAAGATTTATAGAAAAGCTCTTTTTTTTCAATATGCACAGGCTGCATCAAAATCTGATGCGTATTTATCAAAAAGAAAAGAAGCAAGAATTGAAAAAAAAAATCCTATTTTAAAAAACCCATAAATATTTAAACATTTCTAAATATTATTTCTCAAATTCTTAAATGTTGAATCTTGTATTCTAAAATGTAAGCTGATAAAGAAAATCCTAGATCCTAGTGGAAGAGTATTTGAAAAAAAGAGATACTAAAGGCTCTGATTGGTTGCTTTCACACGTCAACAGCGTGAAAACCACAAAAATGCCTAAATTTTTCTAAATATATTATCATGATTGCATTTTCTTGTCTTATTATTTCATACAGTAATTTTCAATTTTATGCTTCATTTAATATGTTTATAATATTCTCACAGGTTGGGGCAATTAATTTTTTCACTTCTTCATATTTTAAGGATTCTTACTAATTTCAATATTTTTTTTTTCCTTACTATGCCTTTTTTTACTTCTTCCATTTGATGGCTCTTACTCCAGTACTTCTCAAACTTTCAATATTTGCGACCCAATTTTCTATCATAATTTTCATCGTCCCCCCCCCCTACAATAACATTGTATTGAATGCAACAATAATGTAATTTGATATTAAAGCTACAATACGACTTTAATTATAAACCGTGTAGTAACAGGTGTTGATGGATGAAGGAAGGCAGACGAGCTTGGGCCCATGTTATCCCCTTTTAACGAGAACTTCGTTGGGAGTAATGTATTTAGTTCTATTTGTCAGAGAAATAATTTATGTCCATATTTTTCAGTTCAGATTAGTAGTCTTTTATCCTGTTGTATCTGGCAATGAAAGAATCTGATGATGGATTTAATGAGTTTCCTTAGAACTGTAAAACTAGATAAGGAAATAATAATATAGTAACGGATTGGTGCGGAATAAAGATGTTTAGTAATTTCACCTTAAGAAATGGATGTAAACTTATCTCATTCATAATATGTTAATCATGGTGCAATAATTAACACCATAACCACACAAATTGTAAAGATAAACTTTAAATTTTCAATATAATTTTTGTATAGACAATCCCATGGAAGTCAGTGTTAATTATTAAACTTGCTCTTCGTGAACTATTGATAAATTTATCTTCAAATACATTGACAGTACTGATAAATTTATAAGTGTATTATATTATTGTAAATGTGTATTTTCTTATTTATTATGTCAGAATGTATTTTGTTTTGCTTACTTCAGTTGATTAATAATTTTTTTAAATAATCTTTTATTTTTGATTTTTCGATATACTCGCACCCCCCTTGTAGGGTCATCATGCCCCCCTAGAGGGTGCGCCCCACAGTTTGAGAAACACTGTCTTATACTCTGTTCTAGAGATGTAAAATCTGAATTTTTGTCCTTTCCGTAAAATATATTTAGCACACGGCACATCCAAAGTCATTATTGTTCCTTTTTCATATTCTTATTATTTCAGTACACATAAAAAATTTGAGCTCAAAATATCATAGTTAGCACACAGCACACACACATCCAAAAGTCATTATTGTTCCTTTTTCATATTCTTATTATTTCAGTACACATAAAAAATTTGAGCTCAAAATATCATATTTATCACACAGCACATCCAAAGTCATTATTTTTCCTTTTTCATATTCTTATTATTTCAGAACACACAAAAAATTTGAGCGAAGTTGAAAATCCATTTAATTTCAAACATAAAATAACGATATTCAATACTAATTTCATGCACTAGTTGTTTTAGCACATAAATTTTTCAATTCATTAATAGTAAACATTAGTTTTTTTTAAAAAAATAGCAGTTACTTGTATATTGTCACAGTTAATTTAAAAACAAGAAAAAAACAATTTTAAGTCAATTCCTACTTAGGTCAACAAGGGAAAATTTTATTTTAGTTACTTTTTACTAAATAATTACAATTATTATAAACATGTATATGCATATGACAGAATCACAATATTAAGTTGCAAAAAAATTCTTCAATTTTTCTTTCACATGTTTTAATTTCTATTTTGTTCCCTCCTTGACTCAGACATGAAAAAACAATTTGAAATTGAAATTTTTTTCAGCGATGTACCCGCTTCCACCGACGGTATTTACTCCTAAATTTATAACCTGCTGAATATCTTATACAAGAGAAATAGTTTCTCCCATGTAAAACTAAAATTAATTAATTGAATTGAATTAATGAATTAATATTTGAAAAAACTGTATTAACATTAAATGTCATCCACTACAAGTTTTAAAAACTGTATTTGAGCTTGAAGGGATGAATAAAAAGTATTTTAACGATAGAAAATTTGAGTAAGACATATAACTATATATAGGAAGAGTGTGAACTAATAGCAGAGGAATTGGAAGAACAATTTGAATCAAAATTCTTATTTTTTGGACAGTTTACTTTTAAATTTTTGAGTGCATTAAACATAAAATTAGGGAAAATGAGATTACTAAGCGAAATAAACGTAAGCGAAAAAAATGCTCCCTTATTTATTTATTTTTTTTAAAAAAAAGATAGCATTATTAATGAAAAGATGATAAGTCTTATTAATACTTGCTAATTTTAATTTAAATAAAAAGTTATGTAGTGTATTTTTACAATCAAAACAGTATGAAGGAATTTAATAAAAGTCATGTAATTGACAAAATCTTAATTTCTGAAAAATTGGAGGGGGTAAAGTATTATTTTATATATACAGTCGACTCTCGATAATTCGAAGTCTTAGGGACCAATGAAAAACTTCGAATTATCAAGAGGGTAGGAAAAAACCCTCAAAAATACACGAAGAGAAATTTTTTTGTAACACATTTAAATTTGAAACTATGAAATAAAACAACAATTGTACAATGTATACAATTATTTTAAAGTATTTTTCGTACATATTATACAGTATAAATATTATACAGAAGTTAAAAGTCCTATGTTAAAAGAATACATTCAGTACAAGCATACACAATCCTACGCATCTCTTCTTCACAATAGCGGACCATCCTTTCTGAACACATGTGTAGCAAGGCCACGTGATAAACGAAAGACATGGACGGCTGACAACAGGTGCGGTTGGTCTATTGTTCATTTGAAAAAATAAAGCAATAAAAGTGCATTTTCACCTGAGGAACCGGAAAAGACAAAGAAGGGGTAGCAGACAGATGGTCATAAAATGGGCTACGTTTCAGGGTAGACACGCAGAAACAATACAACGCAAAACTTGTAAGCATCCACCAGTTTGCTACAGGACTCTAGATTGTAAGTGTTCGAATTGTCGAGAGTTTTATAAGATAACTTCGAACTATCGCGTGTTGTAGTCTGATCAGCCACAGATTTTAATTCGAGATATTGAGTGTACCAAAACGTATTCTTTTAGTTCGAAATATCAAGAGGTTTTCAAGGGACTGAGCATATACTTTGAATTACCGAAGGTTTGAATTATCGAGAGTCGACTATATACACTGCTGGCCACCGTAAATGCAACACCAAGAAAGACAAGAGATAGCACAACAAAATTTATTTTGTAGATAACATGTTGACCAAGTATCAAATGATTAAATTTATAGACTTCTGTGAAGTGTGGTTCCTGCCAGAATCAGTAGCCAGAGTAGCCGCCATTGTTGGAGATCACCGCTGCCACACGCCTCGGCATTAATTCAAAGAGACTTTGGATGTGTTCTTGGGGTACAGCAGACCAAGCAGCTTCCATACGTTGCCAAAGTTGATCTGATGCGGCAGCTGGGGGTGTAATCTGGGTTAATCGTTGAGCAACCATGGTCCACATGTTTTCTATCGGCGAAAGATCCGGAGAGCGAGCCGGCCAGGGAAGCAATTCAATCTGGTGATTGACGAAGAAACTTTGGACAATGCGTGCCACGTGTGGTTGCGCATTATCCTTTTGAAATATGGCTGTGGCCAAGCCCTGAAGGTAAGGAAGGACAACTGGCTCCAACACCTCGGACATGTAGCGTTGGCTGTTTAAAGTACCGGAAATGCGTACTAGAGGAGAGCGAGAATGATATCCAATACCGCTCTATACCATAATACCCGATGCAGGACCAGTGTGGCGGTGCATAACGCAGCTGTTCAGCATCCTCTCTCCACGGTGTCTCCAGACTCGAATCCGACCATCGTGGTGTTGCAGACAGATGCGTGACTCGTCAGTAAAGACAACTTCATTCCATTCTGCTGCCCACATCCTTCTTTCATCGCATCATTGGCGGCGGAGACGTCTGTGGTTCTGCGTCAAGGGTAGACCAAGCAATGGACGTCTTGCGGACAGACCACTCTGCTGTAAACGGCGTCGAATGGTACGCGCAGACACTGAATGATGCATTACAGACTCAATGTGCTGTGCTATGGTTCGTGATGTGACTGAGCGATCCGTCACTGCCATGCGCACAATTTGCCTGTCCTCACTTGAAGTGGTGCACTGAGGTGGATGCAATCGACCACGTCGATCCATCGTACCCTCCTGCATCCAACGGTCACATATCCGCATTACAGTTGTTTGGTTTCGTCCAACACGCGACTACCGATTTCCCTGAAAGATAATCCACAATCTCGGTAGGCCACTATCCTTCCTCTGTCGAACTCGGATACTTGATCAAAAGCTGATCGCTGTTTTCTACGAGACATAACTGATCGTTTTTTGAAAAAACCACAAGAAAAACACAATTGCTGAACTTGAAATCGTCGAAATCTCCAAGCCTTAAATAGCGCTTTGAGGTGACGCCACAGGCGTGCGTGATGTGTGTCTGCGCTGAAATTCTAATCATTTGCATATCTCACCTCCGCTAATGCATGTTGTAAATTTCATGTTATTTGCGTGCTTCCTTCAGGGTGTTGGATTTACGGTGGCCAGCAGTGTGTATATATATATATATATATATATGAAGAACGAAAGGGATTAGTAAGAGAGAATTTTATCTGAGAAAGGATCGATAACCTTCTCTTTAGTAACAAAAAATCCATCAAGAGAACTGGAAAATAAGTCTTAATTTTTCAATAAATATTGAACCGGTGCTTAACTATACGCAAAGAGGAGGTTAAGAGATAGTTGAAATTCAATAGGATTCCCATTTTTAAAGACAAAATTCAGTATAATTAAAGTATTTGAATTTTAAAAACACTTGCCAGCTAAGTTTCAAAATGCTCGAAAAACTGTTAGAGCTTTTTCCGTATTTGGAAATAATTATCTCTGTCATAAGCAATTTATATTTTTCAAAGGAAATAAGGCTCATTTAAGATCCCGATTGCATAAAAATTTGGTTCAATTTGAATATAATTACAAAAGAAAAGATTCTAATGTTGAAAAGATAACAAACACACAAGAGAGAAACGATGCATGCGAAATTTTAGGAACGAAACATTAATTGATTTTTCAACACATAGCTCTTTTCCAAAAAAAGAGAATTTCTGCTTCTGTAAGAGATGCAGTTTTTTCATTTTTTTTTTTCAAACTGGAACTGGGTTTATTTGTCTATTGAAAAACTTTTTAGGTTCTACGTGATTTTTCTAAGCTCTTCCTTTCTCGTTTCATACTTTTTCTTATGAATAAAGCATTTTTTTCTTTTATCCATATTTCTACTGTTACTCTCACTTTTAGTCATATTTCTCATATAACTCATATTTCTTCATGTTGAATTTTTGTACATATACTGTTATTCAAAACCCTAAGGCTTTTTTGATAATTGAAGTAAGGGTTTGAAATTTTTTATACATGTTCTGAAATGTATGTTTTGTCAAACTGTGCATGGAATTTAGCTCTAACATGTTTAGTACTTTTTCTAAAAAAATTTCAAAATCAAAATTAATGTTTTTTTGAAAATTTTTGGAAGTTTAACTATAAAAAAATTAATAAAAAATTAAAGAGCAGCAGCAGAAAAAAACCCATGCACAGTTTTATGTAGTATATTATAAGGTACTTGGAAAAAAATTTGAAATAAAAGAGACACATTTAAAAAAGCCTTAGGAATTTAAAAAATGCTTTAAAAAGTTCAAAAAATTTAGACTCAAGAAACATTTTGCAACAAATTTAAAATTTTTTGCATGGAATTATCATTAAATATTAACCTTTACGAAATACAATTAAAACTGAATATCAAATATTAAAAATAAAAAAAATTGTGAAGATGGTACCTATCGCCTTAATTCGAAAAGTTGCTCTTTTGTTAAGGACCGATGACAATACAATAATTTAATAGTTTTGTTCCATGATCCTGATCAGGATTAACGATTTCCAATTTTCAGATCCCATACCACATCTGGCAACTAATTTCAGATCCCATTTCCAGATTTGGTGACTAATTCCAGATTTGCAATTATAGGTTAATTTACGACTTAGTTCGATGAACTATAAAATTGTGTTTTTTTAGTTTTTTTAACTATAATTTATATCATATTTGCATTTAATGTGAACTTGCTAAATACATGATTCTTACTATAAATACAAATTTTAACATTAAAGCAGAAAATTATTTTGTTCGAAATACACTATAAAAGGAATACTGTTTACCATTTGACAAGTAAAATGAGAATATTTTAACTAAAATTTTGAACAACTTATTTGATTTCGTACAGAGAAAAGTTTAAATGTTTTCGAATACGTACAACGTACATGAAAAATAACTATGGAAATTTTTACAAAAATTCCTTAATTCTAGATTTTATTAACACTAGATTTTTTTAGTAGCACTTGCATTTCAAGTACTGTGAAACATATAATTTCGTTTACATCACAGGGGTTCCCAAATTTTTTTGTCTCGTAGACCCCTTGCCATGTATTTTGGTTTGCGGTAGACCCCCTGCTTAATTAATATTGAATTTTTGTAAATTTATCAACTTAAATTCCTTTTTAATCCGCTGGTGCTACTGCTCCTACTTTAAAAGAATTAAATTTCTAAATTTAATGAAGCATAGTGTTTAAAATGTAAAAAGCATATGTTAATTAATTAAATTAAAATTAATTAATTAATTAAATTGTTGAATAAACTAACTAAACATCAAACAAATTATTTTAATGGGAAGGATGAATCTCTAGCAATATAATATCAAATTTTCAACATTTGGTATCAATCTTGTCTGGTTTAATTTTAAATCTCTTTTAGTAGGGTCCAGTTTCTTTCTTTCTTTCTTTCTTTTCTTTCGAGATTGGCAACCACGCTGAAATTCCTTCACTCTAGGAAAAGCAATGAAAAACGTCCTCACAATATTCGATAAGTCCAAACAAATAACAGTTTTGACTTTTTAAAGCCAAAACTGCTGGCATTCGTTTCTCAACTTTAAGATCTTCGTAAATGCTTATTAGTTCTTATTGTTATTTGACATTTTTTTTCCGATATGACCATAGGAAGTCATTGCCTACTGTGGTATTGCCATAATCAAAGGATTCTCAAACCTGGTTTTAAAATCTGAATAAAAGGCTTTTAGATGTTGAATGTAGGTTAAAACGTCTGTGAGAAATTTAGAAAAACCGGGACCTCCAGTATTATATTTCCTTAGCTTAAATCAGGAAAGAAAAGCTGAAAGGGTTCTTGTTTTAATAAAATTTACGCTGTCACCTTGTAAATGCAAATTAACCTCATTAAATTTAGTAAATAAATCTGTTAAATAGGTAAAATTTGGTTTACACGTGATTATATAAACTTTCTTTTATAGTTAAAGTTACAATCTAGTTTAATGAGAACCAGTATCACCAGTACTTACACCTCTTGGACCTCCAAATCTTTTTTCTGGCTGGCGTAGATCCCTTGGAGGTTGTCATAGACCCCTTTGGGAATCACTGGTTTACATTTAAAACTCGACAAATGAACCTTTTCTGTGCATGTGATATCTTTTATCAATTTTCAAAATGAAAGTGAAATTACACTTTAACTGAATTATATAAGATTGAATATTATCTGTTAGTTAAAAATCCTTAAAAATTTTTTTATTACACATTCGTACCCACGTCTTTTTACTCTTTATACCTGAAATATTTTAAGAACTTTTTCATTTTTTTTTAATATTTCTAAAAATTTACTTTAATTATTTTTTGTTATTTTACACTTAAAAATGTTACACAGAAAGTTTTAATTATAAAAAATGGAAACGTGTTACGAGAAATGAGTATATATCAAGGGAGGAGGAAAGGAGATATAAAGGAGAAAAGTGACTTACTCATCACGATATCTTAGGAACTATTAGACCTAAAAACTTGAAATTTGGCAGGCACATTCCTTTTAAGTAGAGATCCGCTAAGAAAGAGTTTGACAAAAATAGATCCCCAAAGAGGTTGAGTGGGTTTAAGAGGAATTTTAGAGGGAAATATTCCCGTTTTTGAACTATCAGACTTGAAATTTGACAAGCAGTTCCTTTCATAGTTTAAAGATCAGCTGAGAACGGGATTTGTGAAAATCGAACTCCCAAGGGGGTTACGAAGGGTACAGAGTGGCGTTATAGATAAATATATTTCCGTTTTATCCTATCCGTTTCCATTAGTCCTACAGACTTGAAATTTTTCAGACATGTTCCTTTAGTGGAGTAGAGATTCGCTTAGGCTAACAGCAAATTTTGCGGAAACCAAATCCCTAGTAGGTTACGGGGGCGCATAAATGAAAATAATTCCACTTTTGATCTATTAAACCTACAGACTGGAATTTCGCATGCTGGTTTTGTTGCTGAGTAATTTATCCACAAAAACTGTTTTATCGGAAATTGACTTCCAAAGAATGTTGCCATTGGTTAAGAGAGTTATAGATATATAAAAAAATCTCATTTTGCAAGTATTAGATTTGAAACTTGGTAAGTATGCTTCTATTGGTAGCTAGAGATTGGCTAAGAATGTGAGAATAATACGGAAATCGACTTCTGTGGGGGATTGTAGGGAGTGTAGAATTAAAAAAAAATTACCGTTTTTGAATTATTAGACCCACTGTAATGAAGTTTTGTATGTATGTTTCGTTTGAGTTAAAATCCGCTATAAGAACGGTTCTTGCGGAAATCGACTCTCAAGGGGGAGGGGTTACAAGGCATTTTGATAATAAAAATCCGTCTTTTCATGTAACATTTTTTTAAATCACTATATTGAAAATTAAAGGATATACATAAACAAAATACTCAACTTTGGGAAATTTAATCCGTTAGAGCTAATTCATTAATTAACGATATTCAACTGTAAAATTAATGATATACACTGTTCACATAAAATAAATAGTCAAATCATTTTCTAAGGTCTTCATTAACATACATAAAAAAATTAGACACTTACCTTTTGATATTAACTACTTTTTCGGAACAAAAATGACAATCTTCGCAATCCGATCAAAATATCAGCTGAAAACGCAATTTCTGCTGTAAAACTATTTGCCTTCCCCACTAAAATACTCATCATAGAACCCGTGCTGCCATATATCTTAGAAGAGTGGATTTAAAGGAATATTCCTGCTAAGTATCGTCAGAGTATTCACAAAAATGGTTATTCTATGTAATTTTAAAGTGAGCGGTACTAATTTTTTAAAGTACCGTCGGTAGATAAAGGGTTAAATCAAGAGGGTAAGATTAAAAGCATATTCATCAATACTATCCAATGCCATGCTAGGACTTAGATACCAATGACTTTTCTTCATATATACCTATATAAATAGTATATATTTATATATCATGAAACACACACGTATATAATGTATACATATATAATCAAAATTTCTCTACAAGAGAGAGATGAATAAACATGATTTAAAACTAAAAAGAATCGAAATTGCAAGATAACCAGACAACAGAATTTAAAAGGAGACATGAAAAATTAAAATAATGGAGTTAAATATAAAAAATATAAAAAAATGGATGCTACAGCATTATCAACATTGCTGACTTTGGACAGCTTATATATAAACAAAAAATTTATATAAAAGTGGGGTTGAACATGTTTTGTGGCCAGCCAACTTTCCCCCTTTCTGTTAATAATACTGAGCAAAAACCTATTGAAAATAATGGATAGGAAATCTAAATCCATTATGAGAAAAAGGTAACTTACCTAAAAATTGCCTACAGAAATGAAGAGCCCGCGCTAAATCTGAGTACAATAAACAAGTTATTGCCAGATTTTGGACCCAAATACAAATTCAAAGCAAAGCAATAGCTGAAAAGTAGCAAAAGTATGAAAAGAATAGAAATAATAAATTAAGAATTGTAAACATACTACCATTATCTTAGGGACTCTAAGATTATCTGATTTAAAAATTATAATAAATTTAAAAAAGTAATTTTATCTAAAATTAGAAATTGGGGGTATCTAAAACTATCGAGGAAGAATAATAAATTTATAATAATAATAACCTGTTAAAACGATGGAAATTTAATCCTTACTATTTAGAATTTCTTTATTCAAATATCTATTAATAAAATTAATTGGGTATTTTTGAATTAAACAGTATTTAGTAAAATGTTTATAGTTTTTTATTTTTTCTGATTTATTTGAAACTAGAAATTTATTGTGTTGTGTGTAATTAATAACAATATTTCTGAATATAGAAACATGCACATTACTCTCCCAATGCGGTACTTTTATAATATTGAAAATAAAGTCTTCTCGCTTATCATAAATATTAGTAGCTATTTTATTATCTTTTAATTTAATTTCTATATCAAGAAAATTTGCTTCATAATTGTTACTATTTGTCTGAACTTAATTAAGATATTGGGGATAAAAATTATTGTTAGGTTTAAAGTTGTCTTGCTTGCCAAAAATGATTATATCATCTATATAGCGAAAAAAGTAATATTCTAAGTTGTCAGTGAAACTATTTTCAAAATAATGTAAATGTAAATTGGCAAGACAGTTGCTAGCAGGGCCACCTTGTGGCAGACCCTTAATCTATAGATAATAATTACCATTATGATATACATAGTTCTCTTTTAGAACTAACCTAAGTAGAGAACCAAATCTATCATATTTGACATTTTTAAACAAATTATCTTTATGTAATTTTACAAGTGTTTTAATCATATCATCAATATTAATAGAGTTTGATCTTCAAAATCTAAACTGAATACTGAAAATATCTTTTTATCTTTAATTTGTGCAATGAGTTCTTTACTATTTTTAAGAATGGCTGAGGTTTTAAGATTATTTATTGTATCTTGTAACATTTCATCGAGAATTTTGCCTGATTTACTGATATATGTATAAAACCATTAGTAACTGTTTTAAACTTGACTGGGTCTTTATGAAATTTAGGAGTAAGAAATACATGTGGAAATTTAAAATTATCATTAATTTGTATTTTTAATTGTTTATGAAATGCCAAAATTCGATTATTTATTTCTCTATCAGAAATTGATGACTTAATAAAAGCTGTATTATTATCAAAATATTTGTTGAGCATTAAACTATAATAGTATTTACAAATGAAGGCAAAATTTCCAGGCACTTTATCAATAGAAACTATAATAAATTTATTTTGCAATTTTTTAATCTGATTTTAATATCATTAAAAAATATGTTATTATCTGTACTAAAGTTATATTTATTAATCTGTTGTGTAATATTACATTTAAATTCTGTGAATGCCTCTATAGGCGTACTATATTTAATAGCATATACAATTTCTAAGTCTCGTGTAATTTTCCACATCATTACTCATACAGAAATAAATAAACTCCAAAAGTAAATTAGGAAAATTGCATAAAGACGTATTCTGAAATTACAATATAATTATCCTTTAAATAGACCAGATATATGTAGACGAAGCCTTTTTCATTGCTAGAAACAAATGTAGTTCAAAAGAATTCTCATTGTATTTTTGTTTGATCTCTGGTGATTCTTATAATTTTAAGATTAAGTAACTTATAAAATCATTATCGCTATACATTTAAAGAACTTTACACACGTAGCTAAAGCATTGTTTGGACCTGTGTCAATTTTCTTCTTGTATTTTTTATATTCATAGTATGCGTAATAATAATATAAATTAATTTCGCGCATTTAATTTGTTTAATTTATTTATTTTCATCATTTAATGTGGGGAAAGTAAAATCCATTATGTATTGAAAACTCATTAAATATAAATTTATATATAATAAATAATCTTATATAATATTTTACATGGTATTTGATATTAGAAATTATTATGTAAATTACTATAATCATTCAGTAATATGTTTGTAATCTTTTTAAAAAATTTGAAACTCTTTTAAATATGTATACTTAAGAGCAAATTCTTTTGTTAAGCCTCTGACTCCTATTTTCACCAAAATTAGTAACTTCAATAAACTAAATACTTTAGTGAACATAATTCTGCTTTCAGAAATTTCATTCAGATATTTTGCTTTTAATTGAAGTTCCAAATTTATTTAAAATTTTTGGAGAAATTTAGAAGTTACTCTTATTTATTAAAAGTATAGTTTAGCTAAATTGCTTAAGAGAATCTATGTTGTATGAATGTTCAGCTACGAAATTAATCTCGCATCATTTTTTCGTAAAATGTTTTTACATGTGAATTAAAATCATTTTCCTTCTTATCTTGTTTGTAATTAGACTCTCTGGTGAATATAGGAGAACAAATTCAAAATAAATAAATAAATAATAAAAAATGAAAATGATCAAAATGAAAATTCGTCAGGAAAGAAATTATCAAAACAAATATTAATTATTTGCAGAACTTAACAAGATGAGAGTTTTAATAAAAAAAATTTTAGAAATTAAATAAAAAACAGCTTTTATATATTTTAAATAATTAAATTTAATATTTAAATTTTTTAAATTTGAAAAATGTCAATAAAAGTAGCCACGATAATGAATTATAATAGGAAAATAAACTGCTTTTGATATAATTTGTTTGCATTTTCAGTCATTTCAATATTTTGCTTTAAATACTGAAAATCCCTCGACTTTAATGTCGAATGACATAATGTTATTCAAGTAAGCTATTTATTTTACAACTATCTTTCGGTTTTTAAATGTCTTCTAAATTTAAAAACACGTTTGTAATATGGATAGTCTATTTTCATGCATATTAATGCAAATTCTTTACTAAGCATAAATTGAGTAAAATCTTTCTGTTATATGTATTAAAATTGCTAATCATACTTTGTTTATTAGAAAAATTTATTAGAAACCTGACTTTAATAATAAAGACACACTGTATTAGTTATCTTTCTTTTTAAGCATTTATTAATGTTGCCGTTTCTCTTAATTTAGAGTTCATTTTGAAACCCCTTTACTTTCTTTGAACCCATCTAGAACCGTAATAAATAGAGAAAACAATCAGCAGTAGACACAACAAAGCATTAGGAAAATTGACTCTTAAGCGTCCTAAAATGCGAGATGTAATGACTGCTAGCAGGTGGCGCACTGGAGCATCTTTGGATCGATATTACTGCAGAGAAGGATAGGCTGCCTGCAGTATTAGAGTTGATGGTCGCCGAAAACGGTATTGAACTGCGAGAAAGCATGATGAGTGACAACGGCCCTCTGAAAACTGATCTAGGAGTCGGAACTGCAGCTGATGGGGATATTCGATTCGCTGGAGAAACCAGTCGCTCAAAAATTTATGAAGAGAAAAAGCAGAATAAGAAGCTCGTTCGATTATTGACAGTTCTTGCCTACGTGTTTTCTGTATCTTTGGCGGCCATCGTGCTCTCTCTGTATTACGTCTTCTTGTGGAATCCAAACATGCAGCGGACCAACAGCAGCGACAGTATGGTGGCGTCTAGCCAAACACTGCAACAATCACAATACATGCAAACCTCTCTGGCTGTAACAACTGTACCATCAATCCAAAGCGTAGCTTCACCTGAAGAACGTGGCAGAAACAAGCGGTATTTTCGAAATGGTAGAAGGGCTGAACATCATCTTCCAAGTGCGAATATTTAAAAAACCTAAATGGATGTCATGTTTTACTCTATTATCTTTCTCTTTTTATCTTAGTGACCCTCGAAAGCTTCGATTTTTTTAAATGTTATGTTGTGATTGACAATATTTATATTTTCAGTGTCGAACAGGATTTCCTCTTGCTTTTGGACATTTGCTTACGAACTAAATTATAATGAGAAGATCATACCTAAAATATCGGAACGATAACTGTTGCAACTTCCTTTTTTTAAAAATTCTCAAGAAATTGGAACATTAGCGCACAAAAACGTAAGCAATGTTTGACTGTTTTATTATTGATGTTTACAAAGTCGAAGTAAGTGATTAGAATGATGTGGTAAGCGGAAAATTGGTGCAAAATTAATCGGGATTTTTATGTAATCAGCTTAATTGGTATTGTGACATATTTCAATGAGAGAAAAATTACTAGTGATAATCTTGCACAATTTATTTATTGATTGTAAGCGTAAATTAAATGTGAAATAGATCTAGATGATTTTATAAATAAATTTTAAGCCAAACTGTATGTGATATATGACTTTAAGTTAAAGTAGTGTCAATTGCGGGAAAAAAATGTGGAAATTTTTAAGGTTTCCATCATGTTGAAAAAGTTATAAAAATGTGTTAAACCTGGCTTATTTTAAATATACATGTATATCTACCAGTTTTTATTGAAAATTGAATAAAAGCATTTTATGTAGATTGAATTTTACAGAAGTAGAAATTAGCATTATCCGAATTGTCGAATAAGCTTTGATATTTCCTTTTCATAGAAAAAATTTCCAACATAACAGTAATCTTCAGCTTAGTTTCTAGTACTATATTTCACATAATATATTGTGTTGATATACTATTGTTTAAAGGATTATGTATTTTTCCTATAATTTTATGAATTATATTCCTTCTATGTGGTGATCAAAATATTAATTTCACATGGTTGTAACTATAAATAAATCTAGTCTATAAGTTAAAAAGGTCTTTAATTTTAATATGTTAGAAGTAGAAGGAAAATCTGTAAATATAAATGGATGTTTACTGCATATTTTCCCCGAAATATAACTTATATAGCTCATTCAAGTTAATTTCTACATTTATTTTCTATGTTTCTTGTTTAGCATATTTTTTAAATACTATTCTAAATATATATTATTATGTAATGATACATGCAATATGAGATCAATGATTAAAATGTTTTGAACCCGCATAAATGTTTTTAAAATAAGAATTTTGAAACGATTGTTGTGAAACTAATATGTGTCTTTATATGTTTTCAATAAAGGAACCTTCATATCCTTGATGTATACATAAAAATTCTTTCGTTTCAGTCATTTCTACCTCACAATTTCTCAAAACATTCTTATGTATATTTGTATAAAAACTTTCAGGGAACGCACAAATAACTAGATACATAAAACTTTAATTGCGATGGAAGAAATCTAGGATAGTAGAAAATGCAATTGTTGTTTGTCATGAAACAGGTAAGTATTTATAAAGAAAAGCGTGCAAAGGGTATGAATAAAGTTTAACTTTTAAAAAGTATGAAAGATTAAGTATCTTCTAATTTATATATTTATGATAGCTCTTAAACTCTCTTAAGTGTTATTATGGTTTTGCTACCTGTGAATTCATTAATGATCTGAAATGATATCAAGAAATTTTCCTTTCGGAAATATCCAATTCTTCTTTGGAATTGTACTATTTATTTTAATATTAATAATAAGTAGTACAAGTTTTTCTTATACACTTAAGAAAGTTATTATAATAATTATTCATAATATTTTAGTATCAATACATAACCACAGTACATAATTAAATAATTTGGTTAATAATTTTATGAATCTCACTTTTGAATTTTACAAAATAAATAAAGCTGCAGAATCTAAAATTTTTGACCGTACTTTATTGAAAACCTGTTGAATTTTTTACTTTTCTGTGATTAAAAATTAAGTTTGAATGTATAGTAAAATATCCTTTCGTACAGCATTCAACCTAATTATGCATGAAAGCAGATATATTTACTAATAGTCAATTATATTCATGATTTTAAAATTAAAACTGTTTTGTACTCCGGAATGGAGACCTCAACTTATAAAACTATAAATAATTAATTAACAAATTAAAACTAAACAAAGCATTAATTAAAAAAATAATCTTAAAAATATTATTACATTTTTTTATAGATTTCTTACATTTTTTCATGTGAAATAATTTTCCAACCAATATTTTTTTTAATTCTCACATTTTATAATTTCTTCTTCGTTTAAATTTATTTTCCAAATTTGCCTTACAGAATTCAATATTTTCTCCCTAAAAATCCTTTTCAAATTGCCCTAAGAAATCATAAACTTTTAAAATGTTATTTGTAATTATATCATTTATAGTTTAATGTTTCCTTATTAGATTTTTATTATATCAAGTAAATTATGTAAAATGGGGAATTCTATCCACTTTGCTTATTATATTTTAGTTTAGTATTAAATTAAAAAATCTGTAAAATAAAATTTTTTCTCCAATAAGAATCAATACTTTCAAATGATAATTTTTATAACGCATTTACTGCCCTACATCTATTCTTTAGTTGATTTACAAATGATGTGATCAAAAATATCAATAGACTGTAAAAAAAATTCAAATTTTAAAATAGTAGGCATCACTTTATTGTTAAACTTACGCACGTCATCTACTTTTTCCAACAACATCAACAAAATTTTGTTTTAAGTATCTTAAGATGTTTTCTTTTCTCAATGCTAACACAGCGTCATTGTTATTTTTAAATTCCACAATGCATGATAAGAAGTAATACAAATAATCATTTTTAAAGTAATGAAGAATGAAGCTCTCATCATGAAATAATAAATTTAATAATTTAACAAAAAATATAATATTTTCTCCATTTTTCAATTTAGCCGAGCTTTAAATGATACTGTTAATTATTTTATAATGAACTTAATACTTAAATTTAGAGGACCCTTGAGGAAAAACATTGTTGTTTGTAAACCTCCTCTTATAATTTTAAAATTGAATTTTCTATAGAATAAAAAAGACAAAGTTTTAATGCCTGAAAGTAGCGAAAAAATATTTAGGGTTTAGTTTCAAGAAAGAAAATGTTGATG
The DNA here is from genome assembly GCA_019973975.1 of Trichonephila clavata. Classification (NCBI taxonomy): domain Eukaryota; kingdom Metazoa; phylum Arthropoda; class Arachnida; order Araneae; family Nephilidae; genus Trichonephila; species Trichonephila clavata. The sequence goes on from BMAO01039163.1 coordinate 298,266, forward strand.
ATTGGTTTGTTTTTCAATGTTAACACGTAAGATATATTTGCAAATACAATACACACACACACATTTGTTACGCAAGTACAATGCGCATTTGTTTTTCTTGTGAATTCTTTTATCATTTCCTTTAAATTTTAGCATTGAAGCTTTTATAAAAAATTGTATTTAATTCAGTAGAGCAATGGGGAACAAAACGCGTTTTTAAGTAAAGTTTTTCACACAAATAATATTTTGAAACAACAGAGATAATCCAAAACAATAAAATATAGTATTTTGAGTGTGTGTGTGTGACTGATTTTTTTAGATTGATTTTTGCAAAACATAATTATAGCTTACTTGTAAATGAACAATAACATAAAAGTATCTAATATTTAAATTTTTTAATTTTTATAACGGAGACTTATGTTGATGGAGTATAAGTGTACATGGAAGAAGTTTTTATGATAGTAAAATACAAGTAAGAGAGAGAGAGAGTGGGATTTATTTTTATTTTATTTTGTTTTGAATTCAATGAAAGAAAAGTAAAAAGTAGAAGTAAAAAACCTGAGTAAGTATGGTTTATTTTTAATATTTTGTGTTTTAAATGTGCTAAAAAGGAAAATGAAAGAAAAGCATGCTTTATACATAACTTATAAAGAGTAATAGGGCTATTTTTATATTTTGTGGTGGCAGGGTCCTACCTGGGACCCCGCTCACTCTGCCCGGCGCGTCTCTAAGTGTGGGAGGAAACATAGCATCACCAACAAACGCCATAATAACAAATATATTTATTCAAGTCTGACAAACACTTAAACAATCACAAGTTTAACTATAAGAAGAAACCTAGGAGTGATTCCTAAAACGTCGATTAATCCTAATACTCAATTTTAAGTAAACCTGACTACCAGAAATGGACAAGGAGAACGATCACTAACTAACCACAGGCCGGTACTGAATCTACTATCCTAAATCTTCAATCTAATAATTTACAAATATAAGTTACACCTTTTAAACGCGCGCTAAGTTCATGAAGTAATTCTCCGATATTCAACTTACTTGACAGCTTGGCGGCTACTTCTCCCTTTTACATCTACAAAACCTATATATAGACTTTATATAGTCGAACTAATTAACATATATCTATCTCGTGTTTTTCCTGAAAGGCTGTGAATTAGTATAAATGCTAGCCCCAAAGTTTCCCAACAGGATTAGTTCGAAAATCTCGCGAATAGCCCCGTCACAATTTTCTTAACCTATATATTTTGCAGAAAATTATAAGCAATTTATACTTTTTGTAATCTAACAATTCAAACGAAATTTATTCTAAACCATGCAGATCTCTTTCAAACTAAGCAAAGATATGAATAATCAGTACAAGTAACAGTATTTTCAATTTGATTAACTCATTACAGGACATACTGATTTTCTGAAAATGAATCTTTAAAGTAAGTCACTTTATTGCACTAGTGTGCTAAACTTGAGCAACAATGTAAATATGAAGTAGATAACCATGAAATTGCAGAAACCTGGGTATTGCAATCAGAATAACTGAACACGTAATTTAGTAGAAAAGTGATACGTATGCAAATGTCAGGGACAAAACAACATTGATGACATAAGTACTCAAAACGCGTGCGGTCGGCGCGTGCAGCTCGACTACAATAAAAGGAAGAACGGAGGCGCAATTAAAGACATTCGCTGCGAGTGCAAGTGAGCTCTTTCGGGAAATATGGCTAAAAAAAATCACCTGGATGACTTCACACGTGGAAGAATGATCGGAAAGCTGGAGGAGGGGCGTAGTTTGATCAGTGTAGCTCATATACGTTCGGTATCAACAAAAGTGCTGTTTCCTGCCCTTGGAAAGACTTCCAACCCATAGGTACAGCTGTTAGGAAGGTTGGTGGTGGCCACCCTTGGAAAACAACTGCAGTGGATGACCGATATATCGTCCTGCAGACGAAAAGAACCCAATACCAGTCAGCAAGCACAATTGCTCAGCAACTGTGTACAGCAAAAAAGTGACAAGTGCCGCGGTTTACTGCGGCCAGACGCCTTCACAAAGGTAGCTTATTCACCCGCTGTCCTGAACGCTGTTTCCTTTTTTAAGTTGGCCATCAACGGCACCGTTTAGAGTGGTGTAAGGAGCACAAAAACTGGACATCTCATCAATGGAGTCGTGTCCTCTTTACGGACGAGATTCGTTTCAGTACCAAAAGCGATTCTCAATGCCAGTTGATTTGGAGAGAGGTCGGAATACAGTTTCATCCTAGTAACATCCCTGAAGGAGACCATTACGATGGTCCTGGAGTTGTCGTCTAGGGAGGCATTATGCTAAACAGGTGGACTGTGAGCTAAACTTTTCATCAGAGGTTCTATAACCGGAGATCGCTATAATAAGAAGATGATCCTTCCCTATGTGCGTCGGTTCCGAGGTGCTATTGCACCAGACTTGTTTTTATGGATGACAATTCACGTTGTTGATATCCAGAAGCTACTGGAAAGGGAAGATACCACTCAAATGGAATGGCTAGCGTTCTATCTGATTTAAATCCCATAGAACTTATGTGGGATACTTTGGAGAGATGCCTTATAGCATGAGTACATCCTCCGGGAAAAAGCCAACAACTGAAACAGATGTTGATTGAGGAATGGGTACTTTTACCTCAAGAACTGTAGAACAATCCGGTGCTGAGTATGGAGAGATGGTGATCAGCATCCATTGTAGAAAGTGGAAGGCTTATTCCATACTAAGGAATATCTACTTGTTGTTCTTCCTCTTGGTCAGACAATCATGTGTAATAATCCACCTTGTGTGCGCCACTACTACTATGTGTATAACACTGTAATATAGTATTCAACTACTACGTATATATAGCAGGTCAACTATACATACATATAGCAGGTGTCGGCAACCTTAATACCACTTACTATTTGGTAGTGATGTTCAAATTTGTATGGATTCGCGTAGTTCTAGCCCAGGAGTCGGCAACCTTTTAGCTTTGGCGTGCCTAACCAATCTATCAATATGATTCAGCGTGCCACATAGTTGAACATGTTTGAAACAACTCCATTCCCACCAAAATGCATGCAGATTTAGAGAATAGGGATCAATAATATAAATTTACAATTTTATTGTTTATTAATTTTGCTTCATTTAAAGATATTCCTTAACATAATAATAAACTGCATTAAATATAACTATTTCTTCAACAAGAATTTTAAAAAAATTAAAATTGTACATATATTATGTATTTTTAAACATGTTTATTAAAATAGACAACGTAAAATATGAGTATTTCCCTTCATTATAGTTAAATAAAAAGGTAAATAAAAAATTTTAATGCTAACCTGTACTTACACCACTCTACTTTCATATCGCAAAATCAGGGGTATATTTTGTGACTTTCAATTTGACACGATTTTCAGCATTCAATTAGCGAACAATTTCTTTACAGACACGAAATATTTTTCATATGAGGAAATATTTTTTATTTATATATGTAGAACCAAAAGCGCGCGCGCGCGCGGAAAGAAGAGAACATGCACAATTTTCTTTCTACAAACAATTAAATCTCTCCAGCAATGACATTCTATAATTTACAAAATAGCTTTCAGTTTTTTTTTTGTAATTTCGTAAATGTCCATAATTCTGAAGATGTTTGAAAAATAAGGGCCATTGGAAATTAATCAGCTTCCACTCACTCAAAAATTAACAAATGTGTAGGGTAGGGCACAGTGCTACTGAGAATTGTATCGTGTGCCAAATAAGGCACGCATGCCCTAGGTTAACGACCCCTGATATATAGTAGCTAATTATTATATAATACTATATTATATAATAGTTGAAAATAACTTATGATACAGTTTTTTACACTGCATCTTATAATTTATTTTCTCTTTTCCATGTATATACATTCACTTCCAAAAGTTAAGCACGAAGATGTAAAATGCAAAAAAATCAACAAATACTGCTTTCATTGACACAAACTTTGGCAGTAAAGTAGCATATATATTTATACATCAAACAAAATCAATAATTATATACAGAAATGAAAACAATATTAAATTTTTGTAAGTTATCAGATAATGTCATACTGGAGATTTAAACAGAATTATGTATACAGTGAAAATAAACAGCATAAAATGAAAAAAAGGACATTAATAGGGTATGTGATTCCTCCTCATCTGTATGCAAAGTTTACACCTTTTGACCATGCTTTCAATTAGGTGGTCAACCACCTCAGAATTAAGCAATCGCCATTCTTCTTGTAGAGCAGTTTCCAGCTCAATAAGAGTGGCTGGAGGTGGGAAACGCGAAGATACAGCATGGCCGAAAGCCTCCCAAAGATTTTCAATGGGATTAAGGTCGGGTGAATATGCTCGCCACGCCATACGCGCAATCCCTTCACTCTCCAGGTAGTCATCGAAGATGTCAGCTCTATGGGGACGTGCGTTATCATCCATTAAAACAAAAGTAGGGCCAACTGCTGCAGCGTACAATCTCACAATGGGTTCTAGGACTTTATCTCGATACCTGACAGCCGTCATAGAACCCCGTTTAAAGATGTGCAGGTCGGTGCGGTATCCTAATGAAATCCCTGTCCATACCATAATGCTTCCACCTCAGAATGCGTGATGTTCGGTGATGTTTTGGGGCTGATTGTTTACGCCATATCCTTATACGCTTGTCATCTGGCTCCAGAGCAAATCTTGACTCATCAGTAAACATGACATTGCCCCAGTTAGACACAGTACAATTGACATGTTCCCGGCACCACTTTAATCGTGCCCCTCTTGATTGGACGGATAGAGGAACACAAACTCGAAGTACCCGGGCATACAGTCCATTCATATGTAATCTTCGGCGTACAGTAGCTGCAGTTATAGCCTTACCAATGGATGCTGCAACCATAGATGTCACACGTGTGAAGGTCACTCTGTGATTCCGCTTGGCTACAATAGCAATATATCGATCTTCTGCGGTTGTTGTAACCCTTGGGAGACCACCTACGGGCCTTCGGACAACTGTCTGTGTGTGTTTTTCCATAAACGTGAAATTAGAGAACGATGAACGCCAAAGAAAAGAGCAACATCTGTGATCGACTGTCCTGCTTCAATGCGCTTCACAGCACGCCAGCGCTCAGAATCTTCCATTCGTTTTCTGGAAGTCATAGAAACACGTATGTCTTGAAAACAAATTGTACGAAAGTTTTAAACACCTTCTATCAGCACTTACAATCAACTTCTGTAACCCTTCATAAAGCTGTCTTCTTATAAGACTGCCCTTTTTGCATATTTTCTGACATGAAAGCACGATTGGCTGTTACCTAACATTTTTGCATACTTCCATCTACCTCTGCAGCGAATTGCATCCTCTTCAATTCTGATTGGCTTCCAGAAATTAGCATTTTCCTCTCCGTGCTTAACCTTTTGAAGTGAGTGTAGTTTTAATTCTCTCTCCTCTTGAATGAAATCCTTTTTTAAAAGTTCAAGTATATTTTACTATTAAGATGCTCTGCTTTAATACGTTTGTCAAAATAATTCGAAATTAAAGACATAATTACCTGGTATTATTTCAAACGAGTAAAATGTAAGAGTAGGAATCATCCATTTCAGCATGCCAATTTCTTCTAAAAAGTGTCTACTGATGGTGGGGATCACAAACGTTTATTTTAACTTACAGTACCTATACTCAAGACTAAAATAAAACATTTTTTGTGACTCTCTATCTCTTAACTCTTATTGCCCCTTTCTCCTTGTGGGTAACTGACACCGGATGTCATATGAGTGAAAGGAATGTCCTTTGTGACCATACTCCAGGATGGGGAGAAAGTTACTAGTTAAAAATATGTAAACTTATAAAATTTCATGATTGAACATATACCCTAGCCGAGAACTGTTAAGGTTCAACATAAAAGAAAACTGACATTAAGCATACAAAGTGCAAAATAAGGAAGTAAGACACGTTAAACAAAATACCAAATTCACGCCCAATAATATTTCAAAAAATATATCAAACTTTGCAACAAAAAAAAAAATTCAAATTCGATCCAAATGCCGCCCTGGGCAAGGGTTCGGTTTGTCCGGCCTTATAGCCGCCCCTGTCATCACTTTTTACTGGGGTTGAAATTTGAGAAGTTTGTCTGAAATAACCTTCTTGTTTCTTGTTGCTTCTGATGATATGTTCTAAACATTTCAAAAGGTGAGGATTTTTAAGGCGATCAATTTTCAATTTCTTCATGAAAAATTTTACTAAGATAAGTATTTTTAAATTTGTAGAGAATAGGATATTTATAAATCTAGTACGTCCTCACTTGATCTTCCACTGAAATTCACCGGTCAGAGGAATTAGTAATTAAGCAGATTTACCTTAGCTTGCCAATTGTTACTTATTTCAATCTTCCACACACAATACTGCCTATTTGTTCCGCATACATAATCATAATCGACTTGAAAAGAAGCTCCTACAGACCACAAACATCGCGTTCGAGATTTGATTTCGTAAGATATTTATATTGCCGTAAGATTTTATTATATTCTTGAGATAATTTTGCTTTTCAAATAACGGAGACTACTACAAGTGAAGTGGGAATGGTAGCAAAATTTTTATATAGAGTGGTGTGGAAATCAGAAGAGGAAGGTATCACGTCATCGTAATAAATAAGTACGAGGTCTGTCTTCTTAAGAGTTATCGTGTTGTGTTAGAATGTGACATTAATAAAACAAAACCTGAATAGATGTGGAAGCCTACTACTAGAATCGTGAGCTTCGTAACCAGCGGATAGTAAGTACGAGTCTCAGTTCTGCCTACTTAGTACTTGAAATATAACATAGTATTATAAGAGTCCTTGTGTATTGAGTGTATTGAGTTATAGAATTTTGGAGAGACAAGCACAATTTGTTTTCAACATTTGATAAAGGCCAGGAGTGTATACAAGGGAAAGGGGGCTCATCTCCCCGCTAAAAATAGACCAGCAGATTTTAAATTTTTTAGCATAAAGATTGCGAATCAGTGTCAAGGCTTAACGTAACAGCAAAGAGCTTTTTTCGTAACTTTTAAGAAATTTACAGCCTATAAAGCTGCATTCAAAAGGCAGACATATTAAGTTTTGACAACTGTCCTGTCATGTACTACAGAAGAAAATTCTGAACTTCATTCCCTAAATTATTGTGTGTTGAAAGCAATGGAATTTTTCTTACCGCTATTTTAATGAGGTGTGAAATTTGAAGTTGCGGATTTAAATTTCCAACAAACTTTTCGGTTTTTTTTTATATAAATAAATTTAAAACAATTGAGTCCTGAATAATGTTTTTTTCTCTTTAGAACAGCAAATAAAATTTTACATCTATTCACGACTTGAAAAATGGTCATTTAAGATCTGTGGAATTCTTCAGCTTTTCGCTTGAGAAGAAATGACGTCTGTCACGATATGGTATTAAGAAAAATATAATAGTGAAAAAAGAGTCAATATAAATAACCAAGCTTTCACATTTTTACATATATTATTAAAATCCGTTTGCCACTTAGACATAAGGGATTACGGAGCAGTTAGTATCTAGAACAAAGTGTATATAAGAAAATAGACTGATTCAAAGACATATAATGTATAAAAAAAATGTGCTTTCTTTATACGATGCTGCTCTACACACAGTAACGGTACAGTTAAAGAGCCAGACAATTTTGAATCTCACTCAAGAGACCAGAGAGATACCCGAGTCTCTCCACTCTCCAAATTACCTTACCACGCCAACATGAGGCTTTTGTGCTTCGGCAAGTTTAACGCGTGCCAATTTCTCTGCAAGATGGGCTTTCAGTGACTACAGGACTGGATCTCAGGACGAGACAGAAACATTGTCGATTGCGAGCTCGAGACCATAACCACTCAACTACTGTGGCTGTGGAAGTTTAGAGTATGATGTCAACTCAGGCATGAGACATTGCGATGGGTCTATCCGTGTTCTCTCACATACTAATCCTCTTGGGAAATATTGGGTCTTTAAAAATTATTATATTATAAATCCCCCCCTCCCCAAGAAGAAGATGGGAGTATGCAAATTAAGACTTGTATATAAAGATTAAACTTTCAGGTTTGAGTGAGTGAGTCGTGGATACTTCATAGAGCTGATTATCGTAATATTAAAGTTGACGATTTGTCAATTAGGAATCAAATTAGATTAGGTCGCTAAGAATTAGAAAATATTGCCTAGACGTAAGTGGTCTAGTTATTTAAAGTCTTCTCGTATCTCGTCTACCTCGCTATAGCTTTCTATATTTGGTATTTGGGTGCATCTCTTAACTTTGGTTAGTAGAATCTGTGTTGTTTTCATAACTGAGAATAAACTGAAGCTATTTTGAATATGGCTAATCTTCCTTCCAACCCTCTCACACTAAGGGATGACAGCTCCTCCCTTACAATATCTATAAACAATACATCCATGACAAATATTGAACGGAATCAGAAATCAAACACTCTATTTTCACTATTATTACACAATTATATTCGTATAATTGTGGCACGATGGATCGTCTTTCTAATACAGGAAAGTTCCACCATAGTGGCGTACACAAGGGGATTGGGGGTTCCAACCCCTTGACAACTGATTTGAATTTTTACTGTGGAGATCAGTGCCGATTTAAGCTCATTTCGGGCCCTGGGCGCAGATCTACAGGCCCCCTTGGCACTGGAGGATCGAACTTTATAACCAGAAAATGTGGTTAAGTTCGACTTATCCGGGCCCTTCTGAGCCCAATGGATAACCTGGCACTGATGGAGGTTAATCTTCGGTGCTTACGGCTACGTGTTTTTTAGACTAACCCATTCCCACCAAAGAGAGGCATGTGTACGCCACTGTTTCACCTAATTAACAAACAGGTACTTTCGGGTAAGTCATAATTTATTCTGGAATGATCCAGTATCAAGAATCTGGAACTAACAAGAATCAATTAACACACAAAAAATCTACAATAATAATCGTAAAATACGCAAAATCATAGCAATACAAACCCGTAGTCATTAATACCGCAATAAATCAATGAACCACACATTTCGCTCTCAAGTTATAACTGACGGCTGTTGCTTTCAGCTTCGTTTTTACATAGGCTGATCATGGTTCTAGAGCTTTATCACAAAATAATTATCTTAGACCTTTCCGGATTTTTCAAGAAACATTTACACTGCTGCCCATTAAAACGTATTGAGGAATTGTGAAACATAAAATTTGCATAAAAGGAAGATGGTACTGTGATTTTCTAATGATTAGCATTTAAGCGCAATCGAACTGCGCAGGAAGGTGAAATGTCCTTTCAAACTTTATATAAAAGGAAAGCGACGTAGCGGGTTTCTTATATTTGGAAAGCAAATTTGAGAGCGATTGTTAGAGAAAAGAACGTGTGAAGCCTCGTATAAGGAAAGAGAAACGTGAGAAAAGGGCTACCAGCACTAGTTGGAATTTGATAGTGGTAGGAGTGAGGTTTATTGTTATGCGATATTGCTATTCACACACACATATATAGGTCAGAATCCAACGACTGCCATGCGAATATTGTATCGCAATATGGGCTCTGGAAGGTCACACTGAATTCCATGCAGGGCCTCAAAGGCCTCTCGTCAATAACACCCGAGAGGATAGACATGCTATTAGGTCGGCCTCGCTGGATCGTACAGCCCCATCACGGAACTTGAGTCAGAAAGTGGGTTTGTTTTCAGCTTGACAAGTATTCCAAAGGACAGTGCGAAGACGTCCAAAGCACCATGTATTGTCTGTACAGCGACCATTTTTGCACCTATCTTTAATACTGCAGCATAGAGACCTGTAGTGACAATGCTACACCCAACGACAAGATTGGATATAGTAGTGGCACCAGTTGGTCTTTTCAGATGGATCTCGGATCCCGTGTGCAGCATAATAATGTAGGTATGCGTTTCTGGATGCATCAAAAAGAATCCCCATGACTTGCTTGCAGCCGATATCGTCATACCAATTCTACAACTGGTGTGATAGCATGAATAGCCAATGAGAGAGAGAGAGAGAACGAGAGTACACCATATGAACACCCCTCTTTATTTGCGTTGTCGGTTATCTGAACAGCCAACATTACTTTTAGATCTCAAGGCCAGTGGCTGTGCCCTATCTTCGAAGCCTGAGAGACATTATCTTTCAACAAGGCAATGCATGACTGCAAGTCGTACCCTGACTTACCAGACACATAGGGTGGTAGATTGTTGTCCCGGCCAGCACCTTCCCTGGATTTCTCACCCATTGAAACATCTGGTCATGGGTTGCTGAGAGTTTTAGACACCACCCGCTACTGATGAAGTGTATCAAAACCATGAAACAGCATGAATGACCTGTTCGTATCTGTCATCCTTCAGTTTGATTAGAGCCCTAAACTGGTTAAAGCCGTTTTAGTTGTCAGAGGTTGAAGTTGTGGGTATTAATTTCGGACCCGCTATATCCGAAATTTTTACATTTACTTATGCATTTCTTCTACAATGCTGTGGACGAGTTAAGTTCTATTATTTCCTTTCCTTTCTGATGTTGAAATTTCAATAACCAGCAATGTATTTTTGTCATCAAGGTCAATCCTATTTGTTTCAAATTACGAAAAGAGTAATCTTCCCTTTGGCCAGCAAACGACTTTTCCGGCCGTAATACTGCTTCAGCAGAGAAATAACATAATCCGTAATTTCTGTAACATTGTATATTTTAAGTGGATTAAAGGGGAAAAAACTTTCTGTGTGGAATGTGGAGTCTTGATAAATTAATTTGAATTAATTCCACATTTTACAAATTAATAGTGAGGAGAACAAAAATGTTCAGTATAAATAGTCTTACATTAGTTGAAACTAGTACTCTCAAGTCTACGACTAGACTTGACTATTCACAGGAAAGGCTTATGATCCTAACCATTGACTTATTGCAACAAATCAATGTAAGACATTTTCTTAGTGTAGCATATTTGTCATTTTCTTCTCGCGGTTACATATCTTTTTCACAAATAACTTCTGTATCCTAAACAGGTTTGTAGTTCAAGAGTCTTAAGGTTTATACATTTTTTGCACATCATGCGGCCTAAAAAGCGTTCTTTTCTGACAATGATAATGTGCTGCGAGTATTATCAAAGACTAAGAGTTCCTCTTCTAGGTAAAATGGTTAAAATGTGTAACTATGTAAATCTAACGATTATCATCATTTTTTAACATCAAAAAAGAGGGCACACACACATACCAGTAGATATAGAATTGGTAGCATCACACACACACAAAATATTAACTTAAAATAATACAAGATGTTTTGCAAATATATACTAAGAAAAATGATATTTGAATATAAAATGTTTTGTTCTTATTTTTCTCTTTTACTAAAATAACATTATTTGAGATTTCTTTAAAATTTTAATTTTTTTTCTTTTTGTCAAAAGATACATTTTTAAATAATGATATCCTTATCAAAATTTTCCAATGATTTGCTATTTGTACTCAATCATTTGAAGATTACATATACAAGAAAAGTATAACAATAATTGTTCTCTTGAGCTAATTATTTATCAATTAAACATGATTTACACAAAGGCTATACAGCAGAATTTAATTAAAATTTTAAAAGAACCTCGAATGAGAAATCAAGTATCATGAAAAACATTTATAAAAAAAAGTGAAACTATAGAACCCTTTTTAAGTGCAACAACTCATATTAAGTAACACTAAGACTGAATAAAATAATACATGATGTATGCCTTGCTTGTTAAACAATTCATGGTATAAAATTTCAATAAATGTAGCGCACAAGTTATCTTTATACCTTGAAACATCACGTTTTAAAATAATAGTATTTTTTCTTTTTTTAAAATTTTATTGGCAAAATAAATTTATCATACTAAAACCATACATATTGTGTGTGAGATATATTCCATAATTTTATTGAAAAATATAGTAATAAGTGTTTTAACAAGTTATAATTTCCTAGTGTACCAAAAAACGAAAGTTATAATTAATTGGTATTTGAATAGATTTAAAATGAAATAGACTGTGGAATAATGCTTGTCTTTTGTTTTTTAAAAACTAGAATGTTGTAGAAAAATAAATCATTTTGCTATGTATTATAGCACAGTAACACACAATCCATTAGCCAATGTGCATCTTAAAAGTGCGACATTAATAAAAATAATAAAATTTCACGATCTACACAAACAGACAGAAAATTGATTTCTGATACAAAAAAAGATGTGAACTGCTGATTAAGCAACTGAATTTCCTTTGTTACTTTTTTGGGTCAGAGGTAAAAAGTTTTCTTTCTTTTTCTTGAAAAGGGGATAACTCATTTAAACAATTATAAAAGAAGAAACAAAGCATATACATAAACTACATAAGAACTTAAAGCCTTGATAAATTTCATTCCTTCTAAGTAGCACTAGAGTTTAAACCCATGACTCAACAAAAATAATGACCTAAGTATACAGTATTAAATTCAGGACAAAAAGTTACAATTAAAATATATTTAATAAATTTTTATTTTTAACAATTGTCTAATACATATAAAAATTCTTTTAATGTCATGCTGCAGACAGTATGCTAACATAATTTTGAGAAATGGAACTTTTAAAAAGTAAATAAAATAAATGATACATAACAATGATTGGTGAAAAACATTAAGTAAAAAACTTTGTATAAAAGAAACAATTTTTGGGAAAATTTAATTAAGATTTCTTGATTACGCCCAGACGTCATTGATGTACCTATGGTCAGCTTGAAGTTTCTCTACAGCTGATTTAGCTTCAGTTGCTGACATACCTAAAAAGAAAAAAATTCAGTTTAAGAATATATAGAAATATATAAGAAGGAAAGTTTGTTACTAACAGTAAATTTTACAAGCACAGTAGATACTCCCTTGATTGAACACTCACTTGAAGGAGTGTTGTTGTTTCTTATCCCACTTGATCGACAGAAACATCTAAATCAAGTCCATGAACCCATGCATATTTAAACAATGAAGAACTGCAGCAGGACTTGAGAGCAGCTAGCTCTTATGGCAATACAAGCCAAGATGTGGACAGGAGCGGCTTGGGCCACATTGCAATTCAACTTTAGACCCGCCACATGCTGTAGAGCTCAAGTGTGTTCACTGCGAAGCCTAGCAAGAGTAGTTTCAACTCGCCTCCTGATTGTCCCAAGCAAAGTAGCACCAGGACAGTTTCCTTCATACCACGGGCCTGCCTCCAACTGAAAAAGTAAGGCAGCCACCATGTGTAATCTTTATGGCTACCCTCATAGGCAAAACCATCTGCAATCTCATTCCTGCAGACATTCATGTGGAAGGTAGCCACTGAAAAACATTTTAATATTGACATTAAGCTATTTAATAGCTAGACAATACTCGTTGTCATTCTGTCACCATGCCTCCACCATTCAGATAAATGTTAAATAGAGAGCTTTGGCTATCACTCAATATCCAAATATCTGTATAGACACTCTCAGTAAAGCAAAACTTCAAAGCCTCCTCAATAGCTAAGAGTTCTGCCAAAAATACTGACCAGAAGTCAGGATTTCTCTTACAGATCCTAAAATCATTCCCCTATTTGATGAAAATTCCACTACCCGAGACAGAGCCACTTGAAGGAGTAACTCATACAACTTTCGTCATGAAGTGTTTGCCTTATAGTTTTCAACTTTATTTTTCTAATCAGCTAAGCATTGGATGTATTGATGCACAAACATTATTACTGACTTGTTAGAAAAATGTGTATGATTATTTTCACTCAATAATATTTTGACAAAAAAATAAAGAGCAAAAAAAAAAAAAAAAAAAAAAAAAACAATACAGCAAAAATGAAATTTTGCAGAAACATTTTTTAAGTTAGAGAAATTTTTATGAGAGAAGAATGAAAACAAGAAGAAATAATGCTTCTCATTTTTCTTTATAAAAAAGTAATGGATGCAGGGGAAAAAAAGGAAACTCTTGATTACTACCTAGAACTGAGTAATTTTTTCTCATTAAAAATAAATACAATAAATATGCAGAAATGAGTTATTTCGAAAATTGTTATCCAATTTCATTTTTGCAATACTCAGCATAATTTAGTTTAATTACCAAAGATTTGATTCCAAGGTGCAAAATTAAAAAGACGACTACAAAAAAAAAACCAAAACTTACAAAAATGATTAATTAAAAAAATTAAAATTTAACCTCTTAATACTTTTTTAGTGAAATTGAAAACAAAAATGTAACCTACTGCACAACTCACCAATTTGTGTATTTCTTTTTCTAAATGTAAAAATAAATTTCAGAAATATGCATGAAAAAATTGGGTAATTACAATAGTATAATTTTAAATAATGTAAGCTATTTCTCAGGGGGGGGGGGGAATGCCATGTTTCAATATTTCACTAGTTTTCTATTTAATTATGAAAAATTGTAAATTTATATTTTTCATGCTTTTTTTGCATTTTAATTATAAATTTAATTTAATATATATATGCAAAGAGAATATACTACTTTTTATAATTTCAAATGTCCAAACAGGAAATTGTACTTATAAATTTACTTACTGTACATATTTTCTGTTATTACCACATTAATTAAATAAATTTATTACAAGTATATTAGTATTGTATAAATTCTTTTTAAGTTAGCATTAAAAAACAAAAAAGTTTTTTTCGTGTCTAATAATATCAAACTGAACCAACAAAATGGGTTATAAACAGATTATTAAGTTTAAAGGGTTATAAACAGAGGAAAAGAGCAAATTTAACATCTGAATCTTATCTTTTGGAAGACTAAACAAGAGGTACATGGAGAGATTTGCAACTTGAGAAATAATCATAGACATTAGCCTAATAAAAATGAGTTTATGAGCTTCTCTTTTTACAATGCTGTTTCAAAACTACATTTAAAAAAAATTTGAATGATTAATGGACATTTTAGAGTTTCTGATATGCTTATAAATATAATTCTATAATCAACAATATCTAAATAATATCCTAATTTTATGCTCAAGCCCTTGCTTGAGCGGCTCCATTCAGTGTGGATTTTGCTGTAGGTCAGTTAGTAGTTTAAAAAATAAATTTCATTTAATACAGACTGATTTCTTTTTATCCATTTTGGAAAGATTTTGTAGCCACAACATTCTCTCCAAAATGTCCCCATTAAAATAAGATAGCCAAAAAGAGCAGTTCTAATTTATCATCCCCTTAACAATATCTAAATAATATCCTAATTTTATGCTCAAGCCCTTGCTTGAGCAGCTCCATTCAGTGGGGATTTTGCTGTAGGTCAGTTAGTAGTTTAAAAAATAAATTTCATTTAATACAGACTGATTTCTTTTTTCATCCATTTTTGGAAAGAATTTGTAGCCACAACATTCTCTCCAAAATGTCCCCATTAAAATAACATCGCCAAAAAGAGCAGTTCTAATTGATCATCCCCTCAGGGAGCTCACCTCCAGCAATTGTTTAATTATTACAACATTATTTTATATATTTTATATCACGGTGTCGAAATGACACCAGCGGACGTTTAAGGCTAATCGAGATCCCTGACATTCTAGTGTTAAAAGATCAATTTTCTATTGCTCAAATGATGGGAATGACCATGTGAAAGGGCTTTGTCAGTGTACAGAAAAGTTCCCAAAGGGTTTCGTAATAGTCGCATGATTTCGTTACAAAGACAAATTAAAAATCAAAAAAGTTTCAAGTGAAGCTAAAATTAATTGCAGAATATTTTAGAACCAATTTTTGAAGAAGAAATTCCAGCCTTTTATGGAAAGGACATTGATAAAAGTTGAGCCTCATATGAACAAAGCCTCTAATCACCTGTCTAAGTCAACTACCACTTATTTAGCAAAGAATCAAAAACAGGAATAAAATGTATCTTATTTAATGAAATAAAATTACCTGAGGTTCTTCAATGGACTTTCGTGCTTTCGATTTATTAAAACGAGTTCTAGGAAAACGGCATCCAAGAACACTGAATGGAATTTGGAAAACAGTTCAAGAGGGGAAAAGTAAAACTGGTGTGCTAAGAAAAAGTTTACTTTCATGGAAAATTTGAGCTAGAGCTATTGTCAAGAATCATAGCTATCAGATAGAAGCAAATTGCCACAAAAAATACAGCACTTATCGATAAAAATTAACTATCAAAATCATTTCCATTAAGTGCGAACGACCTTCTGTAAATAAATATTTTTGTTTTAACAAAATTTGTTCGAAACAAATTCCTTACTTTCCTATAGAAATAATATTTCACTCAGTGAGGATTCAGTTAATGTGATGGTTTTGGGTTACCAATATACAGAACTAAGTGAGGTGTTCTTGTTAATTGCTCAATATATAATTCAATACCAGACTCACTATACTTACCAGAAGTTTCGAAGATATCAATGAATGCTTTTTGGACATCATGCACCATATTATTTGCATCTCCACAAACATATATCCTTCCACCAGCATGTATAGCTGCAACAACTGCATCAGAATTTTGTCTGATACTTTCATGGACATATCTTGAGGTCACATTTGAAGGTAATATAGCTTCTTGAGAAAGTGATACATGAAGATGAGTAAGAACTTTTGATGAATTAAATCTTTCAAGTTCAGTTCTAGTAAAAGAAAAAATTAATTTAAATTTATATTACATTTTCAAGAGATAAAAAAAAGACATGAATTTGGCATATTACAGAGAATTTTTTTTAATTATTCCTGATGCAATAAGGTTAATGAAGTGGATTTTCAAAATTGTAAACCAAAATCAAATGAGAAGAATGACATCTAAGCTCGTAATTCACACTCAAAAAATTTCAACAGAATTCCACTTTAAGACATTGTTTTATAGCTCAATTTAATATTTAAAAGTCTCATACACATTAATAGTCTTGAAAATATAAGCTAATAATTGTGTTTTAAAAATAATGTTATGACAATTCCTGTTTTTTTAAAGATCAAAATCCTTCATACTTAGGAACCTACTGTACCACAAAATGATATTTAATAATATTTCATATCTGTTTAATTTTTTTAACTTTGAACAAAAATAAGTTAAATAGTGGCGGCCAACACGTAAAACCACTTCCAGACTAAGAGTTACCCACAAAACCTACCAAGACTTTCAAATTACAATGACAATATCACTACCTTAACAACTAATGTCAGTGCTTATTTTTGTTTTAATAAATACATATGACATTGTATATGCTGTCAATATTAATTAACTTTTCATTACACTTGTGAAATTCAATTTCTAAATCAAAACAGCCAAAACAAAATTAATCTCACAACATAACATAATATCAACAAGAGTTTTAAATCACAACAAAGACTCAATATCAAAATAACAATATTAATTCAGTACAGAAAAAAAGACAGAATAATCTAATAGATGTACTGCCTTTAATTATCATAAGAAACTTATTAATAGCAGTTATGGTCAGCACATAA
This sequence comes from Trichonephila clavata, assembly GCA_019973975.1. Classification (NCBI taxonomy): domain Eukaryota; kingdom Metazoa; phylum Arthropoda; class Arachnida; order Araneae; family Nephilidae; genus Trichonephila; species Trichonephila clavata. The sequence goes on from BMAO01039163.1 coordinate 315,668, forward strand.
GGTAATTAATTTTTTTTAAAAATTGGTTTTGTTATTTTATATTAATTTTTAAACTTCAGTGGATCCTGAAAACAAAATGTTACATGCAGAAAAAATATAACTGGGAGATTATCTTCAAAAAGGTTTATTCCTGACGATAGACTATTTTCTATTCGTATTTTAACATAAAAACTATATAGAGTTAACTTAAAAATAAAAATCTTGCGATCTCAACATAAAAACAGTACATTTGTTTTTCTATTATAAAAATGTTAAATAAGTAAGTAACCTGATCTTACTTATACAAAAAGTCTCTTTCACTATAGCGGCAACCATAAAATAGCCAAGTCTCTCCAAAGTTATTAATAGTGTTATTCATCACTAATAACTTTTCACTGAAAAAAAGTTTAAAAAAAACTTAAAAATACTATTCATTTTGATGATTATTACAATCAAAAATATATATCAAATTCAAAGAAGAAATACTGACCGATGATACAAAAATCCTATAAAAGGAGCAACACCAGTTCCAGGTCCAACCATAATTACTGGACATTCTGAATCAGCTGGTAAATAAAAATAATTGTTTGTCCTCTTGTAAATATACAAGTTATGCTGTAAGAAAACAAAACATTTTTTAAAAACTGAATTGCTTATGCTAATTAATGCAATTGATTTATTAGCATTAATTATAATATACCAAAAGATCATTGCTAATATGTACTTTTATGTTAAAAATGTTTTTTTTTATTCAGTTTTATACAAAAAGAATAATAAATATAAATTACAGAAGAATTTGTTTAAAAAAAAAAGAAAAAAATACCAGACTAATTAGTATTAAACACATGGTTTATAAATTAATTAAGTCATTAAATAATTAGAGAATTCTTTGTTTTTAATGGGCTGCATTTTAGCAAGTAAGACTTAGCAGACAGGGCAAATCCCCAAATGTAAGAGCCATTTAATGGTGGCTACCAAATTTTGATTTGGCAAAATTTTCTAATTCTGGTTCATGTACACATGCTAAAGATAATATTTGAATGTATACACTAAATTCATCAAATATGACACATATTAACCCCTTAATTCTTTGTTACTAAGCCACATTACAAAAATGTTGCATTCAACATAATAAATATGACAACTATGATTGTTAAATAATATAGAAAGATAAAAAGAACTATTCTAAATATATGTACTAATGAATAAATCATAAACACCTTTAAAATGAAATAATTATTGAAATTATACATGTATAAATAAATCATTGAATCTGTGTAGCTGATTTCAGAAATTTTGTTTTAAAACGAGCATTTTTATCTTGAATAGTTTTTCATTTTATTTTTCTTACTAGAAATCACAAATTGGAAATTGATGTACATTCAAATCATGTCTGCAATTAAAAATATCATGGTAAAACAAATCACTAACAATATTAATTAGATGAGTACAATTATTTGAGAGAGAGAAAACAAAAGATAAGTAAAAAAAATATTTAAAAAATACGCAGTTTTTAGCAAGTTAAAAAAATATCATTAACTTAAATAATTTACAAAAAACTCCTTTCATACCTCAAGACTATTCAAAGTTAATGCAGACATTTTATTCACTAAAGATAAATCAGTTGATGTATAAGTTTGAGTATTTTCTTGAAATTTTGAAGATAATTTTTGTAACCAACCAGTACAAACACCTTCTCGATCTTCATATCTTCCACCCTCTTCATTAAATTTTAAAACATTGAAAACTATTTTAAAACTTGTATTATCTTGCAAAGGAGAGCTGGAAAGTAAGAAAAAATGTTTTTTCTCAGAATTCAAAATACATTTTAAAACTTAATTATTTTAATGTTTCAATTATAGAAAAATTTCAAATTTTTCAACAAGGATTCAAAGTTTAAATCATAAATTTAAAAAATTGTATTATTAAACGGAAAACGTTTCAGTTAAAATATGAATTCAGTTATATAGACATGCCTACTGTACAGTACAAGCATTACTTAATATATTTCAAAAGAAACAAAAATACCGGAATGAAACAGATTTTTATACATATGAAAGAGGAACATTATCTTTCAATCAGCGAATGATACAAATATCCAAGTTCTATCTTTAAGAATAAAAAATAAGGCAGAAACTTAAAGTGTAGTATCAAAAGAATTTTTATTTAATTTTTATACAGAAATTGACCAAATAATAAATTATGTTAAAAGGGAAAACATTTTTGAAAACTATACTTGAAATAAATTTAAAATTAAAAAAAAAAACAAGCATTATAATAGCACACAAAATATGATACAAAAATCACTAAGCAGCACCAAGAAACTCATTTTAAAAGTTTGAAAAGCACAACTTTTAAAGATTCTTACCTTGCTACAGAATAAAATCTTGGTTTTAAAAATGGTAAATACTCTGAAAGAAGGCAAAAAGAGCATATCAGTTGAAAGAACAATTATTACTGGAATTATATAACTTAGTTAATAAGGAATTAAAACAAAAGGTACCTATTAATGTTTCCACAGGTGGAATGCAGGATTGATAGTGCATTAGAATATCAAGAACGCATATTGAATGCTTCCTAATGCAATTTGTGTAGATCTTTGCTCCTACTGGACTACTAAGAAATAGTAAAGCTTTCTTTTCCTTCACATCAGAGGCATATTCAGCAAGAATACGAAGTAGTATCTGTGAAAATCAAATACTTAGTGAATAGGTTTAATGAGTTTAAAAGGATCATACAAATTCACCTTTAAAGAGCAATATATACAATGGATTCTGAACATAACAATCAGAATTTTATTAAGATTGGAATGAAAATACACAGCATGAAGAAATGAAAACTGCTAATATGTAATCCAGAAACCAGATTATTTTATAAAACTCTAAATCACTAATGGTTAAACTTGTACATATGGTTTATTTGGTAAAAATTTGGTGATAGTTTATTTGGTGAAGGGTGTGGGCTCTACTAGGATCCCTATCAGATCCTAGTTCAGCAGCCTTTCACCACCACGGAGTCTCCAAACTCGAATCCGACCATCGTGATATTGCAAGCAGAAGCGGACTTGGTCAGTAAACACAATGTCGTTCCATTCCGTTGTCTATGTCCACCGTTCATCGCCCATTGGCGGCGCAAACGCCTGTGGTATCCAGTCAAGGGTAAACAAAGCAATGGACACCTTGCGGACATTCCAATCTGCTGCAAAACGTCGAATGGCACAAGTGGACACCGAATGATGCGTGATAGATTGAATCCGTTGTGCTATGGTTCTTAATATGGCTGCACAATCTATCACTGCCATGCGCACAATCCACCTGTCATCACGAGCCGCGGTGCAACGAGGTGGGTGCGATCGGTCCCATCACTCCATCGTTTCCTCCTGCATCCTGCGGTGACAGATCCGCATCACAGTTGCTTGGCTTCGTCCAATACGTCAACCGATTTCTTTGAAGGATAATCCGAAATCCCTATAGGCTACTATTCTTTCTCGGTCGAATTCAGAAACTTGGTCAAAAGACGCTCGATGTCTTCCTCGAGGCATAGGTAAAGAGCTTACACACAAAAAACCCACCTGAAAAACAATTACCGTACTTGAAATCGCCCATTTGTTCTCCCTTATACAGCACTTGCAGGTGGCGCTACGGTCTCTAGTGAAGAGCATCTGCAATATAATTCTAATGATTGGCATATTTCATCGTCGCCAACACATGATGTAAATTTCACATGGTTTGCATGCTTCCTTTAAGGTGTTGTATTTTGTGTGGTTAGAAGTGTATTAAAAAAATTGCATAAATCAAAATCTTCTAGAACTCTACAACTAATGGAATGTCATTTTTCCAATTTTGTTCCAACAACATACAAAAATAAGCTTTTACGAGACACTGTGCTATATGTTGTGATAAAAGGGATCGCAAAGAAAAAAGGAAAGAGTGATTACACGTGTAACAATTGCAATGTTGGGCCATGAGTTGCACCTTGCTTTCAGATTTATCAGACAAAAGAAAATTTTGAATAACTTTTTTAAATAAATACTACTATTATTGTTATCTGTTGAAAAAGTATGAAAAAACATTTTTATTTATAAAAATGTTTTTTTAAACAGCTATTCAAAAAGAAAGATAATAAAAGTCAAACATGCAAGATTGCATTAGTCGGCTCTTATCTGCAATGTGTGAGAACTAAAATCCAAAATTACAGTAAAAATTTTGATTGGTTTTGTATTTTCTTTTTCTATTTTTGGCCAGAACAATTTCTAAAATGCATTTCTTTAAATAATAATAAAAAAATGTATTTCATTTTTTAAAATAAGTGTGCATAAAGGGTTAAAGATAGAACACTTCTGGAAAATCTTTCGTTACATTTTCAGAGTAATACAGCAAAAATTATAATTCCTAATTTTAGAACTATTTTTAAGAAAAATAAAAATAAAACAATAACATCAAAATTTCAATTTTTTTTAATATTCAATCTATAAACTTAAAATGTAAGCTATTAGTATATAAAAACATAAATAGAACTTAAGAATGCAATTGATATAAAAATTATTCCTTTAAGTCCAATCATTCTATTGATACCAAGAATAGTTTTTTGTTGGTTAACTAATTTTATCATTTCGTATATTATCAAATTATAATGCTTATGAGGTACAATAAAGTATCACAATATCAAAATATAGAGAGAAATAGATTAAATAATAACAAATCCTTCAAAATCAACAAATGAATCCAATAGAAACTAATATAAATTTTAAATAAAACTTTAGAGCATCATGATCAACATTTAAACAAATAAAAAAACATTACAGTACCAAACCTAATTTTTATTAAAAAGACTCACATATATATAATACTTTTTTAATAAATTATACATTCCTCCTAGTGATTATTTAAATTTAATGAAGCAAAATTCTAAATGATTAAATTTTGAAATATCTGGCAGCAATAACTTAAAGATATTATTTGTAAATACATTCATAACCGATGTGAAACCAGAGAACAATTATTCTTTCAAATAAAAATTTAAACATTTTAATGATACAACAAAAATATCATTAGTAAAGCTCAGAGTTAAAAATTACTCATTTAATTGGGGCTTTCTTAAAGAAAGGTAATAAATTATGATATATAATAGATTATATGAAATGGGAAAAAATAGTACACTCAACTTTTTTTTTTACACAATTTTGAAATAATACTGTTCAAGAAAAGTCCAATTCCTTTCTTTCTTTTTTGCTCAGCTCATTTACTCTTATTCAATTTAGAATTACTGATTATTATGTGAAATGATCATGATGAGATTCATCAATAAACAGCAAGTTTAATTTCTGAAAGTCTTAAACATAGTACAAGTTGGGAAAACTATTTTTTTTAAATGCTGGCTCAAACACAAAAGATGTCCAAAAATTCTAAAGATAACTCAAGATTTACAAAGCTATATAAACACCAAAAATCACATAAACTTACAAAATCTATTTACAAAATCTTACATTATCTATTGTACCACACAAATATTCATAAACAAATAATGCATTTTTTAAAAACATAAGTTTATTTAAACAACTTTATATCACCTTCTTCGGAACAGATCGAATTTCGATGCTATGTGTAAAAAGATCTTTAAGAGACAAATAAGATTGTATGTGTGAAGGCAGTTTTTTCTTTTTGACTACAGAATCTGGAATAGATAATCCCACAGGAGTTTCAGCATGATGAAGAACATTCAATCTGAAATAATTATGAAATAAATAACAAAATCAATCAAGCAATATCGTTAAATAAGACATATACATAATTTTACAATAATTTTAAAAATCAAAAGTAAAGTATTACCTTTTTAGCAAAGCTTCAACTTCATCTTCAGAATTTGAGCAAATAAAACCAAATGAATCGCCAGGTATGTATACAATGCTATTGTTCTAAAAAATAAATTATTATTAAATTTATTATTGTAAGAGAAATCTAGAAATATATTTTCAAACAGCAACATAACAAATCAGTTAATTGAAATATTAATTTTTGATATCTATTACTAATGAATTTAGTGTAAAAAAACATTTTTAGAACAAATAGATATTACAGATTTTAACGATATTAGAACATTAATTATAATTGTAATGACTCTAAGCAAAAGTTATAAAAAGATAAAATTCAGCACAAAAAAAAAAAGAAATGAATCCAATCCCCCTTTTGTTTATTTGTTTTATAATATCACAAGAAGTTTTAATTAAGTAAATATAAAATACATTCATTAAGTATTTTCTCACTATGATAATATTACATTAAAACAAGAAAAAATTGAATTAAACAACCTTCAATCAAATAACACATTCATAATGTAAAAATAAAATTAAAATAATATACAGTTTATAATGCCCTTTGTTTTTTAATAAATTATATAAATCTAATTATTGATTCTACCATTTATTTTTCAATTAATAAGGAAATAAAAAAAATAATTCAATACAATACACACACACTACAAGATTTTAGCTGTCACAAAAATAAGGTTAAAATTGGATCTGTAAATCATTTATCAATAAGAAATGCACAGTGAAATATAGAAGTAATTATTTTTTTAAGAAGAAACCAAGAATCTAAAATCTAGTCTACATAAGTATTTTCCTTAAATAAAGATTGAACAAATTTGCTAGTTATTACACTGATTGAAAGTTTTTAAATTACAAGGTAAAATTCTACTAAAATATACATACGTTATTATTCAAAAACTTAAAAAATTGAAATGGTACATATTTTTTTTAATGGAAATAAATGAAATATAAAAAGCATATACCGAACAAAACTTTTGTTTCCCTACACTAACTTTAAGTGCATCATAATTAAAATTATTAAAACTTTAGTGAGCTCTATTCTTTTATTAACATATTTTTAATAATTTAAACTACATCCTTTTAAACACCCTTTTAAAACTTGTAAAACAGAGATATATAAAAATCTGAATACTACTTGTCACATATTTAAAAAAAAATAATAGGCTTGGTTTAGTATTTACTTGATGAAGGCCTTAAAAGAATTTATAAATGTTTAAAGTTTAAAACTATATATAATTTTGAAACAAAAGCTTTATGCAATCTAAAAAAATCTATCTAAAAACCATGATTCAACTTACAAGTGATACTTTAATGATAAATCAGTAGAATTTTATAAGTTTTCCCCTGTCCAAATTCAAACTTAATATGTAGTATAAGAGAAAACATTTATATATTATGAAAAAGAAAATATTTTAGATTTTATAGATATATACATATATTTTAATTAAATAAATGGCATTCCCAGAAAATTAATTAAGTATAAATATAAAATCTAAGACTCAATACAACTACAAAAATATTTGCTGTATGTAATGTATATATTTTATTTTATGTTAAATGTCCATTCAATTAAGAGCTAAATGAGAGAGAGTCAAACTTATTTTGAAAATTCTGAATAAAGGTTCTGTATCATTATTCATGTGGACACTGACTTGGAACTTAACAAAATTATATTAATTTGATTTGATTTCATTTGATTTTTTTCTTTTTTTATGGCGCAAGGACTATATTAATTTGAATTCATTAAAATTTAATCTCAGATGATAAAAAGCAATTTATTTTCTTTCAGGAAACAGCCAATACTAAATAATTAATAGTGAACATAAAATCACAATTCCTTTAAAGATAAAAATAATTTATTATTTTAATATGTAAATTTATATTGTCTTTCACATTTCTGAATAGAATTTTAGATATATTAATAATACAAAGCACAACAACTTTAAAATGTGTTAATTAAGAATTAAAAATGGTGCAAATATACATTTTAAAATAGTAAATTGGATTTAATACAATATTTTTTTTTAAATTCTAGATGTTTTTGAGATTTTTTTTATGTTTGTCATAACATTTAGTTTTATTCTTTTAAGCTGAACTTATTTTACTGATGATAAACAAAACTTTTCTTAAGAATTTCTCCAGTATTTTTAAAATGAAACATATAGCAGCTTATGCATAGCATTTTTTATGAAGTATTTACAAAATAAATCTTCTTAAAACTATGTTTCAATTTTAATTAATATCATATTTTAAATAAAATGTATATATATATATTATTAAGCAAAAATAAATTGCTTTTGAGAGTATTCTGTAAGAAATTCTATACGCAAAAATTTCAATGACTATGAACAAAACTTTAACATATAGCTATTAAGTAAAAAAGTGATGTGTCACATAATCCAAGAGCTTCATGCAGTTAAAAAGAAAACAACAGACCAAAACAACTAAGGTTACTTTTATTTAAAATATAAATGAGGATGTTTATGCTGTATAATAAATGAAAACAGCTAGCGGCAACAGATTCCATAATGTTACACAAATTCACAAGATTCCAATGATGATAACTTTATTTATAAATTAAATAAAATAATGAAAAAATAGCAATAAAATATAAAATTGTAAGTAAAAGTACAATTTGTTAAAAATAAAATCCAGTATTAAAACAACCCGCTTTTTTTATAAATATATTATATTCTTTCCCAAATGTATTAAGAACATTTTTACAAACAAAACAATACAAGTACTTACAGTAAAATATAAAGGATAAAATAATATTCAATGGACTAAATTTCTGATACACATGATAAATACAATCACGTTTTTCGTTGATCAAAACTGACACTAGACTTGTACTAGTTGTTCTATTTGTAAAATTTAGATAAAATTTCACAGTTGGTTGTTCGGTAAAGATGTTTAAATATTAAGATTCTTCGAAAAGTTTTTCAAAATTAAAAAATAAAAAAGAAACGAGCCTTACAGTAGTCGCATACGATGTGTAACATCTGACATGTTACCATGGTAAATTCGCAATAGCAACTTAAATCCTGAAAAAAAATTAATCGAGTATGATTGGAAATAATTTTCTATGGAATAATTATATCTTTAATGAAAATTTTATTTAATCAACACAAGGAGTAAAGCAATTTTTTTATCAAAAATAATTATTCTTGTTCAATTTGGGAAAGAGCGGTAATGATGATTTATGATAACTGAAATATGACACAAATAGCGTCAATAACAGTACCACTGTTAGTTGTCGAAACATTTCGATTTGTGTTCATTTCGAGCTTGAGTTCATCATTCAAAAAAGCTATGAGTGGATCCGCTTCTAGCAAACAGAAGTTAACTTTAAAATCACCACTCAAAACCATGGGAAGCGAGTGATAGTTTTTTTTTAAAAGAGCAGAACCACTTTCGGTATATGGTAAAAGTAAAAAATGCAAGAAATCTTCAATTTTTTTAACCGTTTAATTTGGAGAAATGTATACGACCACCGAAATCATTGTTTGTTCATTTTCAAATAAGCATTCTGCCGCACATATGTCCTCAATATCTTGACTAACAATACCCAGTCCTCTTGTTTGACGATAAGTAATATCCATATGTCGAGCCACAACATGTGAGTTGTTTTGTTTATGATAGATCGCAACATCAGTTTCTCTATTTCCCGGTCGTTTAAATTGTACGCAGCAATCGAAGTCAGGTATCGAAACACGTTCGTCATTGTCTAAATACGTCTCTGCCTAAAGGACTTAGCTTCTTCTCTGATCCTAAAGTGAGAATACAAAAACAAAGATCCCACGGCCTAGACCGCAGGGGGTGGAGCCCCTCCCGAGTGAGGGAGAAAAACAGAACTTCACTGAATAGGGTGTGCAGCTTCCCCAACTTCCTGTTACGCATTTCCGTCCCTTTTCACGAAATCACTCCCCCAAATCTCCAGCAATTGAGAGGAAAGATGTTACACATAAAAAAAATACTTGTTCTATAAGTGTACTTTTAATTAAGCGGATTTTATTTATTTATGTGCATTATTATTGTTTACAAACATGCTTTTCAAAAAATCTGCAAAGAGCAGAAGTTGGCAACAATGAAGTGCATCAACTAACTGACTGGAAACATGTTATTGCATTTATCATATGACTATAAGATCACATGAATTTATGAACTGATTAGCTGAAAGCACATGTTAGTAGTTAACATGTGACTGTGATGTTACATGAATTCAGCCCATTATACATCTGAATCAAATTAAAAAGTTTTAAAGGAACAAAAAAAATTTATATTTAAAAAATTTTTACAAATTAAACTGTTCTAAAATCTTTGGCTGTTCTTAATTTAAAAAAGAAATTATCCAAGATGTATTTAAAAAAATATACCACAAACACTCCTATTATTGATTAATAATACTCATAATATAATAATATTTAGAACATAATTCAAGACTGTTCAAACAATTCATGATGTTAAAATAAATAACACAAGTACTTCATAGAAAAATATGATTGACTTACTTCAAATTGAAAAGAAAGCTCTAAGGTGTTTTTCACATTTTCACCAACAGTGAGTTTCTTAGCCCCTGTTAGTCTCACTGTGGTCAGATCAGAACCTTTAGAACTAAGAATGCATTCATTAGGAACAAAACAAGTTGGCTTTTTCTGGAAAAAAAAAATATTTATCAAATATGTAGTAATATCATGCATGTTATGCCATAACATAACATTTTTATTTAAACGAAATAAAGATAGCAAAATTAGAAATATGCAAAATAAAAGTCCTTAAGTTACAGTTTACTCAAGTAATTTAAGTAAACTGTAAATTATATTTTTACCCATAAGAAGAATTTTTTGAGGAAACATTGGCTTTATCTTGAAGTTTTACAAAATCATTTATTGCTCAAAAATCTTATAAATTTACAACAAAAAATTCTGTTACAAACTATGAGTGACTATTTTTTGAGGGGAAGGTGTATTAAAAAAAAAAGGCATTGTGTGAAAATAATAATTAAATAATTGGAATACATAATGACATTAATTAAAAATCTCTAAATACTAAAATTTCATGAATATTGGCATACAAAAAAAGTACTTATTGCCTTTAATTAAACTACATTTGATAGCATATATTAAACAAATTAGTACTGGTAAACAGCTTGGCACCAACCAAGTCACCCAGCAATCAAATAGCCTAATTATTCCTTTATAAATTACAAACTATAGCAATAGAAAGAAACACAATAAATGCAATGTATTCAAACAATTCCAGTCTTATATTCAGTTGATAAAACAAATTTACATGCCAATTTTTTTCCCCTTTAAGCTATAAAAGTTAGAAGAGGCATTGCTTTAAAAAATATTTTGAAGTTATTTAATGAAAATATCTTGGACATAAATAATGAAAAAAAAAGCATCTTGATAATTTAATCTGAAACTAACTTGTTGCAAATTAATTATTAATTTAATTTGCTCCAAATCTAACTGAGAACGGTTGGCAATGTATCTCATAATGATTTTGAACTAAGATAGTGGCAAAGACAGCACTTGAGTTGGTAACTTACTTTAAACATCAGACTACTGAGGACTTTGTGGCTTGGTTCTACATATTAATATGCAACAGGTCCCAATTTTCTGTATAATGTTCTTTGATGCGAGACTCAAAGCCTGACTTAATTTGTACCTTACAGGACACAAAGCTAGCAATAATTATCATATGACATTTTAATTGTTATACAACACAACAGAGTCAGGTCTTGAACTTACAAAACTGGAATATTTTTAGCCAAATAGTTTCTAATTATAACCACTCAGTCATTGCGGCTGTTAAGAATATTTAATTTTATGTAAAGATTTGTTTTGCATAAAATATGATTTATTGATTGTTTACTAATGTTGCATTTCAAAGCAACATTAGATCTATCAATGAGTAATCTCTTAATTTTGAACCACGGCCAAGTAATGAGGGCAACACTTGAGCTGGAATTTTTCTCTACAAACTTCGATACTGTACCAACATGAGGACTTTGAATTTGAACATATTTAAAATACATTTTTATGCAGCAAGTCTTCAGTGGCACCAAGATTCAAACCCACAATTCGGCAGAAGTAATGCTGGCCACACAAGTTCCCAACCATAACCACATGATTATAATTGCCACATTAAAAATGTTATTCTATTTATAAAATCTAATGATTTCTTCCACTTTAAATTGAATTTTTTAAAACATAAAAATTTATCTCAAAATAATATGTGTTTAGATTTTATGCAATCAATAAATAAGAAATATATAGATCAAAAAATTTACTTATATTTTATTATTATTATTATATATTATTAAATTTTATACATCAGAAAATTTACACAAATGAAAAGGGGGGGGGCAGTAGAATTATTAATTCCTTAATTAAAGTGAATAAACTTACATCTGCTTCAAATGTTACAGCTAATGCTGGAGAAGGAAGTTTTGGTACATTTATTTTTTCAATTTCAAAGTCTTTCAAAAGAGATGGTAAATCTTTAATTGTTAAATTTTCTATTTTTTCTTCTGACAATGATTCAATTGAAAACATGCTGAAATTTTTTACACTTTCATTCGTTTTTAATAGGCCAAAAGCAGAAATATTGTATGATGTAGGCTCCACACCAAGAAATTTTTGTAGTGCAGGAAACAAATTCTCTATCCAAGGATCAACACCAGTTTCTATGCTGAAAGAGAAAGTAAACATTTATATCTTATAAAATAAATATTTATTGAAATATATGATTTTCCAATACTTATTTCTAGAGTTTTTCTTCAAATATTAAATACACTAACTCTACAGCAATCATTAGCAAATTCAATTCAAATTTCTTATTTACATTGCAATATGTGCAATAGCAATGGTAGTTAAAAAAAAATAGTGACAAGCTTTAGAGTTCGGATTTCTCAAATGATTTGTAATACAAATTGACGGGGACTGTTGTACATTAAATCAAAACGGAGTTAAAAGTCCTTATTTGATGTTCTGTAGAAATTAGAGTAAAACACCGGCTAAGGCACTCAAGTGGTTCAAAAGTATGAAAACCACCAAAAGTCTAATATAATTCCAGGATTATGTTGATTTAAACTTATGTGACTTGAACCTATTAGATTAAGAGAATGCTATTATGCCATACCTGAAGAGCAAACACTACCCTAATCAGAAAAATAAAATGAGTTTTTTGAAATATTTCCTTCAATAATAACACAGCTATTTTCATAATTCATAAAAACAAACACCTTTTTATATTTGATAGAAAAAAGGAGTTTCATGATTTATTTATTTTTTTACAATAAAATACTAATAGTAATGTAGTACAACTTTTTCCAGTTATCAACAGAAAAATAAAGACTCACAACAGTGTTTCAAAAATTAACCATAAAACTTCAGTATTTATGTCTCTGTGTAACGGGTATATTCGCGTTTCTATTAATCCTCTAAGTAAAATAATCCTTTTAACTGTGATTTCAGTAGAAAACCGTTTTCCATGAAGAAGACTCGGTTTTATGTAAATTAGAACTTCTATTTAAGTGTTAGTCGTAGAGTAGCGAGATGATGGTTGAAAGTTGATATAGAAGAAAGCATAGCGTTTAGCGACCGGTGGTCGTATAATTAATTCAAGTTGAATATTATTAAGGTATTGAAGCAAAAGAGTCCAGGAGATTAGATAAGTGCTCAATTTTCTAAAATAAATAATTTTATTAAGGTTGATTGTTCCTCGGGTTTAGTGATTTAAGTGCATTCTCAATTAAGTTGTTTAAGGCTATTACGTAATATAGTAAATAAAATTGTGTTAATTTAAAAATGGCTGATCTTTAATCGAACCCTTCAACACCCACGGTCGACGTGACGTGACATCTGTTGATAGCTTCTAGCCAACTAATGCTGTTAAAATTAAAGTGCTAGTTTAGTCTATGGCAGAAACAAATATAAAACATTGCCATTTCATTATCATTTTTTTTCATTAAAAAAAGCAACACTCAGTGAATTATTGCCTTTATGAGCCAAAAACATATCAAGGTCAGATTACTAGGGTTTTCAGTACAACCAAAAATATTCTTTTAAAAAAAATAATGAGAGGGAATGAGAATTATATTTATGTCATACTATAAAGCTGTATGAGAGCAATTGATGATGAATGAGTGAGTGAATATTAACGTCACACTGTTCAGCTACACAAGGGCTTTGGGCGACAGACCTCTTAATTTTGAACCATGGTCAAGTGATGAGGATGACACCTGAGCTGGCAACCCCTCTCCTAACTACCACACCACACCAACGGAAGGACATTTGAGCTCTCAACAGATTTAACATGCATCTCTCCCCTACATCGTGGGTCTTCAGTGGTACTGGGCTCGAACTCATGACACGCCAGCCACGAGTCCATTACCTTGACCACTAGGAAACCGCGACCTCACAATTGATGACCACCTCGTAATTTTGCACCATGGTCAAATGGCGAGGACGACACCTGAGCTGGCATCCCCATTCCTAACTTCCCCACTACACCAACGGGAAGACGTTTGAGCCTGAATAGATTTAATGTGCAGCTGCCCCTTCTACACGATGAGCCTTCAGTGGCATTACAACAAATATAGCACAGAAAAATTTAAAAACAGCTGTACAAACAGGCACATATTATACCTCGCATTAATGAAAATTTCTGAAATTTCAGCATTCATTCCTTATTTATCTCCAAATTTGTACTTTCATATTATAGTGTATTTCATTAACTTAAAAAGTTTGAATAATACGTAATTTAAACTACAATCAAAATAAATAACATTATACACATCAAAACCTTATTTCCAAAGATAAAAAAGAAAGCACATGCAATTATAAAAAGAATAAAAGTCACAATTTTATAATAATTATAATATACTATTCAGTTCATATTAATTGGGACAAACATGTTTTTTTTTATTGAGTTGGTATGTGATTACTAGTGATGTCCTGAACCACCTCAATCCCGTTACATTTGCTTTTAGGAAGTGTGACAGATCGACTTTGACTATAATTTACTCATTTTAATGTATCAAAAGCTCAGTTGTGAGCCGTTCAGTGGGGCAGTGGTAATTTCAATTTTGCGTTCCGAAAAAGACATGTTACTTTGACTTGTTCAAAGATGGATATTACTCAGAGGAACTGTTCTAAAATAAATCGCTCTCAATGAACACACTTCCATGACTGTGAGAGACATATATAACTATGACAGTTGGTGTGATCAAATGAAGTGTTTTAAGAACATTTCAAAATTCTGGATCATTGTCTCCAAACAGAAAAGAAAAATGTGGGTGCAAGTGGAAAACTCTACTCCAAGAGATTATAAAACCCTAATCAAGAAATGGCAAAATAAATCCAAGAAAGACAAGCACAAACCTTTGAAGGGATTTATTGGATAATGGTGTTGAAGTGCATGGAAAAGGCTTCCGGAAGGTGGCCTTAAGGCAACAAGACTAAAGGAAAAAGCTATTTCTAACTCAGAAAATGAAGAAAAAAGTTTAGCCAAAAAATACTGATCATGGACTGTTAATGACTGGAAGGTGATTTTGAGTGATGGAACATTTATTTGTGCAGGCATACAAATCAAGTATAGTTAGAAGAAGTGAAGTTGAAACTTTGTTACCAGATCATATCCAACAGATTGTAAAACAGATGTTTGGGGAGGATTTCACAACAAATGGCCCTGGAAGCTTAGTTCCTCTTAAATACATGATGAAATTTGTCAAATATATAGAAGTAATATTTAGTAGGATTGTTCCATATTCATGGAAACATTTGATGGAACATTTCAACATGACTTGGCCTCTTGTCCCAATTCAAAATTGGTCCATACTTTTACGCGAAAAATGAAAGTGCTCGATTGGCATGAAAATTCCCCAGATTTAAATCCTATTCAAAACTGATGGCATATTCTTAAGAACCGTTTTGCTAAGATGAATCACATGACAACAGAACAAATAATAAAACAGGCTGTACTAGTGTGTTTCCAAGATGATGAAATCAAGAACATGTGTGCTACTCCAGTGGAGTCCATGCAAAGACGGGTTGAAAAGGTCATTTCTGCTAAAGGAAGACATACTTTGTACTAATATACAGATTTTTTAGTCTATTTAAGGTATGTAATAATAAAAAGCTCAGGTTTTAGAAAAAAATCATTTTTTTCCATTTGTCACAATTAATTTAAACAGTATAGCATGCTACTCTGCTCATCTTTCACTACTACATGAACATATATGTTCTTGTTAATTGAATTACTACTTCATTTCAAAATTTAAGATTTTTTAAAATCATAATAAATTTAAATAGGAGAAATAGAACTTGCTAATTGCATTACACATAATTTTATGAATCTGTTTTCAATGGAATAATAACTTTAATCCACAAATTTATAAACTCTCTAAAATAATTTACAAGTCATAACTGCCATTGCTCAGATTTAAAAAGAAATCACGTTTTAAATATAATACACTAAAACAACACAGTTTGGGTTCAATTCATTCAAATGATATTGTACTAGATCAGTGAAATAATAGCTTATTGGGGTGATATATCTTATTTTAAAATGTAGGTATACATATTTTCAGACAAAAGAAGAATTGTTGGAATGCTCTTCACAATTTTAAGAAGTGTATGTGAGGGGAGTAAATTGATTGATTTTACTTTATCTGGTACACTGAAGTAATAAGGTAAGAGTAGAACAAAAGAAAAGGGGGAAATGTGTTCATTGAATTACAATGTTTAATCAAGGATACAAAAATAATGAATAAAAATAGGTGAATTGTTGATTAAAACAAACTAAACAATGAGAAACACGAATTCCTTCTAGAAAGATTACATAAAACAAAGCAAAATGAGGAAAAATAACCATTTTCTTTTTTAAAAAATCCCATGATTTGCTATTTTTTAAAATGGCTGAAAAAGTCAGAAAATTAAAAGAAACCAAAAGCAAAAAGTATAATTTCTAAGTAAAGATAATTTGGTAGTATTTACGCATGCACTAGACACAGAAATTCACAACACAAGCAAGTAGACTGTAAAACACACACACTCTGGTTTTTATTTACAAAACATGCACTATATAAAGGAACAGACACGCCACCTGTCGATGACATCATCAAAAGAAAGGCGGGGCGTTAACAGGTAAGAATGATTAATGAAAAAACTATATCTACCATATCATGCCAAGAGATTTTGAAGCACATTTAAACAAAACACGCAAGGAATAGTATTATTTACTAGAATCCAAATTGAAATCTATTAGACACCAAAATCATACTCATGCAACTAGGTCAATATTGTTTAAAAATAGGACAGAATAGGATGTTTTAAAGTAGGAAAGGATAGCTAACAAATAAAATGATACACACACAGGCAATGGAACTACTAATTTTTACGGTATGGGAAAAGGAATAGATTGCATTAGAAAAATTCTATAGATTAACATATTTGAAATTTACAAACAGTAAACAATTTTTTAAATAAATGTATTAAAGAACAAAAAAATTTTAAAGTTATAACAGTAGCAAACTATTGGAAAATACATTTTTTAGAAATGTATTGCATTACAAAATATTTAATAAAAGTAATTTTTTGAAATATTTTTAAAATGTGACAAAAATTAATATAAAAATGCTTTTAAAAATATTTTTAATAAACAATTACATTTTAAGATAAATTTTAAGTAACAATGTGAATTATACAGTGCAAAATTAAGAACTCCATACAATATTTTTTCAGACACACTTCAAAGTTAATAAATTTTTAATATCAAATTAAAAAAAAACAATTTTTTTATTACCAATATACATTACAAAAAGAAGTCTAGAAGTTTAAAAATTAAAAAGAAAAATTGATAAAACTCACCCAAAAGCATCATCTCCATATCCCGTTTCATAGAAAGGTTTTGCAGACAAAGCTTTTAACCTAATTTCGAGTAAACGAGCAGCCAGAGAAAATTTGATATAATTAGAGTCCCCAAGACCTGATAATCATGAAAAGCAAAGCCATAACATTAATCGGTAACCATTAACGTATAATTTTTTAGAAATGCTAATTTTTTATAATTATATAAATAAGTAATTATTTTATTCTTACAATTCTTTTTAAAAAAATTTTACATTTATATTTCATATGAATATAAAACTTTTAAGTTGAACAGATAAACTGAGTGATAATTTTAAGAGCTACATGGAAGAAAATGAGATTTTCATAAAAGCTAAATAAGCTATTAAAGAATACACAATCTAAAAAATAATAAATATGCTTACAAGTATTAAGATTAAACAGATTAAAAATAAATTTTGAACGTTCAAAAGTATACAAAACATTTTAATTTAAACACTAAAATCCCCACAAAATACATACAGATATGTAATGACTAAATGTCATATGTACTTCTTGAGTTATTTGAAAGTTGCATTGATTATTTAAAAAAATTTCTGGAAGGGCCACAAAAAAATAATAATAATAATAAATAAAAATTATTTAGTTCTATAATTTGGTTTGCATTTATCATACTGTAAAAAAAAGAAATGTAATAACAACAAATAATTTATGTAACTTCAGTGGTTTTGTTTTTGTTGCAGGCCTGTATACATTGGTTATAAGTTTTTATTAGTCAAGCATTTACTATTTTTCATGTTATTAATTTTCAAATCGAAGATATTAAATACTGTATTTACTCGAATCGAAGTCACACCATTTTTCCAGTATTAATGTTACTGAAAATCGGGTGCGGCTTAGAATCGAAGGCAAAACATTTGTTGAAAGTGGGAAATTGAGTTTCAACACCTTTCAAAAGGAAAAATGTAACTGTCCATTCTGGCCACTTAGATCGATGACTTAATCCCATTCCGCAGTTTATCTCCAGTAATTCAGTCTACATTAAACATCGTTGTCTGCTCTTATTTAAGAAATATTTTTGTATACACTTTGTTTAATCACTTAAACATCAAAAATATCGGTAGTTCCATTAAAACGAGTTCCCTATGACTCAAGTATGAAAAGGGTGGCAATTTTATATGTAGACAAAAACAGAGAGTAGCAGCCACTAAGAATTTGGCATGGATGAAACAAATATACGTCAATGGCGTAAGCAAAGTGATGTAATTTTGCTTGTAAATGTTCTTTAATAATTCTTTTATATTCTTCAAAATACATACTTTTAAAAAAATGGGGACGCCCATTAAGCATAGTGGTTAGTGATGCTGACTGCTGTGCCGTAGGGTCTGGGTTTGAACTCAGAGAAGACATGGATGTTTGTAAATGTATAGTGCCTTTGCAGCAATGGAAGTGCTTTAAATAGCCGTCAAGCCGCAAATCCTCTCGTGAGGTTGCTGGAAGGGGAAAAAATCTAAATCTAACCCTCTAAATTGGGGTGGAACCAAACCAAATCATACTGCCTCCTGCCCCACCTGTCAAAGCTACAGCTAATGACAGGTGTGGGCTCCCTGCCAGGATGAGCTTTGTAGGCCTTGATCTGATGTTAATGTCGATCAGGTGGCATAAGTAACAACAAAAAAAATGGGAGTGACTAATCATTTTCGAAACCTGATACTGATGCCTAGAGTAATTATAAATTCATGAACATATTTGAAAGTTTTTAATACTGGTCAAATAAATTAATAATTAACTTCTTGTTATTTCTCATTAAATTTTTTTATAAATTTCTTAAATATCGGATATCAATGAACCTTTTACATGATTTATAATTTTTTTTCAAAAATGAGTAAAGAACTGGGAGTGCAGCTTAGAATATATGGTGGCTTAGATTCAAGTAAATATGGTACATACTAAACAAAATAAGTGGTTGTTCCATTATTTACCCAAATTTTCAATTGCTTCTATCAATACACAATTACAGAAATCTAATAGGTTATTTTGTATAAGTTTATATTTTTTTCATTTCATGGATTTCATTGATTTTTATCAGTTTGTATTAAATTTATTACACGGGGGAAAATGAATATTGAAACATAGATACCATATACAAACAAAAATGGATACAGTCCTTGTCAAAACATAACTGGAAATCATATGCATGATAGTAAAAATGCATTTAAATGCAAAAATGCTTACCTAATAAGGCATAATTCAGTTTCTCCAAATAATTAGGGCTGAGAGTAATTCCATGGATGCGACGGTAAAATTTTTCAGCTGAATCAGGAGGTTCACCATCACCAGTAGTAGAAACAATGAATACAGCACACGATTCCTCTTGAATGTCAAACTATATAACAGCAAATTACATCATTTTATGAATCATATAAGCCAATATTAGAAAACAGAATCTCATCAATGAAAAAGATATAACATGTGAGTAATAATATAGACTTAAAGACATTTTCGAAACATCTGGGGTTCATCACGAATAGATAATTTCCTTTTTATAAGCAGTATTTTATTAAAATTCAGTTAAAATATTATTTGCTCAGTAGAAAAGATTCTTTATCTGGAATAATTTTCTTAGTTGTCATTTATTTTACTATTATAGTTAGACATTCAACTATTTTTCTAATAAATTGTATGTGTATACAGGGTCTGAAAGAAAGATTGAATACAAAAACTTAAAACATGCACATTATGCTAGATTAGATTAAAAAACATTGATTAATAAACAAATTTTAAAAATTAAATCTTAAACAGTAAATTTTTTTTACCAATAGATAAACAAGATTTGCTAATAAATTATTAAAAAATACTTAAACTATTCAATCATTCTTTAATTAAAAGTTTATATACATATATCTATATACATATATATATATATATATACAGATAATTTAATAAAAAGAAAATTTTTTACTCTTCTATCTGTCAAACTCATACAAAATATGTCTGCTTTCAGTCCATAAGAAGGAGCTTTATCAGCAATTTCTTCAGCAATAGCTTTAGCTTGACCTGTCTGTGAAGCATATAATAAAAGAAAATGCTTTAATCCATCATCTTTTCTCGCCATTGAAAGCTCTAGCTAAAAATATTGAAAGTTCTCATTGAAAGGATAAATACAAATTTTGTAGTTATAAAACAAATATGCCAATCATTTTGATAGTAATTTTATAAAAATAATTATTGTCAAAAAAAACTTTAAATTAATTTGAGACAGAAGTAATGCTTATAAATGAAAAACTATACACAGAACTACATAAATAATCCTTCAAGATTTAGTTAGAAAAGATTTACTACATTTAAAGCAGATTTAGAATAGTTATTTGCATTAGATATTTTTTATGAATGTGTAAAAATGCACCTTAACATATCTGCAAGAATTAAGCGTAGTACTTGTAATGAATACAAGAATTTTTATTGTTATGTATGAAAGATTAAAAAACAACATTGTAGTTATAGTTTTAATAACTAAAAAACTTTCATTCATGTTTGTGACATATAATTCTAATATTATGGAAAATAAACTAAAATTAAAGTAACTAAACATACATCATGAGAAATTTAAACTTCGAAAATTTACACGTTGCTTTTATAGTTCTCTTTACCCAAGTCTCATGAGCATTAATTTTTATTGAAACAAATGAAAATCCAAAAATTACCAAATGTCAACGTTTTGTTTTACAAATTAACGATTTCGATCACGTAGAACAGATGAAGCCTTCGAACCATTTAAAAGATCTCAATCATTTTGAGATATATTTATAGGGTTTTAACTACTTCATCTCAAAGAATCTGCCTATTTCTAGAACTGTAAAAAATCTGATGCAATCTTAAAATGAGCACGAAAAATTCTTAAGCATGCAAGAAATTGTTTAATGGAATTCTGAGCAACAAAGGTAACAAGTTTTGGGGCATATGGAACAACAAGGCCTCACAAAGCCTATGATGCCCACAATGTTTTTGTTTATTTTCTTTTGATTGATTGATTGATAAAAGCGTGGAGGGAGTTCTTTAGGTAGCGTGTGAAAATTTTCCTTTCAGCTCAAACGTTTCATGTTTATCGCTTTTCTTATGTTTACTTTCGCTATGGTGATTAATAAGTATTATTTCAGCAAGTTCTTCCCTTGCTTGATCATTTTCAACTTCTTTCAATAGAGATCACAGATACTATTTCTTTCCCCAAATTCTGCCCATTTACATATATAAACCATAATAAGTCGTTCAGCACAGCAATCAAAACCACTAAGTTGTTCATATGAAAAAAATGTAGCATGTTCATAGAAAATATCTTGGAACAAAAGTGGTCACGCGGGGAACTTAGTCAAAACAAATAGAAAAACGTTTGTCACGCCCAAAAAAGAGGGAAACACGCTACAAATACATTTTAGTTCCCATGAAGACAGTCCTATAGGAGGATACTATCAAGGTCATTGGTAACAAATAAACAATTTTCCCAGAATTAACAATTTCGTGAGACTAGTGGGACTCTGTGCCCCTCTCGCCTGCTCCCGAATTAAAATAAATTGGATACTCTCTTCTATTTTATACCAAGAAATAAGGCAATTAGGGTCTCAACAAAATTATGTCAGGTGTGAATTTGATCTAGAATAAACGACCGCTAAATGAGCCTATCTTTTGAACAAGGATCCAAAAATATTAACAGCAACAGTAATTTGACACGTGGGAGAATATTTACAAAAAATAGGGTGGCAAATTAAAGATTAAATGTTAACAGATTAAACAAATATAATCAAACAAAAGTGCGCATTTACAAGCATTAATATTGTACATATGACATAGAGTGTGCGTGATTGTGTGGTTAGGGAGGATTTGGTGGTAGTTTAGAAACTAGTTATTGCATGATTCCGAGTCACTAGCATTATATTAGCTGAACTCGTGTTGACACGCAATCTTTAAGGAGGAAAATAAGAAGGCGAAACAAGCGTCGCAACAATACCAACGGCCAATGCTGAAAATAATCATAACTTTAGAGATTGCAAGAGATAGCTACTAAATTTGGTATTCAGTTAAAGGTCCATATCTACTCTATGTGACTTTAGCGTTACAGTAATTAATATGTATCAATCCCAAAATTTCTAGTCCATTAAACACAAAAAACCGACATGCGTTTGTAGGAATTAAGGCCTATGCTAAATAAAACGCTTTTACAACTTTGAACCTAATTTGAGACTCAAATGAAGAAATTATTTACACATGGTGTGTATTTTCAAAGAAAAACATCAAAAGCTGCAAAATCTTATTCAGACGAAGCAAAAGAACAGGAATATGAGGCTCGCAGTATTCCTAGTAGCCCTAACAAGCCCGATCTAAACCGTCAACTGATGGAGATTTCCAATTACGTACTGATAAAAACTGAATAGAACATGGTTAAGGAGCCTTTGAGGACCATAAATTGTAGGGTTTTTTCGCGCAGTTTTATTTTTGGGGTTTCCATGCGCCAGATTGTGAAAACTACACACTGTGCGCCTGTGATTTCCATCAAACTTTACCTGTTGTTACAAGATCGACACCAGCAGATAAGCTGATTGCGTGTCTAAAGTATTCCTTCCTTTGCAGGCACGTGAAAAAAATTACGCTGTCAACTAACATGGGAGTGCATTTGCTTAGCATTGCTGTATTACTCATTAGGGGAGTAGGCAATTGCCTATGGGCCCCACGCTTCTTAGGGCTCACAAGAGCGTGTTCTAATCTCTGTATTAGTGCTCAAAAAACAGGCTACTGGGCTCCAAGATTTCGACTGCCTAGGGGCTTCCATGTCGTTTAATCCGACACTGTTGCAAAGAAATAAATGATTCTGCACAATTTAAGCAGCTTTTAGACATGGAGCGACAACAAACTTCCAACTGATCTTTCAACACAGGAAATATCATTTCGACAGGAATTCTGTCAACTTCAGTCATCAATAGAAGATCTTGAAAATATGGTTTACCCGAACATAACCAATAACTTTAAAAATCATGACTGGCTCTGTGAGTGTGCTCTCTTAGCTTCAAAGAACTATGACATTAACCGAATCAATGATTGGATTCAATTGGAATTTCCTGGTGCAGTTACGGAATACAAATCTATTGATACAGTTATAGTATAGAATGAATGCTGTTAATTATCCACACAGTCGAATATCTAAATTCATTGGAGTCACCGGTAATACCACCGCCCAAACTGGTATTTAAACCTGGATCACCAATACAACTTCTTCGGAACCTGAACACACCAAAGTTAAGTGACGGAACCAGACTTTCCACTAAGAAAATTATGCCAAATTTGATTGAAGCAATAATAATTAACGGTAAATGTAAAGAAAAATGCATGCTGATTCCACGAATTCCAATTGTTCCTTTTGATTTGCCCCTTTAATTAAAGCGGTTGCGATTTCCTGTGCCTTGCTTTTGCGATGACAATCAACAAAATTCAAGGGCAGTTGCTGCGCGTTGCCATATCCATGTTTTCGCATGTCAACTATATGTTGCCTGCTCCAGATTAAGAGCAAAAACTTTGTACATCTGTACACAAAATCATAAAACCAAAATTGTTATTTATCCACTTACGTTACGCTAGATGTGTTGTGTTGAATTATTTTTAGTTATACAAAATAAAAATTTAATTATTGAAAATATTATTACAAAACTCAATTTATTCATTTACAAGAGGTTTAATACAGACTGACAAGACAAGACAACGTCCACCGGGTTCAGCTATTATATAAAGTGTGACAAAAAAAACGAGACTAACTGTGTTACTTGAAGAATGAGTGGAGTTGGCAACAACTGATTTGGTGACGTCATCCCACACACGTCCTCTATCCATGTGGCCAGTTTCGTCTTAATCGATCACGCCAGTTGGGAGTGTTGCTTCATTGAGTGCACATGTGCAGCTGCATTATGCCTGAAAAATTTCGAATCAACATCAAGTTTCTTGTGAAACTTAGGAAATCAGCCACGAAAACATTAAAAATACTAACCGAGGCTTGTGGGAATGAAACTTTGTCTAGTGCACATGTGTTTGAATGTTGTGAGAGGTTTCCAGGGTGAAGGGTCAGCGCGGAAGATGATGAACCTGCTGGACGACCAAAGTCAACGATTACAGACCAAAGCATAGCCAAAATTCATGATATGAGTGGTTTCTCACTCACATCAGAGGTCAGACTGTTCATCAATACTACTACATTGAAGTACTAAAAAGATTTCGTGAAAAAATTAGGAAAAAAAGACCGGAATTGGGGAGTGATGGATGGTTGTTGCATAAAGACAATGCATCCACTCACATGTCCCTATCTGTCAAACAGTTTCTGACCAGTAAAAACATTACTACTACGGGCCATCCTTCTTATTCACCTGATTTTGCCCCATATTGCGACTTTTTAAAAATTTTCTACAGTTAAATCTTGCTGAAAGAGAATCCATTTTACTTCAGTTCAGGCAATATGGTACCATTTTCACAATTTTTTTATTTTTAATATTTGATATTTGGTTTTAATTGTATTTTATAAAAGAGTTAATAATTATATAATAATAATTCCATTCAAAATTTTTTAATTTGTTGCAAAATTTTTTTGTAAAATTTAAATTTTTTGAACTTTTAAAACATTTTTTAAATATGTCTCTTTTCTTTCAAAAATTGTGCGTTTTCCAAGTACCTTATAATATACTACATAAAACTGCGCATGGGTTTTTTTTTCTTCTGCTGCTCTTCAATTTTTTATTAATTTTTTTATAGTTAAACTTCCAAAAATTCTAAAAAAACTTCAATTTTGATTTTGAAATTTTTTAGAAAAAGTACTAAACATGTTAAAACTAATTCCATGCACAGTTTTGCAAAACATACATTTCAAAACTTGTATAAAAAATTTCAAATCCATACTTCAATTATCAAAAAAGCCTTAGGGTTTTGAATAACAGTATATGTACAAAAATTCAAAATGAAGAAATATGAGAGTTCGAAGTTTTCATTCCATGAGTAGCATGACATAATATTCATCGAATAGTCTGAAACTTTTATGAAATGTTAATTAGCTTACTTAAAACTGCTTACCATAAGAAATTGCACAAATGTAGAACATTTAAACAGTATACTGCCATAATGAATATATAGAAGAAAACGAAAGAAAGATAATATTTCATAAAGCTTCATCTTAATAATTATAAAAAAAAATATATATACACACACTTCAGAGCTAATTCCATGCTCAAAGCTATTGCACAACATGTACAAAAGATGTTCATGCCTTTATTTTTTATTCCCATGATTTTAAAAGCCTTCGCATGTTAAATATTGCACACAAATGAAAGCAAAATCAAATAACAGTTTATAAGTAAAATATATCCAAACCTAAGAACTGCATATGTGCATTTGTTTAAATAAATATCTTAAAATATTTTAATATTAAAAGTTGAATTTCACAGGCATGGGATATATATATATATATCACCAAAAACAAATATATAAAAATGGGAGAGTTTTTCTATTCTTGCGAATTAGATTTTTAATAATCTGAGTTATCAAAATGTAATTTAGTATTTATGCTTTGGGAGAATCTGTTTTGAAGTTTTAATTTCCTTCATAATAATATGTTAAAAAGCACGCACAACCTTTAAATCTTGACCAAATCTATTTGCTCTTCAATAAACAATTCCCAAACTAGAATTTTTGCATGAATTGCACAGTTCTTTCTTGAAATGATTAGTTACTGCATTTTTTATGCCAGTCTTATTTATGCGGGGTAGAAAATATATAATTAATTCATTTTTATCAGGCTCTTTTCTAGCAGATAATCTGAAATATGGACATGGCAATTGCTGTCCAGCATCAAATATTGCTCCATAACTTGATAAAAAATGCAGGTGAAGCTTTGAAATTTTGCAGGCATGTTTATAAAGATTCGTGGTATAAAATGAGCCAATAAAAAATTTCGATAGTTTGATGATTTTTTTGGGTACCATATCGTCTTAGAGGTTTAGTCATTTGAAGGTTATACTGTCACTTAGAACTCATTCTGTTAGTACAATGATTTATTGTACCAATCTAGTTTTTTTTGTGTCACATCTCGTATACAGTGGTGGCAAAAAGTCCTGAACACACTAATTTTTTAGCGTAATTTTTGTGTTTGACTTCATTTTTCGTTGTGAAATTATCACACTATCTTAAATATTGTTATTGATTTTAATGTATTTTTTCATGCTGATTTCAAATCTGTTTGTAGATTTCATCTAAAGTAAATAGTTTCATTGATATGTTGAAAAAACCTTGACAAGAAAGCACAAGGTCACTGTAAGAATGTTTCCAATCAGAGAGCAGTAGCGATAAAGGGTTGAAAGAAAAAGGTGAAACGTGGTTTATTGTATTGAATGCAGTTGTGTGTGTGTGTGCTTGTGGAAAATAGTGTATTGAAAGCAATTTGAAGTGCTTTTGTGGAAAATATTGGAATTATGGCTAAATTTTCATATCTGCCTGAGAATAAAAGGTACAAAATAATACATTTGAAGGAAGAAGGTTATTCTATGCGCCAAATTGCTGCTAAAGTACCATGTGGCCTTTCTACTGTTGTGAGAACTTTGAAAAATTTTCTGAAACAAATTTTATTGCGGACAGGGGACGATCAAGACGACCAAGAAAAACATCTTTACGTGAAGACAGGTTATTGCACAGAATTTCACTTTCAAACAGAAAGCTTAATTCCTCGCAAATTTTGAAACAATGGACTTTGACATCAAATGTGAGTGTGTGCCCAAGAACTGTTAGAGGAAGACTGCTGGAAATTGGGTTACGAGGCTGTAAAGTGCGCCCATAACCATTACTGACTGAATTTCAACGCAAGAGGCGATTGACGTGGGCAAGGGAACATTCATTATGGACTATTAAAGACTGGGAAAAGGTAATATTTAGTGACGAGGAGTCAGTTTTGTATTTCTGGCAACCAAAGTAGTGCCTATGTAAGACGACGCACTCATGAGGAATTCAGCCCTCAGTGTCTGAAGTCCACAGTAAAGTACCCGACAAAAGTGATGGTATGGGTTGTATGTCTTCTCATGGTGTTGGAAGACTTCACATCGTTAGCGGAACAGTGAAAGCCATAGATTACATTGAAATACTACGAAATAAATTGCTACCAACTGCGAGAGATCTTTTTGGGAATCAGTCATGGATTTTTCAGGACGATAACTCCCCTTGTCTTCGTGCAAAGGTAGTCCAGAAATGGTTGAAAGACCATACTGTGAATAGAATGAACTGGCCAGGACAGTCTTCCGACCCTAATCCGATAGAGAGCTTATGGTGAAATTTCAAAGAAAAAACCTTCAAACAAACGTGAATTAATTGAAGCTTTAATATTTTCCTACAACCATATTGTCACGAAAGATCTTTTGAAATTGGTGCATTCCATGCCAAAAAGATGTAGAGCCGTAATTAAAGCAAGCGGCTGGCCCATAAAATATTGATTTTCTAACGTGTGACAACAATGTAATTTTCAAAATGCTTATTAAATATACCGTATTTGTCAATTTTCGTGTTATTTTTCTTTGCATATTATGTTATTTTATATTGTTTTATTCTGCACATATTTCACATTATTGTGTTCAGGCAGCTTTACTACAAAAAATATTTTAGTCATTAAGAAACTAGTAGTAGATTTGAAATTAGCATAAAAAATACATTAAAATCAATAACAATATTTAAGATAGTGCGATAATTTCACAACGATAAAGGAAGTCAAACACAAAAATTACGCAAAAAAATGAGTGTTCAGGATTTTTTGCCACCACTGTATATATATCAGCAGCTGAATTTATTCGCATTTTAAAATAAACTTAATTAGCACAGTGATTCTCAAACTTTCAATATTTGAGATTCAATGTTCCGTCATATTTCCCTCTATATAATAACAATGTATTGAATTTAATAATACTATACTTAGACTCTAACGCTACAATACGACTTTAACCTCTTAAGTGCCACCGGCGTATATAAACGTCTCGCTCCGCCAAAGTGTTAGTTGTTCCGGACGAATATATACGTCTTTTCGAAGTACGATCTTTTCTGTGCACTGCTATTCGTAAAACCATTCCGAAGGCTTTGAAATGTAATAAAAAGACCTTGACAGTGTTTGTGAAAGATTTACTTATTTCATAGGATTTATTCTTTTTCATCCCCCCTCAATACATCAAATAGGCACGCCTACGTGAAAAATGGTATTATTGGGGAGCGAATAACGTATCTTTAAATCGGCAGTTAAGGGATTAATTCTAAACATACAAATTATCAAGATAGTTAATTTATGTATATAACATTATATACCTTTGGCGTCTCTAAAAATTATTAAACTTGTTCTTAACTTAGTATTGACGATTAATTATAAAATACATTGTGCAGCACTGATACATTTATAAGTGTATTATATCCTTATAAATGTGTACTTATTTCTTATTATGTCAGAATGTATTTTGTTTGCTTACTTTTAGTGAGTTAATAATTTTTAAAATAATCTTTTGTGTTCGATTTTTCAATATGCTCGCTCCCTCTCGTAGAGTTATCACGCCTTCCTAGGGGGTCGCGCCCCACAGTTTGAGAGATGCTGAATTAGCAAGATTAATTAAACTAAATTAACATGCTTAATTCCTTTGTAAGTAAAAGTTAAATATTTCAATAAAGAAATATTCCTTAATATCGTGTTCTTAATTTTGTAAAAACAATACATTAATAATTATACACATTTTCTACAGTTCCAGAAGTAAATGCATATTAAAATAGTGGCGTACAAAATTCATTTGAAGCCCTATTAAATTTAGGCAACATATATTCCAGTGAAGTTTAATTGCCTGCTGCTGGAATGGATGAAAATAAAGCTGAAACTTGCAATGAAGTTAAAACGTCTACTACTACTTATTCTGATTCGGAGGATGCAGTGTCTTCAGATAGTGAATATCTTAGAGGGTACATCGCATTTTTTTGAAAAAGATTACATAAATACTCTAGAAAGAATTTTGCGTCCGTGTTATATTTCAGAGACTAACGCTTTAAAAGTGGCTGATTCTGAAAGACTCACACAACAATTTTTGAAGGAAGCAGCACCCAAAAAAATGATGCTTAAGAAATAAGATTAATTGATATTAATCAATATGTGTGTGAAATCTTGTTTATGTAACCAAAAATTTGACTAAAATTGAAAATCAAGTCTTGATATTTTAAAAGAAAAAGTTTGCACATTAAACTGAAATTGGAAAATCTTAATGTTATATAACATCTCTAGATTTGGTATCAATCCCAAATTAATTATAAAAATTTTATTTTAGCATATAAACATGCCAGAGAACAGCTACTATCATTTAATGAAAATCTAGTGATAAATTATTACGTCACCAAACATTTTATGAAGGAATTATTGCAGTTTTAAAATAACTATGCGTGTTAGATTACCGTATAAATTATTTTTTTAAAATTAAAATGTGTTCCAATGAAGTTAAAAACCGTTTAACTATTTACAGTTGTGTGATGGAGCATTGTAATGCATGTTGAAATTTTTTGGTCACATAGCTGTAATCTTTACAATTAAATTGCATTTTTCTAAGAGAAAAAAATCTTATTAAATATTTATATATAAGGGCAATGCCTTATAGCAAATAAAGTTAAATAAAATTATTAAAATGATTCGCGTTATTCTGTTAATTCAAGGTATCGTGGAATGTAATAGAATTTTTTTCATTCTTGGTTATTCAATGCAATGAAAATTTTATTAAGTCATTTTAAAAATAAAATTTTCATTACATTGAATTATCATTTCTTACCACTTATTGTTTTTAAGCCACCCATCCGGTAAAGTATTAGTGACGCTGACTGCTGTGCCGTAGAGCCTGGTTTCGAATCCCGGAGAAGGCATGGATGTTTGTTAATGTATAGTGCCTTTGCGGCATAGTCGTCGAGCAGCAAGTCGTCTCGGGAGGTTGGTGAAAAGGGAAGAAAAGTAGGAGACCTCTGACCACCTCCAGGGAGTTCTCCTTCAAAATTGGTGTGTAACCGCGCCGAATTGTACTGTCACCTGCATTATGCTCTAAGCTAAAGCTAACGGCAGGCGTACATCTAGCCCTTTGCCTCGAATTATTTCGTGGGCGTCGATCTAACTCCTTCAGACAGGTGGCATTAGCAACTACAAAACATTGCTTTTAAAGGAAACAAAAAGTTATAATTCATCATTAAAACTAATGGTTGCTTGTTTACATTAAAATGTTTCATTTTGTTTATTTTTTTTATTCATTTTAATGTAATCTAATCATTTTTCAGAAATTAAAAATAATTTGAGTTTTCTTATCCGTTATTGTTAGTGAACAGTCTTGCTATTTTCTTCTTTTTCTATTCCTATTCTACTAGATCATTCTCTCTATATTATATTTATCTTGTTCAAATTTTCAATCGTTAATAAAATGCTTTCTATTCATTCAATCAAGTTCAAATAATTTTTTTTTACTTGTAGGGGATGACACTTGATGTTAATACAGCTTTTTCATAAAGAAATTCATTAATTACCGGTTTTCGACGTCAACTTAGATTCGTCTCAATTGTTGTAACAATGTAACTGTTAAAGCAATGACAAAAGTTGTCCTAGAAAACCAGTTTTTCATCCAAACTAGCGAAACCGGACGTGCATTATTACAAAAATGCGGACAAATCATTATCTTTTTTCAATTCTTACTATTAGTTCACTCTCTCCCTATATAGATATATAGCTTGTTCAAATTTTCAATCGCTAATAAAATACTTTCTATTCATCCATTCAAAGTAGGAGTTGATTTAATTTTTTATAACACTTGTTTTTTATGCAATAAATTAGCATTATCTACGTTCAAACATTTTTCTTCTTGTATGTATAAACTTGATAAATGTTTCCTTGTAAAACATATACATATATATAGCCTGAATTCATGAGCATGTAGAGATCAGTAACTCCTCGCTCTTGCGAGCACTCTCATTGTGATTTGCGCATGCGCAAGCCCTCCGGCAGCTACGAGTAGTAGTTATTCGCGCAGGCACTACAATGCTATCTGCTCATGCGTTAGCTCACCAGCAATAGCAACTGCCAAATTCACACATTCCCTCTCGCACTCTCCTATGAAACGCACGCGTTTACCCTTCGAGAGCAGGAACCAGATCATTGAAATAAAAGTGGAATCGAAGTACACGTCTCATAATTTAATCTTACAGCATCCTATAAACATGTGTTAGTCACGGTTACCAAACCATGGATTAAGTTAGTAACAGAGAATATTAGGGTTCCCCTAAAAAGTCAGGTCTTAGGCCCCAGGCCCAAATACGTACTTGGAGTCAGTCAGGCTTTGCCCCCCTCCCTCCGCAATGAGGGGGCGTACGTTACGCCCCTGGGTTAAGTGAACCTAGAGTTACAGTATTAATGCAAATTGATTGATAATAAGTTTCAACATTGCGATATGAATTTTTTGTGTGATTTCAGAGTTTGCCATGGAATGAAAAAGAAAAATATTTTTATTCAGACACAAACTATTTAATAAAAAACTGAATTTGCTTTTGTTTATCAACATTCTGTACATAGCTGTTGTTTCTTGCTCAATTTTATTACTTGATCCTTTGCTTGATAAACCTTATTTAGTGTTCCCTAATCTGCTTGTTTCTCAAAATAACTTGTTTGTTCAAGGGCCTTATAATGCGTAATTGGAGTCTATTTTGGTGTATCTTCCTCATACTTATTATCTGACACCTTTTTATAAATAGAACATCTTCCTCTTTCTTTTTCCAAACTAAAATTATTTTTATTTATTACAAAAACCACTTGCAACAGAAAATTTTTTCTTAACTGTTATAATTTGACCAATGCAAAGGAATTAATGTGTACTGCTTATTTGGTTTGAAATTAATTAAAAAAAATAGTGCAACATTTCATTTAAGGAGAAATGATGATTCATACTTATAAAATAGAGAGAAAAAGTATTGATGTCCTCTCTTAAAGGGATTTTCAAACGAAAGATAATTCTGAATTTCATAAAATTATGCCACTATGCCTAGGATTGGTATAAGTAATAACTTTGCACACGGTTTTACCAATCCTTCTTTTATAACAGGATCGTACTATGTGTATATATAAGCAAATTTTTAAAAAAATTTGCTAGTTGTATATCTTGGAATCGGTATATACCATATATATAAACTCAATATAAATATTAAAGAAGTTTAAGTCACATTGCTGGATCTCTATAGTTTTTAAATTGTGCCGCTTTTCAACTTGGGATATGGATGACTATACATAATATAGTTTGTTACTGTTGAACTGATTTTAAAAATTCACTTTAAAAGTTAAAATTAAACAAATTTCTTTTGGCTGTTTTAGTAAACTTTTGAATCACAGTTTGGCAAAATTGTTCAATAAAGTTTCTAATAGTTATTTTGGAGTATAGTTTGTAATGCGTTTTTATACAATAAGAATCTGTTTTATTTTAAAATAACGTTGAAAAGCATATCCTTTTATGTATTATAATTTTTATATTTTGTTTCTTTGATAAAATTTTTTTTATATAAACAGATAAGATTGTATAGTTTTTAATTTATATGCTATTCTTTTCTTTAATTTAAATCATTTTACAGCTATAAAATTTTACAGATAAAATTTTACTGGATAAAATTTTTAGCTTTTATCTTAATGTTATACAATACGGTAGCTAAATTATTTTAAAATTAATATTACTGTAAAAAATGTGTTTCATTTGTATGCATTATATTAATTATTCAGCTGTTTTAAAAATACTGTGTTTTTTGTTGAAACATTTGGAGATTAATAAAATCCTTTTTACTGGGATTTATTATCTGTAAATAATTTAGTTTTATCTAAAAAAATTAATGTTTTTCCTGTTAACTGGAACTATAGGTATATTAACTAGATCAGGGTTCGGCAACCTATGCCACTTGTGGCATGCGGTACAATTCTCAGTGGTACTCTGCACTACAACAAAATTGTTAATTTTTGAGTGGATGGAATTTGATAAATTTGTAATGGACCTTATTTGACAAACATCTTCAGGATTACGAAACATTTACGGAATCACGAAACATTCTGAAAGATAATTCTAAAGATAAATGTACAGCTATTTCGTAAATTACTGAATGCTATTACTGGAGAGATTTAATTGTTTGAAGATAGAAAATTGCACGTACTCTGATTTCTGCTTTTGATTCTACGTATCTAAACAAAAAAATCTTTCCCCATATGAAAAAAATTTCGAGTTCGCAAAAAAATTGTTTAACAACTGAATACTCAGAATCGCGTCAAATTGAGTCACAAATTATACACCCCTGATTTTGCGATTTGAAAGTAGAGCGGTGCAAGCACTAAGTTCGCATTAAAATTTTTATTTATCTATTTATTTAACTGTAATGAAGAGAAATACTTATATTTTATGTTGTCAATTTCTTATTTTAATAAACATTTTTAAAATTATATGATATATGTAAATTTTAATTTTTTTTATCATTGTTCAAGAAATGGTTATATTTTATGCTGTTTTCTTTTACGTTAAAAAATATCATTTAAATGATGCAAAATTTATATAATAAAACTGTAAATATCTATATTATTGACCTCTATTCTCTAACTTTGAATGCATTATAGCGGGTATCGAATAGTTTAAAAAATATCCTACTATATGGTACGCTGAATCGTATTGGTAGATTGGTCCGGTACAAAATACCCCAGCTAAAAGGTGACTATAGAAGATAGTACATATGTTTATCATTTTTGTTTTTTGAAAGTAATGATCAGATTTGAATGAAATTCGGAACGTAAGCTATTTGGACTTCTCTACTTAATTTTATTTTTTTGAAAATTCCATTATGATAAACACTTTTGAAAGGGATGAAGGGGGAAGGGGGAGTTATTTAAGTAAATCAATTACTATTATATCTGACTTTAAAACCAGCAACAGTGATGTCACTTTTAACTTGTTGCGATAAAATTGCAAATGTTTTAAGAGATTTTTTTCCTTTTTTCCCCGAGAATTATGCATTAAAATAAAAAATTTTGTACACCTTTTAAATTTAAACATTTTGCAGTCTGAGTTTTTCAAAAATAGTTTTGGTTGCTCATAAAAAGGACAGATTATATCAAGCAAAAAAATTATTTAACATAATTGTTTGTAATGATTATTTTAAACAGATAATTTGAAACTTGTGTAGTATTAAATCAGCAGTTTAATTTAATGTTTGTTAATTCATTTGGTACGCAATGCTTAATAGATTGGATGAAGAAAGAAAAATTTTGTATGAAAAAAAGGTACACATTTAATGTACATATACTTTCATTCCTAAAGAATGCTCTTCTACTTTTTAACAATCTACAATATATTAACTAGTATTAGCTGTGAGGGGCAAGTGGCCGTGATAGCCTAGGGGTTATGATCATGAACTCCTGGGTTGCGTTTGTTTTCGGGTCTCGGGTTCGAATTCTGATGCAACTGAAAACCCTCCGTGAAGAGGGGCCGATGCACGTTAAATCTGTCGAGGTTTGAAGAACACGTGTTGATATGGTGTGAAAGTTAGGAGAGTAAGGTAAAAAATATATTATTTATGGTCAGACAATTAAATCCAGTCATCAAAGAAGAGCCATCGTTGACAATGAACTTAACAATTTATTTATCCAGTGTTATTAGGCCTGGCACCTTCAAGCTGGGAGAACTGCGTTCAGCGTACAAGTACAGAGTTCAGAGGGATTGTAAACAAAAGCAAAAGTATCTACTTACATAGTGTTCAGACGCCCTCTGGCGGTTACAAAGAGAATTCGTTAGGGGATTCTTAACACTCCCCATCTGATAATTTTCCAAAATTATCACACTACTAAAAATACAAATTTATACATAAACAATTAGAAAAATATAATATAATATGAATTAAACAAATACTTAAAATACAATATGAATATTCAAGGTAATCACATAATGCAATTTAAAATAAGATTTTAAGCATTAAAGTTCAAATTACAGCCTACTTGACTGTTAATAATATATTAGAGTTCAAATAAAATAGTTCATAGAGTTTTCAGTTCATGTTTCACTGAGTTCAAGGGGGTAGATCAATTGCACAGGTCACTTAAATTCCCCTTTTTTAGTCTTTACAACACAGGATCGAACAAGTCTACCATGTCCTTTCATAACTTTAATTATGCGACCTTAATCCCATAAAAATTTGGATTTGGTGTTACTTTCAAGAATTACAACATCACCAACTTTCAAATTTCTTTCAACACTTGGTTTAGGAAAGTGATGGAAAATTCTAATATTTAGTAAATAGTTATTTTTCCACTTCTTCCAAAATTGACACAACAGCTTGGTTTAATAATATTTACGTTTTAACAAGCTTTCTCTAGTTATGGAATTATTTAACAACTCAGAAAAATTGAAGGAATAATCGTTCTTGTGTCCAACTAAAAGAAAGTTCGCCGGAGTAAGAGGTTCAGGATCAGATTTTTCATCAGAAGTCAGAGGTTGGTGATTTAAAACGTTCTCAATTTCAGCAAGAATGGTCATTGTTTCTTCAAATTTTAGATGACACCTACCGATTATTTTTCGTAAAGGTTCTTTGAACGATCTCATTAAACGTTCGTAAAAGCCTCCCCACCATGGGGCTAGCTCAACAATAAACTTCCAAGTAATACCTTCTAATTTCACAAGAGTTTCTTTACATGCTAAACATCTGTTAATTTTGCGTATCAGCTGTCTTCCTTGAGGAATCCAATATAAAACAATACCAGAATTTGACCAAAGATGAATTGCACTACAAACGTCACGAAATAATTCCGACAAATATTTGTAAAGTCTAGCTGCAACTAATGCTCCCATTAACTCCAAGCGAAGTAAAGATAATTTTTTGAGCGGAGCCACTCTGGTCTTGGAAACTATAAAGCTTGTTTTGATATCACTATTTTTGTCACAATACCTAAAATAGGCAACCGCACCATTTGCACTTTCACTTGCGTCACAAAAAATATGTAAAGAAATGTCTTTATAAAAATTACAATTTTCAAAGTATTTTCTAGGAACAAAAATATCTTTTAAACAGCCTGATTTGAGAAACCAAATTTTCAAATTCCATTTTGAACTCTGGAGAGATTATTTCATCCCAGTCGAATCCTTTAACCCATATCTTCTGCAATAAAATTTTAAAGTTCATGATAAATGGTGATATAAAACCAGTGGGATCATATATTTTAGCCACAAGTTGCAAAACAGTACGTTTTTTAATGTCTTTGATATGCTTTATACATTGTTCTAAAGCAGATGTTTCGATTCTTATAGAATCTTCATCAGTATATTCCAATTTAGACCTAATATCTTAGCAGGTGCAAGGGAACTACTAACTGCTGTATTATTAGATAACCACAAATCTTTTAATTCTTGAGAATTGGAATTAAATTTACATAAATTCATACTCGCGTGTTTCAAAATATCTATTGCATCAGATATTATTCTATAGGCATTCTTAACAGTATCTGGCCCGTAGAACAGATCATCCACATAAAGGGATGAGTTTAACATGTTAACACATTCAGGATTTACATTTACAGTCGCTCCAAGCCAAACTCCCCGGACATCAAAGAAAATCTTCTAATTAAGTAAAAAAATTTTAAATAAAAATAATTAGCAAAATAATTAAATTCATGTTCAATAATATATTTATTGCAGTATTAAAAACAGATAACAAAACATAAATTACTACATTGTAACCAGAAATTTTTTTATGGTAAAAAACCAAACAAAACAAAAATTAACGCACAATCCAAACTCGGATGACTAAGAAGATTTTTAAAACTAGTTAATATTTCAAATGAATTAATATTTTGCCGCCCATCCGGTATAGTGGTCAGTGAAGCTGATTGCGGTGCCGTAGGGACTGGGTTCGAATCCCGGAGAAGGCATGAATGTTTGTGTTGTAATCCTTTCTTCTGTCTGTGTTGTATGCCCCCGTGTTATACATTGCGTGGTGCACGGGGTTTTATAAATGTTTTTTAAAAAAAATTAATATTTTGTATGTAATCCTTTGTTTTTTATAACCATTTTAAGGCGTTTAGGCATAGATTGCACCAATTTTTCACAAAAATTAGGCTGAATATATTGTCCCATTCTTGCAATAATACTCTTTTCAACTCAGTTTTACTTGAAACAGCGTGTTCCCGGAATTTTTTGTTAAGATTCTCGATGGGATTTATGTCTGGGCTTTGAGGTGGTGTTTCCATGACGTGAGGACAATTATATAGGAGCCAGGAACGCACTCTATAAGCTTTATGCTTGGGATCATTATCCTGATAAAATCTCCAATTATTGCCAAGCGAAAGTTTTTTCACACATAGTGGCAAATTTGTTTTTAAAATGTCAAGGTATACATTCTGATCCATTCTCCCTTCAATGAAATGCAAAGTTCCTGGGCCAGAAGCTGAAAATGATCCCCAGACCATTACTGATCTGCCACCATGCTTCACAGTTGGTTTCAAGTTTTGTCTACGCAATTCCTCATTCGATTTTCTCCAAACATCTGATCCAAATATATTGAATTTGCTCTCGTCAGTGAATAATACTTGTTTCCAGTAAGAAAAATCCTTGTTTTCATGCTGCTTTGCGAATTCACGTCTTACTTTTTGATTTCGCTTACTTATGAAAGGCTTTTGTCTGGCTTTTCTTCCAGTGAGATTTTTCTTATAGAGCACATTTCTAATTGTTGATGGACTAGCTTTTTTCCCTAATTCATTTTCAGCAATAATAGCTAGCTTTGGAGCGCTAAGGAAGGGATTTACTTTCACTTTTCTCACTAAATATCGCTCATCTGCTTCGGTGAAAATCTTGTTTATGGGCTTTTTTAGGCTTATTTTCCACCTGATTATTGGTTTTGTAGCGTTTTATGATGTCATGAACCGTGGAATGACTTCTTTTGACAATCTCCTATATTTCTCGCACAGACTTTCCAACTTCAGTGTGCTTAATAATCAATTTCCTTAACTCTATGCTCGTTTGGCCCCTTTGCCTTGACATTTTCAATAAATTAAGTTTTTTTCTGCAATAAATGAAAAAACATCAAATCGAGAATGCCGCTGAACAACTACAATATTTTTCATGAAGTTGTCTACAATTTTCATTCAGGGTTGCAATTATTTGGCGCTTTATTGTCAGATGTCCGAGTTTGGCTTGCGCTCTCTTTCTTCCGCAATTTTATTTTTATCTCTAAAAATTTGTCATTATAATTTATGAATTAGCGTTATTTGGTTTGTTTTTAATAGAGCAATAAATTCACTATTAGAAAAACCATCTTTACTTTTTTTGAATTCCTTTTAGTCAAAGTATTTTTGCAAAACAAGATTTTTTTCTATAGCGTCCGAGTTTGGCTTGGAGCGACTGTATATATTTTTTAAGATGATTTTTAATAGTCGCTGTTAAAATAAATGGACTGCTAGTAACTCCAAAAGGCAAACGTTGCATATTCGTTACTTTAAAATCCTCGCTACCTTTTAAATCAAACCAAAGAAATTTTAAATATTTACGATCTTCCTGCGCAATACTAATATTTAAAAACGCCTTCTCAATATCACTACAAAACGCGATTTCATATTTTCGAAATTTAAGTATTACATGCAATTAATCTGGTATTAGATTAGGTCCACTAAATAATAAATCATTTAGAGATTTTTAATTTTTTCCTTTCGAGGAAGCATCAAATACAATTCTAACGCGAGAGGTTTCCTTTTCAGGTCTAATTACAGCTTGATGGGGCATAAAATAACCCGAAAATAAAGAATTATCACTGCATTCTTCTACAATACCATTTTTCAATTGTTCATCAATTATTCTTTTATATTCCTCACAAATATCTTTATTTTTATTTAATTTAATTTTTAAGTTATCAAATCGCCTTTTAGCGGTTTCAAAATTGCAATCTAATTCTTCAGGATTTGACTTCCAAGGTAATTTAGTTTCGTATCTATTACCCCTATAGGTCAAATTATTTTCGAAATTATCAATAAATTTTTTATCCGAAAGCGAGAGATTTTCATATTCATTATTTATACCAATAGAATCCAGTTCCCGAAACAATTTTAAGTCGTTCATTACAGCTACATTTTTCATCACCGCTATATTCTGGGAACAGTTTTGCTCCCCGTAACGCAATAAATTAGCACCTGCAACCACCCATCCGAAAACACTGTTTATGGCAAAAAGCCCCTTTTCGATGAGCACTCTTTCGGGAAGAATACATTCCCAAAACAAGTCGAACCCTAACAAGATATCTATGCTTGATGTTTCGTCATCCCCCTACAAGAGTCAGCCAGCTGCAATTTCCGTTGGGACATAAATTGTACTACATGTTTGTCAACACCGCGTACCAGCGCACCCGATATCCGCGGTATCACAAGGGCTTCGACCCCCTTACAAAAACAAGTGGATTTCTTTCTTAATTGGAATTCCACTACAGGATAGATTTGCTCCGTCGCCTTTTCCATTCCGAAGGAATAAATAGAGCATCAATGGCGAATCGGTTTTAATTTTAATGTGTTAGCAATATTTTCACTTACAAAACTTTTTGAACTACCGCAATCAAGAAGTATTCTTACATTTTGAGAGTTAAATGCTGATTTAATCTCAGCTGTACATGTTTGCAGATAAACATTGTTAAAATAGTTGTTTTTTTGCTCTAAAAGAGAATTACTAATAACTGAAGAATTACATGTTTCATCTTTTTTTGAGTTGCAACTTGAATCAATTTGGTTAGTACTTATTTCAGTGTTGCTAGTTTCATTATTCTTT
This sequence comes from Trichonephila clavata, assembly GCA_019973975.1. Taxonomy (NCBI): domain Eukaryota; kingdom Metazoa; phylum Arthropoda; class Arachnida; order Araneae; family Nephilidae; genus Trichonephila; species Trichonephila clavata. The sequence continues at coordinate 356,188 of BMAO01039163.1, forward strand.
GGATAATTGGTATCGTTATTTCCTAAGCAAATTGAGCTATGGTGATTTTGGCATTTGCATTTGAAACATGGAAATTTATTTGTACGGCATTTTTTACTTACGTGAAAAGACTTAAAACATTTAAAGAAACGATAAGAGATTTTCAGAATTCTGATTTTTTTGTGTGGAGACATTTTACAATTTTGCGAGTCATGTGATTCATTACAAAAAATACACGTAGATTGCATAACATTTAGAGCTGCGGCAGAGGGTGTATTTCTAACAAATTTTTTACTCTCAAATTTTTGATGAGTATAACATGGCATTGGGTTACATTTTTCATTTGTAATTAAAAGAGAAGTTTCACGACACTCTATTTCCTTTCTTAAAAATTTTATGAGATCAGACACATCAATTTTGCAGCCATCTTTTTTCTGTCTGTGAAATTTAAAACGAGCTCACTAGGAATAAGTTTTAAAAGTATTGGTATTAATAAATGACCATAAAAACCCGAAGTAACATTCATCGAATCAAGATTTCTTACAGAAACATCAAGTTCATCATAATTTTCTCAAACCACGGACATTTGAGGAATATTTTACACTTTCTAAATTCAAAATTTTATTCATAAAAGAATTAATTATTACATCTCTTTTACCAAATCGCTCTTTTAAACTTTTAACACAATTTGTATTATTTTCACTAGTGAGTTCAAACCCAGAAACTACATTGGCTGCCTGGCCTATTAAAAGAGATTTTTAGGTATGCAAATTTTTCCCCTTGTGAAAGGGAGTCATTTTTATGAATAGAGCTTTCAAAACTGTTCCAAAAATCTTGCCAGTTTTTTGGATCACCTGCGAATTTTTCGATAGTAAGTTTAGGCAACTTAACTGAATTTTGATTTCTCATTGAATTACTAACTGAAACACTTTCATTTTGGATTAGAGAATTATTTGATTCCCCCAAACTTTCAGTTCTTTTTTCAAGATAGCGCGAAATTCGTTTACATAATCTTAAACATTTTTCCTGATACTCCTCGCTCGCTGTTATTTCTTTTTCCATAGAATCTACAGAAATTAAATTTTCAATTCTTGGGATTTTTGCAAGGTTTTATGAATGGTTAAATAATTGCGTGAGTCCAATCTTTTGGAATTTGACTAGAAGACCAACTGTCATTAAAGGATTTCAGAAGAAGATTTATTGCTTTGATGGGGAGGTGGTTGATTGTTTGGAGAGAAATTTTATCATGCCCTGGACTGCTGTTTTTTTTATGAGATATTGCTATTTTTAATTCTTTTAAAGAGAACGGTTTATTAATATCTTGGCTATTGTCCGGAATAAAAATATTATGGATACTATCATTGTTTTGTTCTGCGTAATATTTTAAAAAACAATTTGCTTGGGATTGTTCGTTTGTTAGTATGATTCGATTATTCTCAATGATGTTAAATGAAGAATAGTTCGAAATTGTTCTATTTTTGATTATCCGGATTATTTTAAAAAGAATTTTAGGAGAAGAGATTTTTTCACATGTCTTGTGCCAAAAGTTTTCTTTACAGGTTTTTATAGTTCGCTTAAGTTTTGCACTTATTTCTTTATATTTTATATATATATATATATATATCCAGTCTTCTTTATTTAAAGTATTTTCTTGCTTTCTTAAGGAGTTTTTTTTTTGCTCTTAAATACCCCATGGAGCTCTTGAATTGATCTGTTTTATTTCTGATTCCTGAGATAAGAGATTTGGGCTTTTCTAATTTCTTCTATAATATCTATATTTTCATTTAAATTTAGCTTTTGTTGAATAAGATTAATAAATTTTTTTTTTTTTCTAAAATTATTTGTTGTTGAGCTGTTTGTTCTTTTGTAATTAATAATAATAGGGAAATGGTCACACACACTTCTAAAATTATCGGTACTTGTGGACCACGACATATCATAATTTAAATTTATTGATGATAATGAAAGATCTATAGATGTAAAAATTCCCGATGAATGGAGATAAGTTGGGCTTTTATCGTTTAATAAAATTAAGTCATTTTTTCGATAATCCAATCAAAAATCTTCTTCCCAGACGTATTTGAATTTTTCGAACCCCATATTTTATGAGATGCGTTGAAATCTCCCAATATTAAGTTATGATTATCTATATATGATGCTATTTTTGATAAACTGTCGTCTTTAAAGTTACCCGGTGGGATGTAAATATTAAAAATTGTGATAGGAACTGTATCTATCTGAACTTTGACTATTAAAGTTTCTAAGTCTTCTCTAATTTCTGAGAATATTTTTACTGCGCTAATATCTTTGTTTAAAACTATCATTAATCCTCCTCCTCTTCTGATTTCTCTATTGATTCGGAATATATTCTTATTGGGAATTGTGAAATTATCATTAGGGTGTAGCCAAGTTTCTTGGATTATTAAAAAATCCTTGCTTTTTGAAAAATCGGCTTGAATAGAATATCTGATCTTTTGTTTTTGATTCCACGTGCGTTCCATTGGATTATATTCATGATTTAAATGGGGGGAAAATGTGAAATACTACGAATTAATTTAAATGTTCAAAAAAAAAAGCTGATTAATATTGATTTTTTTTTAGAGGATATAAGAAATTTTGTATATTTATCTAAATTTTATTTCGTTCTACTATACTTTCTAAATTATTTTCTCTCTTTTCTGATATGTTCTTTAGTCTTTTTGCTTTTTCATTTATTTTTCTATTAATTCGAAAGTCGTCATCTTGTGAAACTGTTATATTGGATGCAATTTTTTTAACGAAGATTCTATTGTGTTCATCAAGGATGAAAATTTTAAATTCGAGTTACCATCACATTTAGTTCTGCCGTAAAACGTTGTACAATTTGTTCAATTTCTTTTCAAATATGTTGTTGTTTTCTTCCAATGTTAATTTTAATTCTTGGAATTTTTTTTCTAGAGTTTCTATTTTCTCAGTTTGTTTACTATAAGTTATGGCCGAGAATGAGGTCTTTTTTTCTTCATAGAACTTTTCGACTGCTTCGTTTCTTGAGATTTGTTGCTTATTTTTAATTTTTAACATTTCGACTTCCTCTTGATATTTTTTACAATTTTTATCGTTAGCTTCATGATTTTCTCCACAACAATACATTTTTTTTGTATTTATTTCTTTACACTCGTTTCCAGAGTGGCTTAGTGAGCATACACGGCATTTAATTGAGCTTCTACAATATTTATTTATGTGACCAAATTTCCAACATTTAGTGCATTGTTTAGGTTTTTCGAAAAAAAAGGCTAGAGTTCTAAACATTTCAAATCCTATTGATACTCTTTCGGGGATCGTGCATCCTATTTGGGTTACTTTAATTGTTTTGATAGGTTTGAATCCAGATTCTGTTTTTTAGTGAACCGTTGAATGTCCAAAATTGCGTAATTGTTATTTTCTAGTTCCGATTTTATGTAATCTATTGTGTATTCCGTGTCAATTCCCTGCAAAATGTAACTAGTACTTAGGCCAATAAAGGATAATCCAGAACTTATTTTAAATCCATTAATTTCTTTAATTTTTAAAGCTTCTTTGGCGGTCACGCAGATATTTGTTTTGATTATGATTTCTGAATTTCTTGTTTTTCTTATACTCTGAATACTTTTCTTAATTGTGAAAGCTCTCATTATTATTTCTTTTAATTTAAGTGGATTACCACTCTGAAAGTTATTTTCCGATTTTAAGAAAATTGTAATATTTGCTCGCGCGGGCTCGTATTTAAATCCAACCTTTCCTCCTCTCTCAAACCTGGCCAACAATTCCATATCAGTTAAATTACATCTATATTTATTTAATGGTAAGCCAGTACTGGTTGTCTCCACCTCCATTTTATTTTCTGGGTGAGAAAAATCACCCATTTTTTCTACCCTACTCCAACACTCTATTTTGAATTAATACATTAACTTGTGTGTAAGTTCTGAAATTAAGAAAAAATTTCTCCAAAGTTAGATGAAAAGTTATACTAAATAACTTTCAAAAAAAGAAAAAAAACTTAATGAGAAACGATCTCACCAATTCAGATCCACTTGAACTCACTCAACCAACAAAGTTTTCTCAAATCACCTTCATCGAACGAATCATGAGATTCAGTAACTCTGTAAAGCAGTCCATATCAACAAAAACTATTCAAGTATCTACTTACATAGTGTTCAGACGCCCTCTGGCGGTTACAAAGAGAATTCGCTAGGGGATTCTTAACATAAGGTGCCAGCTCAGATGTTGTCCTCGTCCCATCCCTCAAAATTACGAGGTCTGTCGCCAATAGCTCTCTTGTTGTTTCACAATGTAACGTAAATTAAAATCACGAATCCGTGACCTTGATCTCTAGGCTACCTCGGTCACATACCATCACCGATACCCATCATATGGGTTTGAAAATTGTTAGTTGAAAAAAAAAATAAATAGAAATTAAATTCTTTTCCTTAAAATGATCATACTTTTTTTTAATTTCTACTCAGTTAAATAACGTCTTTTAAAAGAGTCTCATTATTTTTACAATCTGAGAGTTTATTCATAACAAGACTGTTGGTAGTGGTCTCTATGTGTTTCTCTCTCTCACACACTCTCAATAATAAGACTGCGTTGGTGAAATATATCTTTATTTCTCTTCTTTCTCTGTTGCTCGGGCGTATGTCGAACACTGCGATGGGCACCGTAGTTCTCGCTCTCGCTTCTCCGATCTCCCGCTCACACTCTCACTGAGACTCAACGCTCGTTTTCTTAATACACTTAATCACCGCCAGGCGGTGCCCACTGCGCATGCTCAAACAAAGACACCATCAGACTTCTATAAGATTCCTTTAAGTGATAATCCAGTTTCAAGAAGAAATAGATGGAAAAAAATGGTTTAAGATTCTGAAATATTCGGATCGTTTCACAAAAAAATGACAATAAAATTTCTTTTCAACTAACAAAAATAGTGAGAATGAAAAATAAGTATACATTAAAAAGGAATTTGTAGCAGAATTTTGTATAGTAAACAAAAATTGATCAAATAAAAAACGTATTTTCTTCCCACTCAGTGCAATTTTCAATATTAAAGTTAGGAATCCAATTTAAATGCTGAAACTTTTTGTATTCTGCGCCTTTTTCTATTCAAATACTTTTACTCAGAACATTTAAATTAAGTGATTTGAACAAAATACGTGTTTAATTAATTTTTAAAAAATTCTGTAGTATAAATCCATTGTTGTGTGTGTGGTAATTTAAAAAAATGTTAACTCTCTCTAATAAATTTGTAAAATGAAAACTAAACTAATATTCGGTGTTAATTTTGCTTCTTTAGATTCTTTACACACAAGAAACTTCTGCTCAAATTTTCTCGACATACTATAGAACTGTGAATTACTGGCGTAAGTAAACCTTAATCATAGAAAATGTTTAAAAATAATTCATACAAACTAAAAGAAAAATTATATATTTGCTGGCTTGTATTTGTTTTTAGCTCATTTACTCATGCAGTCTTGTAAAAACAACAAATGAAAACGAAGAAAGAAAATAGCTTTTAATTTTATGTTAAAAAATTCACACATAAAATACCTTCTAATTTCTGAAATTATGACAAATATTTTAAGTTATATGTCAATTTTTTTCTAAATCTGATTCCTCAACTACAGGGAGTAGAAAAATACTGGTGAAAGACTTATCCAGAACCCGGGAACGTAATGAGAGGGGAATTTTTATATTGAAACATATATATTACAAAGTTATATTACAAAAGGAAATAATATTTGCAGAGCCGTAAAAGAAAGAGCTAACTTGATATATCTTAAGTAATTTTCAACACACTTGGAAAAAAATTGGTATCAATGTCAGTGGTTCAAAGAGAACTAAATTATGATATTAATTAGCTATGTAAATAAAGTTTCATGGATTAACTTCTAAAACACACAGAATATTTCTAATACGGAATTCAATATTTTTGCAGAACTAGAGAATATTCTTAGTAGCTAATGTTCCAAATTTCTTTTGAATCCATCATTAGCTCCTGTGATGTTTGGAAGGGGGAAAAACTGTTAGTGAGTGAGTGAGTGAATATTAACGTCCACTGTTCAGCTACACGAGGCTTTTGGGACGGTCCGCGTAATTTTGAACCATGGTCAAGTGACGCGGACGACACCTGAGCTGCACCCCCTCTCCTAACTACCACACCACACCAACGGGAGGACGTTTGAGCTCTCGACAGATTAACGTGCATCGCTCCCTACACGGCGGATGTTTAGTGGTACTAGGATCGAACCCATGACAAACTAGCCATGAGAAAACTGTTAGACCACGAACTTTAGCTGTTTCTCGCAATCAGTTTGTACTCTGCCTTGTCTTTTTCTCGGACCGATATTTATGATTAGGATTAATAAACTAGTATGTGGGTCCCAGAGCAGTGGCGTAGCTAAGTATCCAAAGGTCCTAGGGCCAAAAAAAGAGGACCCTATTTTGGTTGGACTTTGTCAGGTAAAAAAAGTAAAAATATTTGAATATTTGAAATATGCAAAGCTACAATATTTGTTTTCTTTCTTCTTTTTTTGGGGGGGGGGGGGAGGGCCTTGTTTGCTTTTAAATGCAACATTGGGTTTCTTTTTTTTATTTCTAACTTCAGTTTTATAATTTTTGTAATAAATTTCGTATGTGCTCGAGTAATTACTGACATTAAGAGGAAGGCGAAACGTATTGCTACACAACGAAACGTCGTTGGAGAATCCCTGGCTATTTGGGAGGATCGAATTCACCCACCAGAGGACTTAGAGCTATAAAATAATCCACCGAAATATACAGGAAACGATACAAAAAATATGCATGAACTAGAAAATACAATACAATATTATTATAATTTTAAAAAAAACATCTCTGCAAATGAGCGGGACAAAATTACATTAGTCTATTGCAGATGCAAGAAGATTGCGAAATATGGAAACAGGAAACTAGCTTACTCTATAAATCATTGTTATTAAAAATAGAATGTAACACTAAGGGACTGCCTTTTGTGTAGGTTTTTAAAATGTAATAATACGTATGGAAGGTTTTTCATGGAATTTGCAAATAACAGTTTAAAGAAAAAAAAAAGAAAGACACTTAAAACAATATAAATTTTTCTTTTTATAAAGTTTGCAACTCTAAACAAACAACGGAAGGAATTTAAAAATTTACCTACAAGTTCAAAATTACTTTCAACTTTGTCATGATTATAGCAATGTTGTGTGCTTTCTTTTATATTTATATCTTAAATTCGAAAGAAATTATCGGAAGTTCGGCTTGTTTGGTGGTCAGGGTCCAAAAGCCTCCCTCAGCTTGAGGGCCCCGATGCACGGCACCGCCTAGCCCATTGGTAGTTACGCCACTGTTTTAGAGCCAAATATTTCGAAATGTAGGATTTAGGCTCGAATGTATTTAAAAGTATTGGAGGAATTTTTATTAAATTTTGAATTTAAAGGTTTTATGATATGATTTCCAAATATGTGTAAAAATTTTGGAATGTTACAATTCACTTTTTTTATAGCCGTATTAAATAATTCACATTTTTTTTAAAAAAAATTATTAATTATTCGATTAAAAGAACTGTGTGTAGAAAATTTTTTTTGTCTAACATTTTAGAAACTCATTTAGCATTCAGAGACCCAGTTCTTAGAACCACATAATTTTTAAATTTGTACAGAGAATTGTACAAAATTTGGAATATTATTTATATTAATACCAACTGTAAATCTCATTTTGAACTAGAATATTATCTTCAAGCTAATTTTAATTACATTCCTTTGATTTTCAAGCATAAAAGAAAAATTATGAACAGTTTTTTCCACTGTGAAACCCCCATCCATAAAGGGCTCAAATGTATGAATGTATTTTAGATTTTTTTTAGGTAGCAAAAAATTGAAAACCATGCAATAATCATTTCCAATGTCATTCTCGTCATTGCTTGTGGCATATCTAGAAGAATGAAACTCTTAAGGTCTATTTCCATGAATTGTAGCTGAAATCACTTCTTATACCCTCAAGAAAAAGCACTTATCACCAATTCTTCAACTTTACTTCTGAATCAATAAAGGCTACTTTCAAGGGATAAGTTATCAGTCGTTTCGTTTAAGCAGTAGGCACCACGTGAAGGCGACTGAAATCACCACCCACCCTTTGCCACCAGGGTGAAATGGATGGTGACCATCTCAGGCACTGTTCTATTGTTATAAAGTTTTTTGTAGACAACTCTGGCAAATTTTAATTCTTTATATGCTTCATCATCATTTTATTGGGCTGCTCATCAACTAATGGCAGAGAGGCCGAAGATGATTGTAGGATAAAAAAAACTTCCACTAATTTCCCGTATAAATGTTACTCACTATATTCCGCGATCTTGGACCATTTTGACAAGTCTACAACTTCCGTAAGTTAAGAATTCAAAGAGTATCATCAAAGACCACACCTATTACTCCTAATATGGCTTAAAATTTGATGTATTGATCAGATAACGAGTTCGGCACTTGAGCTGGCTTCCTCCTCTCCACTTCCGCCTGCGCGATGACATTGATCCTCACCAAATGTAACAACTGCACACGTTGACAATTAGGAAACAAAATGCACTTTTACTTGAAGTGTCCTCTACTCACATCTTATCTAACATGGTTCCTATTAAATGTTGCCTTTATAGCAGTGGTTCTTAAACTGTGGCCAGCAGACCCATGGGGGTTCGCGAAGTCTCTCATGTATCGTTGAGATTTCCCTATTTTACAGACTCTGAAAGGCCTCGTGGAAAAATTTAAATTTGTGCCATACTAGACAAGATTACTAAATATTGTCCTCAATGAAGAAACTCTACTAGAACTTGTATTTTGATCAAGTATATTAAGTCTGGGAGAGATGTTCTCAAAATCCCGGAGGTCCACAATGTCACCCTGATACACAAAGGGGGACCGCGGTGATTGAAAGTTTAAGAATCGCTGCTTTATAGGAACCGCGGGACAAAGCTTGGAGAAAGCTTTGTAATAGAAAAGAAGTAAAACAAAAGAAAAACGTTTTCATCACGTATTCTAAATATCTCTCTAATTGACAGTGCTTCCTTGGTCTTCGAATTGTATATTGGCTTTTATTCTATTAAAATTCATGTGCAGTTATTATTGATAATATCTAATTTTAGATTGAAAAAATAATGAATTTATTCCTTGGTGGCAAAAATGATTAAAATTTATAGTTTATCTGTTAGTTGGCAACGCTTCTATCTTGAGGAGATGAAATGTAATGTTATGATTTTTAACCAAGGAGGATAGCCAACTCTATCCTCCTTGTTGCCAACTTCTATCCTCCTTGCGGTTTATGGCAATTTTATTTGTTTAATGGTTTTTAATTTTGAATATCCTGAAATGTTAGTGAATCTCTAGAAAAAGTTATTATATCTAACTATCAAGATGGAGTTGTGATGATTTTGTGCAATATGGACTATACGGACTTTTTGTCAATATCTCGTTGACTTTTTTTGAATTTATTTAGGATCTTGTGCCCAAAATGTTCCATTGTGGAGCGGGGCCTTAACTATTTATGTCCTCATGTTTAGGAAAAGTAAGAAACCTTCGGGAAAAGTGTTTCCCGTACGTGTTACAACGATGGATGCAGAATTAGAATTTGATTTGGATTTGAAAGCTACAGGAAGAGATCTTTTTGATTTAGTGTGTAGAACGATTGGGCTTCGAGAAGTATGGTATTTTGGCTTGCAATATGTAGATTCTGAAGGTTTTGTCGCTTGGTTAAAACTAGATAAAAAGGTAAGAGACCAGGATATCCGTAAAAAACTTCCTGTGCCATTTTTATTTCTTGCAAAATTTTATCCAGAAGACTTATCAGAAGAATTAGTCCAAGAAATTACTCAGCATCTATTCTTTTTGCAAGTCAAACAAGCTGTTCTTAATATGTCCATTTACTGCCCTCCTGAGGCATCAGTATTACTTGCTTCCTATGCTGTGCAGGCCAAATATGGTGATTATGATGAAGCTACATATAAGCCTGGCATGTTAGCAAATGAGGATCTCTTACCTCAGCGTGTAATAGACCAGTATCAAATGACACCTGAAATGTGGGAAGAAAGGATTAAAATTTGGTATGCAGATCACCGTAATATGACTCGTGATGAAGCAGAAATGGAGTACTTGAAAATTGCCCAGGACCTTGATATGTACGGAGTAAACTATTTTCCAATTTGTAATAAAAAAGAAAGTGAGCTATGGCTTGGAGTAACTGCTCTTGGTTTAAATATATATGAAAAAACTAATAAATTGTCTCCCAAAATTACTTTCCCATGGAATGAAATCCGAAATATATCATTTGATAATAAAAAGTTCACAATAAAACTTGTTGACAGGACTTCACCCTCTTTTCAGTTTTATTCATCAAAAATTAGAATGAATAAGTTAATATTAGATTTATGTATAGGCAATCATGATCTTTTCATGCGTCGACGTAAACCTGATTCAATGGAAATTCAACAGATGAAAGCACAAGCCAAAGAAGTTCTTGTACGTAGGCAGATTGAACGTAATAAGTTATCTCGAGAGAAACAGCTTAGAGAAGAAATTGAAAGGGAAAAAGCTGATCTGGAGCAAAGGATGCTGCAATATCAGGAAGAAGCAAGAGTAGCTTTGGAAGCTCTTCGTAGATCTGAAGAAACAGCCGAACTTTTAGCTGAAAAAGCTAGGATAGCTGAAGAAGAGGCTATGTTGCTTACTCAGAAAGCATCAGATGCTGAGGCAGAGATACAGAGAGTCAAAATAAGTGCCATAAAGACTGAAGAAGAAAAGAAGTTAATGGAAAGAAAAGCACATGAAGCAGAATTGTTAGCCACCAGAATGGTACAGGAGTCAGAGCGAAGAGCCAAAGAAGCTGAAAAGTTAAAAGAAGAGCTTATAAAAGCGCAGATGTCTGAAAAAGATGCCAAAGAAAAGCTGCATGAAATATTTAAAAATAATTATTCTAAAACATATTTATCAAATTCTCAAGTTGATGTCATAAATGTTGTGCCAAGACAGTATCCTGAACTTCAATTGGAACCTACTATCAATACTGGAAATAATTCTGCAACATATGATCTTATTGGTGATCATGAAATGGAAAAATTAACTCTTGAAATAGAAAAAGAACGTGTGGAGTATTTAGAAAAAAGCAAACATTTGCAAGAACAGTTATTAGAACTCAAAACTGAAATAGAGGGTTTAAAAGTTGAAGACAATATTACTTCCCTTGATCACATATATGAAGATAATGCTGATCGTGGAGAAAATAAATACTCGACTTTAAGAAGAACAAAATCTGGATCTACTAAAACTCGAGTAGCCTTCTTTGAAGAGCTTTAGTTCATATATTCTTAGAGATAATCAAATATGCTTCAGATAAAAGTAATAGTTCGTAATATATATATTTTCTGCACCAGATGTTGCTACTCTGGAGGTATGAGACATGCTTATGAACATAAATTCTAAAAAGTATTTACACTCATAGCTTTTTATCTCATCCATGTGATATATACATTTTAATTTTCAGATATTATCTAGGCAGCAAATGTTTACTTGTTACGTAGGAATGTATGACACCTGTTTTAAATATAAGCAATATTATATTTCTTCACAGTGTGATTCGTTGGAAATGTAATTCTGGATGACAGAATATTTTATATTTTTAAGGTTTTAGATTAAGCAATTTAAGAAAAGAGTTTAACATAATATATCCAAAACACACACAGATATATGTGTAAGAATTGATAGTAAGTAGAACTGTTTAAAAACTTAAGGAAATTTAGTCATTAAAATGTTAATAGAAACCCTTTCATCTTTTGAACAATATTGTGCCTGCCTAAATAGAGGAAGGAGTTATTGTATCTTATTTTCTAAGTCTTATTTGGAGAGCAAAAATATAGCTGTAAACCATAGATATTCTCAATAGGGAACTTTTGTTCCTAGATTTTGAGCTATGAGCCGAGCTAAAAAAAATGAAAAGTGTTTAAAGGCATATATTTGTTGTAATATGTGTTGTTTCTTGTAATTTGTTTTGTTGAAGTCTAGTTTGATGTTGACAAAGAATTCTAGCATAATTAAAAAAAGTAAGTTTTCATAAGTGACTTGTTTAAACAGTTATAAATATTAATAAATGAAGAGTGCCATTTAGTAATACAATTATTCAATATATATATATCAATCATTAGGTTTATGTATCATATATATATTCAGATAAATGAATATTATTTTCTTAATGAAAATGAACTGTTGTGCCTGATCTTTTCTTGGAAATTTTATTCCTAGAAAGCATAAATATTTTAGATTTTTAATCAATGTGCTTGTTAATAGTGTAAAATTTGTTAATGCTTTATTTCTTTTATCTGACTTCTGACATTACATCAGAAAAGATTTTAAAAATATTTTAAACGTAAATCTTTTTTGTGTACAGTATTGCAAAGTATCCGTATTTTACTTCTAAAAATTTAAGCATTTCGAGATATATGCTGTCTTTGTGTTGTTGTATTGTACATAAAAATGTGTAGATCTTGACATTCAAATTTGAAAATACCTGTTAAAAACTAAAATTTATGCAAATAAATTAATGAATAGATTTGGGAATTAACTTTATCCTGTTGACACATGATCATGTAAATCATAACTATTTATTTATACATGTATTTATATGAATAATTCTTGTAGTCTGAATAGCATAATTAGTGAATAAATAATTTGAACAATTTGTCAGATATTGATCTATTACAAAATTCAAACTTAAATGTATGTTATCTATCTTTTTGTTATTTTTATTCAAATATATTTAACCTGCATTATGTTAAGTTCAGTTCTATGTAAGTTCTCGTACTTTTTAAAAACAAAACTACTAACTTATTTACAGTGCTGGTTTTAGTTTAGATTCTTGTAATCTTATTGCTTAATTTGTGGTCTCAAATATTTATTTGTATTTGGTTTAGTGATATAAAATGTATCAAAGTTGTAATAAGCATAGAGAAAAAATATATTTTTTTTTTTGCAGTAGTAAAAACTGTTTTGGGATCAATAGTGCTTATTAATTAATATCTTGTCTTTGAAGGAGTCATTATTTATAAGTTACATGCTAAAAAGCAGTTTACTATAGTGTAATAAAAAATAGCTCTGTAAATTAATATTGGTAGAAAATTAAATCAGTTATATATTTTTATATGATTGAGATGAAATTAGAAGTTCAGCATTTATAAATTATTTTTTGTTATTATTTATATATTTTGAATAATTTTTTTCTGTATTACAATGAAAATGTTTGGAGTATGATGTATAATTTATTTAAAATCAAAATGTGTTTTGAAAATGCTTAATTTTTTTTTGTTTGAGATTATATATTTTCTCTATTATATATCTATAGCAAATTTTTGCTAACAATCAATGTTTCTGTTCTGGATATGCTTCTCTACCAATCTTTTATGTCTGAAAAAGTTGTCTATGATCAATTCACGATTAAAATATTTTGGTACTTTTCCATTTCGTCAGTGCAAATCTCATCAAGCAGACTTTATTGGTAGCAACACACAATGTACGTAAAAAAAAATGTTCTCATTGGTTTTTCATTATTTTTTTTGTACTATGAAAAATATGTTACTGATAAGAAAAGACTGTGATATGTTTGAAAATGTGGTGGTAAAAGGTTACCAGCAGGAATATTTCATTTGGCGATTGTATCATTTTTGGTGACTTTAATGCCTGCACCAGTAAAATGGAAAAGTACCAAATATTTCTTATTTTTATAGTACGGAAAGCTTTTGGCTACATAACCATTTATTTCATTTCATATTAATAAAATGAAATTTTTTAATGTTTCTTTTTCAAAAATTCTTGTCTTGGAATTTTTAAAAATCGAAAGTGAGCTATAATTGTTACAGAAGTATGGAAAAGCAAAATTTTTACGATATTTATTTTTTGTAATTTAAATTTTTCAAAATTTTTTTAGGGGGGTGGGGTATGCATATACATTTTTCGAACCTTAAAAATGTTTAAAAGAAACTAGAGCATAGGAAAATTCATAAAAATTTTGATGTTTCTGTATGGTTTTCTGTAAAAACCTTATATTATCTATAAAGTCTTCAATAGCTGCCATTCATTTTATTTGAGACATGTAAAGGTATCTTATTAGAAGCATAAAACAGTTTACTCATGCACATTGGACTCAGACAATATTGATTATTGACTGATCGCATATTAAGTTGTTCAATTCACACTTAGTTAGTATAAAAATAGGTTTCATATTTAAAGTGCATGAACTCTTATCTTCAAAATATGTAGTGGTATTATGTGTTTTCTATTAAATTGTAATTTGAAAGATATAATTGGTCATTGTTCAATACTTTCAATATAAATATATATCATAATTTTTGTGCTTTTAGCATAATGTGTAAATTTTTCAGTCTTGGGGCCGTGGGTAGCTTAGTGGTTAGAGCATCAGATTCCAGGCCGGAAGGCCTGGGTTCGATGCCCGATGCCACCAAATATCCGCCGAGTACACACTGAGAACACATTTGTTAAATCAGTGGGTCTGAATGGTGTCGCCATCTATCGTGTTGTGTGAGCAAAATCGTACTGTCACCTTCATGAGGGCTCTAAGCTTAGGCTAACGACAGGCGTAGATCTAGCTCTTTTGCCGTGATGAATTTTGTGGGCCTCAATCTGACAACATCACACAGGTGACATAAGTAAAAACAACACTTTTCAGTCTTTCATTAAGATTTTGTACAGATCATAGATTTTTTGATCAGCAAAATTTTTGTCGTCCACCAACTATTTTTTTCCAAAATGCTCATGTTTATCACTTTATATTCACATTGACTTGGAAATAAATAACTATAGTATTCACTGGTATTAAGTTTTAAAAAAATTCATGGGGGGGGGGGGCAGTTTGACCACCTTTTCAGTATAACATATTTTTTTTAACTATTGGTTCCTAACTAATTTGTAGGCACAGTTCCATTTAGCATTTATATTTTTTTCTGTGTTACAACTTTCTAGAACTGATTTTGTGCTTTGTGCATATTTGTATTTTTTTCACTTCATACAACCAAACAATTTATTTTGATTGTTTGTTTATTGTATTGTCTAACAGCGGAAAAATATACTTTCAAATGTATAAAGGATATTATAAGAACAAATGAAAATTTTTACTGCATCTAAAAAAGTGAAAAATATGCATTTTGCGACATGTACAATTTTTATGTTGGCAGGTATGATATTGCCCACATTATGTGAAAACTGCAAAGCACTATGCAAATAAGAAGTCAAGAAGCAGTTGTTCAAAGTTGAATTAATTTTTTCCTGGACGATGTTCAGTCAAATATAATATGTGCTGAAGTACTGCTTATATCTTTCCTTTTACAACGATGTTTCTTTGACTGAGATTATTCATGTGTGTCTTCTTTTCCTAAAATATTTCCTAAGTTTGATATTGCCCATCTGTATAGATGTAGAAAGAACTAAAACATAGCATACTAGCTTCTAGTAGGAAAGGGCATATAATTAAATGCATTAAAGGGAGTCTTTTTGTTGTTGCATCTGATGGTAGTAACAATACAGAATACACAATTATATCCTATTGTGGTCACTTACTTTTATCATGCTAAATTTATATTTCAAAGTGGTCCTTTAAAAATTCAAAATTTGAGAATTCCTCTGGAAGAAATGGATGAATTTAAAAAAAAAACAATGTGAACATTGTTACATTTATAGCAGATCATGCTGCAGTAATGCTTGGGGGGATGAAGTTTATTCATTTAAAGAAAGAAATCATTAAGAATTTTATTTTAGGTTGCTTATGTCATTTAATACATTCAGTATCAGTTTGGTATCAGAAAAGGCTGCTGTTTCTTTACCTTTTGAAAAGAGATGAAATGTTCAAAAAAATTCCCGTTTTTGTAAATACTGGTTGAGTCAGAAAGTAACTAAACTGTTTTCACATTTCCTTTGCATCGAAAGCAATATTTTGCTAATATAAAATAATGCAAGCATTTATTTATAAACTACATTGATAGGGGAAGAAATGCTGTGTTAGGTTACAAGTAGTGAAACTCATTTTCAAATATTTTTTATACTATTAAATCTTTAGATATCTAATTTTACTATTTGTTTTTTTGAATTATAGTTATATATCTGCCTTTAAGTTTTTAATGAGGTAAATAAGTTCTCAAAGAAATTGTGTGTGTGTATTTCTTTGTGAATCAATATTAATTTATTTATTAACTTGCAAAAGATTGTAAAGTACATATGGATTTTAGCAGGTCATATTTTCCTGGAAATCTTCAGCGCCAAAAGACAATGTGAGTACTTTTTGTATTCTATTTCTGTTTTATTCATTCGTCTCTTATTTTGCAATTTGGAGGAGAAATCAAATTTCCATAAACTGTTCTACTTTGAACAGAAATAGCTGAATTTTTCTAAAATTTTAATAAAATTGATTTATTGAATAGCTGTTTTGTGTTATACAATTACTGGAATTTAAATTATTATTTCTAACAATTAAGTTGTTATTGGCGTGTCCATGATGTGCAGATTAATAATAAAAAAAAGAAGCTTTAGAATTGTGCTCTGAAGCTGGCAACCTCAACAACTTTATCAGAGAAGATCAAATCTTCTGGGATGATCTTGAAAAGCCTGGCTTGAATTGCTGGGCAGCTGAGGAAATGTTGTGGAGACAGTTGAACATTAGGGCAGTTTGGGCAGTGATTTGTGTAACTTTGTCCAGAATTTGAGACTTTCATTCTTTTTACTTGCTTTGTTCTAAGTCTAGTTATTATTGATGCTATTGTATGGTTGCTATTTAGAGCTGGGATGGAATATTTAAAATTATTTTTGAATAGCCTACGGCTGGCAACTGCATTGGCGTCGATGAGGGTCGTGAGGTTAGATGATTGAGGGCAAGATCTGGATTCTTTGGCAAGTCCATCAGTTTTCTCATTACCGAAGATATTTACATGGGCTGGTATCCATTGCAGCATGCAGGATCTCTTCTGTGTGATAATTTTGTGGCTGATATGGCACTTGCCCTTCTGGATGGCTTGCAGCGCAGATCTTGAGTCTGTGAAGATGACAATGCTACTGGATTCTTGGAATCTTTTATAAAGGAAAATCTCCAATGCACTCTTGATAACAATGAATTCACATGTGTAGTTGGATGCGATTTTCCCTACTTGAATTTTATGGCACTCATGCTCTGTTTGGAGAAATAAAGAAGACACCTGCACCTCCTCTATCAAGATTCGAGTCGGATGAGCCGTCAGTGTAGGCGATTGCCAGATTTTGTTTGGGTGATAAGTTCTTTGAAATTAAGTTATTTTATCTCCATTATTAAATTATAGTTAGATTTTGCAATAAAATGACTAATATTGGAATTAATTTCATTGTATGGACATTTTGGCCAATTAGTCATTGAAAGATTATCAAACTCTTAAAATTATGGCTTTTGGCTCTGTTCATAACTAAGTCATTAAGCTGTACTTTATCTAAATTATGAACACCAGAAAGAAGAGGCTGGGCCTTTGAGATCCAGGTCATTCAGTTACTAAACCCCACTTTTGAACAATTATTAATCACATTACTGAAAGAAAATGCAAATAATAAGAAATAAAAATACTTAATATGGACTTAATTGAATCCATTGTCTATTAAAATAAAGGTTCAGTAGCTGGATAATATATATATTACTTTTTTGGGTTTGAAATGAAAAAAAAAAAAAAACATGACCAAAAGATGTGCTTGTGCTAACTGTCAGAATGAAGATTTGGAAAACATTGTTAACATATTTATATAGAAATATTAAATGATTCAGCAATTAGTCATGAAGTTTTCTGGTTTTAATTCCAATCAGAAAATGTGGTAATGAAAAAGCATAGAAGGGTGGTATATATGCGAAGACAGCAAAAAAAAAATCTGCATGTTTAAATTGAGGTTGTGTTTGACTCGCACGGAAATTCTGTTTAATAGCCATTGAGAAAATTAAAACCCTTCAGTATTTTCAACTGAATTTCTGTTATTGCATATATTTTCAAAATTTATTTCATTTGCTGTATAAAAGCCTTACTCATTGAAATTCCTAAAAAATTAAAATGAATACTTTTAAAATTTTTTCTTATATCGTGAATATAAAAAAACCACGAGGAATTATGAAATTCTTTCGTTTTTTTATCTGTATAAATCACAGAACTTTTTAAAATTGGTATTAAAATATTGAGAATACTTCACTGTTTACTATGATGTGAAGT
Organism: Trichonephila clavata; assembly: GCA_019973975.1. Taxonomy (NCBI): domain Eukaryota; kingdom Metazoa; phylum Arthropoda; class Arachnida; order Araneae; family Nephilidae; genus Trichonephila; species Trichonephila clavata. The sequence goes on from BMAO01039163.1 coordinate 374,429, forward strand.
TTTCTGAATGTCCTCCTCCCTAATGTAATATTGATTTAATTTTTAAGTCTGACTCACACACACCTTGTCACTTAGGTAAGATACAGGTAGTGTACGTGAGAACAGTTGAAAAATGTTATTGAATTCAATACCAAACAGTAAACAAGTAGGAAATAACTCCTGCTTATTAGCAGCTCATTTGTTTAAGTAGTACATAGGTTTTTTTGTGTACTGATGAAGAAACTAAATGGTTGAAAGATACTATTATACAATGAGGCAGAATAGGAATTCATAATGTAATATCAAGATAGAAAGTCAGGAAGGATGCTTTCTTGCGATTGAAATATCCTAAATAGAAATTTCTTCGTGATTTAATATTAATAATTTTACATTTAGGTCTAGCAAATTCCATTACATAATGAATATCCCATTCTCATCGTGTAGTTGTTGTCACCTGTTCTCTGTAATATTAATTTAATAAGTGTTTCTTTTATTATAATAATTCAACAAATTAATGGCAACCAATTACAATGACTTAATTATGTGCAGATCTTGCTCACATTGAAGATAGAAGCCATTCTTAAATATAGAATGAAATGGGTGTAATTAAATTGAATTATTTTATTCTTTTAGCATATATGAAAGAATTTTATTGCATTCATTTAAAATTTTCTTTCTCTCTATATTTAATTTTTTGAATTTCGTTTGAAATATAAGTTGAGGTATATTTTGTTAAAAATATATTTAATGGTTTAAGTACACGAAAATTCGCAGTAAATGCATAGAGCACTCACTTTTTAAGCATGCTTTTAGCATCAAAATTGTTAAAAAATGTGACAGCGTTTCATGTGGATATACATTTATGTTTTTTTTAAAAAATAAAAGTCAAAAAAAGATTAACTAGCTGTAGAAAAGGGAAACTAAAGTTATTTAAATTTTTAGATGAGTCCCATTGTTTGATGATTATCTGAATTTTCAACAAATTTTTCAATACTTTCTTGTGGTTATTCACTTAGTCATTTTCTAGTTAGATTGGAGTCTCACTATATGTAAAACTATCTGCTTTTATTCATCTGGATTATCATTTGTTTTTTGTGTAATTGTTGACTTCTGTATTGTCTGTTTCATATTTTTAACGTCTTTACTCTTGGGAATTTTTACATATTTGAAAAATTCATTACAATAAGCAAAATTAACTCCTGCATTTTGACATGAGGAGGAAGGTTAATGTTAGTAAATATACATATGACTTTTTGCTATAAAAAAACTTATACGAGTCATTAATTGAACAATACATAATTAATGTAAAACAAATGCACTGAAGTGAAAACATACTAGTTGTTTAAAAAGCTCTAAGTAGGTAATAAAAGCACCAATCTAATTAATATTTGTGTTTTATTTGGATGCTTGTTTATATTTTCAACACTGGTTCTCCATTTTAAACACATGCCTGAAAACCTCTTTAATATTCAAATTTGTCTTTCTTTATATGATAGTATTTTTATTACTGGATCAAAGGTTCTTAAAACTAATCTATCATCTTTTGTATGAGTTATTTGACAGTATCAGTGAAGTGAAGCATAACAGTGAAAAAGATTAATCACACACATCACTATTGTTTGTGTGTGAAACATTTCTGAAAACAGGATCAAGACATCTGCATTATGTCAATCTGTGCAGAACTGTAAAATAGCCTTTCTTCCATACCCAGTTAGTGAGATTGCTTTCATTATGGGAAGTTCTAAGTAAGAAACTTTATAATCTTCAAAAAAAGTTGGATTTAGGAAGCAAAATTTCTTAAGTAATAGTGTCTGGATTTTTAATTGATAATATTTATGTATATTAAAATATTAATTTTTGTGTTAACATTTTTTTTATAATGTCAGTTTTCTGAAGTACTTTTTTTTTGCTTTATAAAGTGCAGTCAGTGATTATTTGAAAAGCACTATTTACAATTTTGTCTCATATTTTACAAGTAATCATGCATATTGATTTTAAGATAGGAACTGTTTATCTAGCACTTCAGTTATTTAATTTATTGCAATGTTTCATAAAATCTTTTTCTGTTTTTTTAAAAAACTACTTGTAAATCGATTGAATTCAGTAATTTTAAATCATGGCTTGTGCATTTTTTGTAGAATCAACAAATATAAAAATGTATAAATTTTCTTTTTCAAAAAATGAAATTTTTTTTTAAAATCTTCCAATTTTTCTGAGATAAAATTTGCCAGAAGCATAAAAATTTGTTGAAAAATTTTTTAGTTTTGAAATCAAACAAAAGAAAATCTGGCAGTTGGGAAAAAACTTATATATGCAAAAAGAAAAGAAAAAAAGTTGTGTAAACCATAATTTTGTTATGTAAAAGTCAGATTAATGCGCAACAGCTGCTATTAAAGTCCAGAACTTTGATGTTTTTTATACTTATCTTTAAGTATAAGGAATTCATATATATTTTTTTGCAATAAAGGAATTTATATATGTGTTTTGCCATGAAAAAAACCACATTTCTTACATTTTAATTGAAATGTGTATTTTAAAAAGTTGTTTCCTTACTTTCATGAAGAGAATTATGAATTTCTGCATTTTTCTGAACTGTAGAAATCAAACACACACGCACATGAATCATCCTAAAATTTTAAAAATGTTGAGTGTCTATAGCTTACTATGAAGCATTCTCAATTTCGACAACAAGTTAGATTATTTTTATGATTTAATGTTTATTTTTTAAATACTTTTTGTTTGATATTGCATTTTTATTTTTTATTGATGAAAATAACTGTAGTAATACACAGACAATTAAGTAACTATTGTAGGAAAGCAAATATGTAAATGTCAGAACAATATTCATAGTATATTTCTCACATATTTATCTGGAGATGTTTGAGAACTCTGTAATTTTCTGGTTGATTGTTCTCTAACAGTACTAAATTTTAATTTCAGAATTCAGTGTAATTTTATGCAAAGCTGTTTTAAAGAAAGGAGTTTCTCCATCTTAATTGATACTATTGATCGATGCATTCATAATACATGTTATAAATGCATCAAGATGTTAAATGAATAATTCTGCGCAGGTATCGGGTTGTGTTCTTAAGTTATCAATAATGTTTCTGATGGTGTCGAATTTTATTTTCATAGAACATATTTGAAAGTATTGCAACTTTGTAATTTGTAACATTTCAAAGTTTATTTCTTTCAATAGATTTATTTAAATCTATCAGATGTTTTCTATTTTTTAAAAATGAAAAATTGCTTTTTTTATTTAGGTTTTGTATTTTCATGACATGTAATTTATTAAAAAAACATTTCTGTGAATTTGTTTACACAGTATTCTTTTCATCATTGAAGAAGTTTTTTTGTATTAATTTATTATTGGATCCAATATTAAGTACATGGATTCAAAATTCTGCATTTTGAAGAAATTTGTGTTCGTTCTGCAATTGTTTTTTAGATGAGTTTTAACTTACTAATGTATGTCTTAAACAAGAATTAAATTTTACTACTCATGTCAACATTTTTCAAATCTCTTTTCTTACTTTTTCTGTTAATTTATTTTATAAATTATTTAACTATTTAATTAATACTAAAACATCAGAAGAAAGAGAATTAAAAAAGACTTAGAATTATTTGAGCTTGTGCACCTCTCTGAAAAAAGATTGAATAAATAAAAACATTTAATTGCACTTAAGAAGTGCCTGATCTAAAATTTTGATATAAAACCAAATGGCTTTTGAAGGGGGAAAAATATTTGTCTTTTAGTGAGTAATTTTTTTTTTGTACATGAACGCTTGAGATCAATTTTCTTGTTTAGACATGTTACCCTCTAATATCTGGTTATATTCAACTCTGTGTGATTAAACCTATACATTGTATATAAAGCCTTAAGTTGCTTTTTGGATTTTACTTTACTTAAATATAGTTGAGCACTTTTTCTTGTCTGGCATTTTTATTTTTTCTCCAATTCACATGTATATTTGTTTTGTACCTGCCCATTTAGTTTGTTGAATGTATTAAGCTGCTTATGATTTCTTATAGAAAACTTTGCTATTTTATAAATTAAAAATTGAAATTATAAATTTTTTATAGTATAAAAATTTGTATGTCTTATGAAAATTCAGTTTTGAAATAAAATGTGAACTCTTCACTATATATTTATTTCTTTTTCAAAAACTGAATCAAATTTTCTTCCTTTAATTTTTGTTCATGTCAAGAAATTTTTCTAAAATTAAGTTAGTTTCGTTTATTGTTTTACATAGGCTCTTTTTATTTATCACTAATTAGAACCTTTGATTAATCAGTTTACATAAGAAAAATAGATATAGAAACAAAATTTTACTCAAAATTATAAAATTTAAAAAAATTTTCTTTTGAAAATGTAATGAAAAGTTATGTTTTAGTAGGTAATTAGAACATGATTTCATTCTGATCTCCTTTGAACTTCGTTTCATTAAACTTATTGTTTTAAAACCTTTCCTTTCTACTTTATTATTAGGTATGCACATTTTGAAAGCAATTAACTGTTGTATTGAATGTATATAATAGATTGTTAGATATAGAGGAACAAAAGTGTTTTCTGTGCTAAGTAAAATTAAATTTACACTGTTTATTTCATTAAAAAAATTGTATTTATTTGTATTTGATTTATGTGTTATCCTCTGCGAAGACTGATTGTATTAACCGAGTGGCCATGGTTGTGAATTAGTGACCTTCATTGTCGAGTCCTGGTGTTGCTGATGATTCACCCTATAAAGGGGCCGATGTACGTTAAATCTGTTGATGCTTGAGGTTCTCTCATTGGTATGGTATGGGAGTGGGGTTCTTCTTTAGGTGTCACTCTCATCACTGGACTGAGGTTCAAAATTACAAGGCCCTTCACCAATAGTCCATGCTCACCTTCAAAGTGTGAGGTTAGTAAAAAATCAGACCTCTTCTAAGACTTGAATTTGCTTACAATCCCGTGTGTTCAGAAATAAAATGACCTGACTCTGTGTGTCAAAAAGTTATACCTTTCTAATTTAACAATGGATGTTATCTTTGTTATATAATTGCTTGCTAGAATGTTTATTTTTCTGAGAAGATGACATATATGAGGGATTCTAAGATTATTTAAAGTGGATTGTAAAAATTTGATGTATCTTGATATTATATATTTTTGATAGTGAATACAATTCATGCAAATGTGTTGTAATGTATGTTTTTAACTTTTCTGATCTAGAATGTAGATATTTGAGACTGGATTTTATGCACTTGTAGAATAAACTAAGATATTGTGATAAAATTCTACGCTGAACTTTATTTCTGATGGTGCTTTTATTGCTTGTATGTTTTGTATATTTACATGAATAATGTATCAATCTTCTGTTTGCATTTTCAGTATTTTATGTTAAATCAGGCCTTAAATGTTAAATGAGTTTTGGAGAGTGTGACTGAAATTTCAAATATAATTATTGCACAATTTATGAAATTTGTAACAGAGAGGTGTTTTACTAACATTTCGACCCAGTTATTTGATAAACTTCTAAAATTTAGTGTAAAAATCATAAGGTGCAGAAAAGAACTTAATGATTCACAAATATTGTAATCGATTGGTGTAAAAATAAGCTATGTAGCTATAATCTGTAACTACATTACTAATAACTAACTAATCTATGCTATAGAAGTATTTGATTAAATTAGTATGTATTATGAATTTGGGGAGAGAGCGAATCTTTTCTATATATACTTCCTAGGCCCTCAAATGTTGCTTTCTGAAATTTTTCAAAATTTAGCTGAAGGGAACCATTGCATTTTTTTGTTTCTGAATTTTTGACACTCTTATTTATCAGCAATGTTTCCTATGTGTAATTCATGTGAATATAGATTTCACTAGTAAATTACTATATGTTTTGACAAAACTTTATCTACAAGTCAGCTAAATCTATATGTATTTGATTTTTTCCCTCCTCTCTAAACATGCTTATGGCAGCTGTAATATGTTTGATATATTCTTAACTTTTTAATATGTTTTCAGTTGTGTGATGGCTGTTTTGATTTAAAGAAATGTGTAAACAATTTCTTTAGTAGCATTAATAATAGCTTTTTATTTTTATAAATATGGTTAATACGGTAAGATCAATATAAATTAATAATCAAATAGCTTTATCCTCTTAATTGAGGATTCATAATTTTAATCTTGTTAAATCATAAATTGTGTAATATATGGTATTTAAATGTGAAAAAGTTGATCCTCGGATTATTGCCATTAAGAAGAATGGACATTTTTTTGTAGATATTCCAGATCATCAGCTGATATAAAAATTTTAATTTTATGTTTTGTTCTCTCTAACTCTTTGAGACTTAAGGCCTTAATATGCTTTAAAAAAACCTGTTTAGTGATGTCAAATTCATTAACTCTGTTCTTAGAATTCTCTTTTAGGTTGTACTTCTTTTCTTAAAAGCAAAGTGGTACAAGTTTTACAAATTTTTGGTTTTTGTTTAAGGCTTTGTGTAATTTTTTCTCAACTTTAGAAGTTAACTTTTTACTTATTTTTTAAAAAAAAAATAGACATAATTTAAAAAAAATAATGTAATGATTATTGATGATGATTGCTTGATTTTAAGAAAAAGCTACTGAAATGAATTTGAAATTTTTATTTTTATTTAGCTATCTAGGTGTTTACATATCCATATTTGAAAAGGTGTGTTTGATTATTTTATTTGTTAAATTGCGTTTTTCTCTCAGTTCTGTTTTTTTTTTTTGCATTAATTATATTTGTAAAAGCTTGTTCAAGAAGCATATTACTAAGCTCAACAGTAAACCAAAATATTTAAACTTTCAATATCTTTCAAATGTTTAATTTTTAAAAAGCCCTTGTTGCAACTTTGAAACATTACAGAAGGCCTTAAATTTTTTATATTGAACTTTCAAAGTTTAATTTTGGAACTGTTATTTTCCCCTTTGTAATGTTTACAATGCGGCTCAATTTTAAACTCAGGACAATAATTAAAAATGGTATCCATTGTTTATATGCTGAAGTTAGATATAGTTATATTAAATTTGTTGATATTTATATGTTTCAAAGTTATATCTTGCATTGTTAAGTGAATGAGAACACTTCTATTTTGTTAATTATGCTGTAGAAACCTGAAATAAAGAATTGTATTATTTTCTTTAAAAGTTTCTTCTTTCCGAGTTGATATTAATATATTGTGTATAATATTCAATTACCAGAATTACTCAAGTATCAGTACATTATATATAATAAGTAATATAATATGTATTATTTAATTGAAAACGATTAAAATATGTACTATATATAATAATAATTTGTTATATTCAAAAGGGTTGCTAATGAGGTAAAAGAACACAAAGATTCTCTTATTAAGAGCTATGGGTTCACACGGCTCTTAATAAGAATCTTTGTTTTTGTGAAAAAATTGTAATTGAATGTTGAGTGTTGCAAATAGTTAGTAAGGTAATTCATTTTTAGTACAAATGTATTACACATTAGTAATTTTCGGCTCATTGTAAAGTCTTTTGAATTGCTATATATTAAACAATACAGATGTATATTTGTAAGAGAAAAGAAAGATGTAATAATTTGTGCTCAATGAATTTCTTTTATGTAATAAGCATCTGGTACCTTTGCTTAGCTACTCTAAATATTTAGAGTTCTTGGAAAACCAGAAATCATTGAAAAGTCGTAGAACTTACGAACTGCGCTTAATAATGTATCTCCATTTGTTTGCAAGATTATTTTGATACAGGGTGATTCTAAAATGAGGGGACAAACTTTGAAGGGTAATAGAGTTCACTTTGAAACAAGCAATTTTTGTATATGAATATATAGGCGGAAGAACCGCGTTGTGTGTGAGGCACAAACAGAAACAATAACACATTAAAGAAACATAAAATGTTCATTAGCAGCATACTTAACGAGAGATTCCGTATAAGAAATGTTAAAACAGTTTTAGAAATTGCAGCCATCAACCATCATGCATGCTTGGCGACCATTATGGCGTGATTGGCTGACATTTTTGACAGCAAAGCGGTGTGCCAGTGATTTGCTGCATCACCAAAATCGGCATTTGCCCTTGAGATCTCGGTCGTAATGGGTGGTTTTACTAATTAGCGAAAAGGCAGACATGCATCTTGAAATTATAAGTGCGGAGTGTGTTGAAACTTTAAGTGCAGTGGCGCACATCTGGCGCACGGAAATTATTTTATAGCTTTGAAGTCTTCATAATTATATCTAACGATCAAAAATCGTAGTAATTAATATAAATTGGTTATTCTCTTTTGTTTTTTACCAAGAAATAAGGTGAATAGGGTCTTAACTAATTTACGTTAAGTTTGAATTAGATCAAGAATAAATGATTGCTGAGGGGAACTAGTTTTTAAACAAGGATATTAACAGAAGCAGTAATTTGACACATTTGGAGAATATATTCAAGAAATAAGGCGGCATGTTAAAAAAAATTAAGTTTTAACATATTTAAACAAATACAATCAAACATAACAATGTACATATACAATAAAGGTTAATACATAGTGTTTAAAAGGACTCGACACCCTTTAAGCATTTTTTTTATTTATGTACTCAAAAATTATATTTTAGCATTTCATATAACGTTTCTATTTAAGAAAATAATACGAGATAAATTTTGAAAATATTCACAAAATTTTACAAATTTAATTTTTTTAAAAAAATTAAAAATTTTTATTCTTTTTGTGTTAATTAATTTTTTGAAAAATTTCTAAGGATGTTTTAAACACCTTTAGGGTCGATTTTACAAAATCTTAATTAATTTTGGAGAAAAAAATAATGTGATATATATGCTGAAATTCAACCAAAAGCCTAATATCCCCCACATTAAATTTTTTTTGCTTCACATAATATCGAAATATTATATTTTTATGAAAAACAAATGATGGAAAGAACTAAAATTATTACCCTGGTGAACCTTTAGGTGTCTACGATGCATCAGCTTTATACCTCAGTGATATAATGCTACTTTGGGTATCAATTTGTTTTAAAACATCTTCCTGAGCTTTGGCTAATCTGCAGAAGGTGTGGTAAAAAAGCGCTTGCATTGGAACCTCTGCTGATATTTCATCAATGACGATATCAGAAAGACTATTTTAGACTCTATAAGCTTATTATAGTTGGGATAAATATCAGCGTGGAACCCTTTGCTATTTCCTTTTTTTCTATTATATTGGCCTTTTTTGACATTTTGGTGTCGACATAAAGAGCCAAGGCTTGGTCAGTCATTTTTTTCGTCGATTCTGGCTGTCGGGCTAAACATTTGTTCAGGCGAGTAGCACGTCTAGGTGAGCAAGTAATCACTTGTTTCAAAATTAAGGCAGCGTTTCTTTCTCCAGCTGCTTGCATTGACATTTCTTGTTGCAAATGCTAGTTCTTGCTTGCTAAAGCAAGGAGAAGAAGGACGTTCTCTTTCCCTCTTTGCCGTGGTTTTGCATTCCCCGAATGATTTTGAGGGTCGACCTGGAGTTGATTTGGATGGTATAAATCTTACCCCCCCCCCCCGACAACCACGCATCATTCAACTTGGAGAAGAACTTTTCATTTCTATGGCACTTCATCCATTTTCCCCACAAATGAGTAGATATTTTAACAATTTTTCTAAATTAAAATTGCAGCTGGTATTCATATTTATCACAGTCCATTGTAGTCCTAACAAATCTCAAAACAGTATTAGTTTTACGCTTGGGATCCTGCTCTTTCTTCCACACATTGAATAAGGCACGTCGTGTAATACCATCGGCCAACGCTGAAAAAAAGTCATAACTATAAGAGTTGCAGGAAGTAGCAGCTAAATTTGGTATTAAATTAAAGGTCTATATCTACTCTATGTGACTTAAGTGTTACTGTGATCAATCCGTGTCAATCCCAAAAGTTCTAATCCATTAAACACAAAAACCCTACATACGTTAATAGGAGTTACATGCTGTGCTAAATGTTTTTATAATTTTTAATTGAACTTGAACCTAATTAGAAAGTCAAATCAAGAAATTACTTATCCATGGCATGTATTTTCAAAAAACCCCGCTAAAATCTGCAAAATCTTTTTCAGACGAAACGATTGAATTTCCGACTGGAAAATGAGGCTCGCAAGTGTTTCTTGTAGAAAGAACAAACCCGATATATACCGATGGTTGTTGAAAATTTCCATTCGCGTACTGACAAAAAATGTTTACCACATGGCTAGGGAACTCAAGAGGACCTTAAATTGTGGGTTGTTTTTTATTTCCACGCAATTTCATTTTTGGGGTTTCCGTGCTCCAGATCGGAAAAACTGACCACTGTGCGGCGCTGCAATCGCTTGTTTAACATCAACTTACGAATGTACGCTTTAGTTTCTTAGTCTCTGTCTTGTCTTTGTCATGTAATAAACGTGTTCGTCCCATCTTATCTGTGTCGTTCATTTTGCGTCGCCCTCTTATATCTGACAGGTAAGAGCTTTTATTTCTCGATTTGTAATAATTGAGAAAGAACATTTGAAATTAGATATTAAAATATTTGCGAATTTGAACATTTTTTAGTGCCTGAAACTCGGAACCAGCCTTTAGATTAAATTGTGAACTGTATACAGTATATTTGTATTTGAAAATTTAATTTTTTCGAAATGGATATCGAAGCTCTTAAACGAATTCAAGCACCTGTCAGAAGGGCGGCAACAGAAATAATGAACGCGATAAAAATTGAAATAGAAAATGCATCAAGCGATTTAATAGAACTTTTAGCTATATAAAATGATTGAAAATTTCGACCAAGAAATAACAATTCGAACCAAAATTGATGGCTTAGAAAAACAGCAAGAATACCGTCTATACCATAATAACCTGTAAAGTGCGTGCTTATAAAATACTAAGCAAAAAGGAAATTAAGTCAAGAAACACACCTAATGCAAGTTCTAGAAGCAAACAATATTCTAGTTTATAACTCCCTAAATTAGAAATCCCACAATTTGATGGAAATATTTTAAAATTTAGCGATTTCTTTTCCCAATTTGAAGCAGCAATTCACAATAACGCAAATTTAAGTGATGTTGAGAAATTTATCTATTTAAAGTCTTACGCAACTCATGAAGCTGAAATGGCAATTAGAGGTTTAACTTTTAAGTGCAGATAAATACACAATTGCATTAAACATAATTAAAGAGCAATTTGGAAGCAAAGATATTATTATCGATTCACATATGTCCAAATTATTGCATTTAAATCCTGTACGAAAATCATATGATGTTACGAACTTGCGAAAACTATTCCGAAAGCGAAACCCATATTCGAGGTGTAGAAAACAATGGCGTGAACCCGAACACCTACAGTTCCTTACTGTATCCAATAATTTTAAAATCAATTCCTCCAGATTTATCTTTAGAATTTACCCGAAAATCATACGGCCAAACGGAAAACATTATTTCTGATTTATTAAACTTATTTAAAATAGAAATTCAATGTCGCGAAAGAAATGAGTATTTAACAAAAGAATTTAATTCCTATGAATCAGATCCCCGAAAGGAAACTAGGAATTATTATAACGAAAAACCCCAATCATAAAAGAACAGTAATTTTATTAAATATAAAGTATATTCTACTTATGGTAAAAATAAAAATAGTTCTTATGTCCCAACTACTTCCGCGTTTGTGGTAAATGTAAATAAATGTGTATTTTGTTTGGGAACTGATAATAAAAATGATCACACACACACAAATAATTCAGATTACTGCTCAAAATCAATTGAGGAAATAAAGTTATCCACTTAGGAAAAACAGCATCTGTTATTTGTGTCTTTCACGTGGCCATATTTTTCGCTCATGTCAAAAGTTTAAGGTATGCAGCAAGTGGAAAAGACGTCACTCTGACCTGTGAGATATGATACTTCTTTCACCCTCTAACCAAGCTTCATCCTCTCAAAAGGCAGATGGTTTCTGTTCCTCTCCAGGTTCTGAGGAACAAAAGTTTGACCCCTATGAAAACTCTTGTGAATACATTTGAAGATGAGGTCCTGTTAGCAACCTGTAGAGCTGTGTTAGTAAAATAAATACGAGAAAATTAAATAAATTTGTTGTTAGACAACCCTTCCCAGCGATGTTTTTTAAGAAGGGCGGTAGTCGTTGAAATGAAAATTCCCATAATACGCGAGGAGAATTTATTAGAATAATGTTAACGACAAAGTATGAAATGCCAGCATTCTATACAATGCCGGACGTTTTTAGGCAAAGTATGAAATTTGAGATTTATTACATACTTTGCCTAGGCATTCTATAGAATGCCTAACGCTATTTAGGCAAAGTGTGAAAAAGGTCATTCTAAGGATATTATATCAATGACTTACATTCCTAAAAGTACAAATATTATTCTGACAAAATAATGAGACTTCGATTAAAAAAAATTATTCAAAATGCTTGAAGGAAAATTAAAAAGTTGTACCAAACAAAACTTGTCTTACTTATTAGGGAAAACAAAATCTATAAAAATAATAAATTATAGTTTAAAAAAAAACTAAAAAACACTTTTATACTTTTATATTGAATCGAACTAAAAAGTAAAAAAATAATTCTTAATATAGGAATAAAATGATTAACGAGAAAATTAATGTCATTGGGGTAAAAGCGGGAGGGGGGTGCTCTATATCAATTGTTATAATTTCTTACTTCTATTTCGAAATGCTGAGTTAATGTAAAATGTAGTACAAAGCACCCCACGCTTTTACCCCAATGATATTAATTTTCTCGTTAATCATTTTATTCTTATACTAAGAATTATTTTTTTACTTTTTAGTTCGAATCAGAATAAAAGCGTGTTCGTTAGTTTTTTTAAAACTATAATTTATCTTTAATTTTTTAGTTCGATCTACAACAATAAAAGCGTGTTTTTTAGTTTTTTAAACTATCATTTATTCATTGTTGAATTTATCCTTGAGTTTGATATTTGGAGCCGGAATTACGTGGCTGCTGGAATTAGTCTTGCTCTTCAATGGATATTAATTAAAGGTTCTGAAGGAGATGTCAAATCTTAGAAAATAATGAGAATGACTCGTATAGCGTTTGGAGTGTCCTCGAGTCCTTTTATACTTGCTGCGACAATTAAATACCATTTTCGAAAATACACTATAAAAAACAAAAACGACGCACTTAGAACGAGTTGTCCGATAGAGACAAAAATTGGTGGGTAGAAAGATTATTTATAGAATAGAAAATGATTAAAATTTAAGAGAAATTTAATGATTTATTTCAGAGTTACACAGTTACAAAATAACGAGCTCAATAATGTGTTGTCCCATCTGTGGCCTGGATGCAAGCTGCCACACGACATGGCATAGAGTTATAAAGAACCCTAATGGTCTCGTGCGGTATTTCTTGCCAAATTTGCTCCGATTGTCGGGTCAGTTCATCAACATTCCCTGGTAGATGCAGTCGCCCTCCCATCATTTCCCAGACATGCTCAACTGGAGAGAGGATATGGCTGCCCAAGGAAGTGTTTGACAAGCTGTAAGACAGTTCATAGCAACACGTGCCGTATGTAGTCTGGCATTATCTTGCTGAAAAATAAGACCAGGGTACTGCAAAAAGAACGGTAGCAAAACAATTCTCAGAATATCGTCGACGTATCGCTGTGCTGTAAGTGTGCCTCTAATGACGACTAAAGGGGTCCGGCTGTCAAAAGAAATGGCACTCCAGGCTATAACTCCTGGTTGAGGGCCTGTGGGGCGTGCAATAGTGAAAGCAGGATCGGCACGCTGCCCTGGGCGTCTCCAGACAGTCTTCGACGATCGTTAGGACTGAGTTGGAAGCGGGATTCGTCGCTAAGCACTATACGTCCCCAGTCAGCATGATTTCAACCTGATCGAGCGAAGCACCACTGTAACACAATGTGCAGGCATGAAGTGGCAGGTGACGTAGCGGTCGGTACAAGCGTAAATTTCGCTTTTTCAGCCATCTGTGAATGGTCATGTTGAACACTCGTGTGCGGGTCGCACGTCTGATGGTTGATAACGATGAATCAGGCGCTGTGACAGCTGATCTGACAATCAATCTGTCCTCCCGATCTGCTGTGGCCCTAGGTTGACCACTGCCTTCATGACGCTGAAATCTGCCACTGACCACCCATTCTAGCCAGCATCTTCTAATGGCCTCATTGCTTTGACCCATATGACGAGCTATTCTCCAATTTCCCCAACCTGCCTTTTTAAATCCATTGATACGATCCCTTTCAAACTCTGACAGTTGCTCGTAATAAGCTTGAGTCCTGCGGCGAGGCATTTTTTTCAGTCGTTGAAAGGTATCCTAAATCACAATGCAACATAAATTTTGACCATCAGATTGAGAATCGTCTCTTATAGACACCTGCTGAGTGCGCTGTAGCTCCATTCATTGGGCACCAAATTTTAATCATTTGGATGTTCGGTACAAATGTCTTTGCAAACGAAATTTCATTACAATCGGACAACTCCTTGGTGCGTCGTTTTTTTGTTTGTTACAGAGTGCATAAGGAAGAACATAGAGAAGCTTTTGAAATGCCAAACACTTCCTTATATGTTGACGACCTATTCGCAGATTTATCAGAATCCGTTAATAAGGCTTTCGATCTCTAAAAGTGCGATAGAAATTCTTATAAAGAGGTGGATTAAGCGGCTGGCGGCCGCCAGGGGCCCCAGCCGCTTAATCCACCTCTTTATAGTTTGCGCCTAAGGCGAATCGAAGTCATATTTTAGATGTTTAAACACGCCAACCAAATTTTGTTGATACAGCACAGCCTCTTGGTAATGGAATTTTTATTTCCATCAGTGTATTTTACTAAAAATAAATGAAACAAAACTGAGTTATGTGATTAAAGACATGTCTAGTTAGTAGCGTAACGTACACTAACGCATCGTGGGAAGCTCTGGGTACTAGGGGGCCCCAAACCTGACTTTGCAGGGGGGTCCTAATATTTTCCGTTACGCCACTTTGTTTAGTTCCAAGCGAACTATTTCAAGCTAGTTGTGAATTTACGCCTTAATAGCAAGGTAATAAAAGCGACCCTGGCTGTAATTCGTGATACGATGGAGGAAACAAAGACTACAACACTAAAGATAAATTTCCTTATGAAACAGGTGAACCTCCCTAATGACCATGATTTGGAATATCATTACTCCAGAGAATGAATACTACTGCAAATAATTACATTAAATGGAGTGTGAAGTAATTAAAGGATATTGTCTGCTAAAATATCTAGAAAATTCTATCCAAAACTTCATAAATGAATTTAGAGAAATGGAACAAGGAGAATATGATTTATCAGGTCTCTCGTTTGCATAGGAAGATGGACAAGCTTGTAAGCAGCAAAAGAGCAAAATTTTTTTTGGTGAAAGTAATGAAGTCGATTATGAATTTTTGAAAGGAGGGAAAATGTCATAGTAGTCATTTTATGTCATATACGATAGGGCCAGAGCTGAACTATCCTGAAGAGCTGAGATTTATGAAACCGTTATAGAACACTTTACTGTATTTTTACGCGAAATTATTATACCTGAAATTAAGAAGAACGCACACAAAATCTAAATAAAACTTACAAAGACGATAATGAATCTTTTAATTTTAGCTATATAATTTGTGGATAAGTTTTTACTATTTTTTTTAAAAAACAAAACAAAAACACAATGAAGACCCTACTAGAAATTTATCGAATTGCAAGAGAAATGTAGAGACACTTTTGAAAATATTTCTAACAATTCCGATATCGAATGCATTAGGTGAGAGATCTTTTCAGTTTTAAAGATTGTTAAAAATTATTTAAGTTCTATGGAGAGAAGACAAATTGAACAACATTGCCATATTATTCATACAACAAGAAGTTTTGGACAAAATAGAAACGGCAAAAGAGTAATGGATAAATTTGCCAAAGAAAAATCAAGAAGTAAAGTTGTATAGCAAAATTGTATGCTTTTTAGTAAGGTTTTTAATTTTTTAAAATACAGTCAAGATTTTTCTTTAGCCCTTGAGTTTTACTAATAGCAATACGTTTTATTTTGAGAATTTGTTCATTGAATCTTTTCACTATTTTGATATTTTGATTCTTGAGTCCATGGTCCTCCAACTAGCTTAATCCGCCTCTGATTCTTATAGAGGCGAATATGAATTTACAAAAATTTAAAAATAATTCGGAGGAATTAAGAAAAAAATTATAGAATGAAAATGGTATAGGTGAATCGGGTGAGCGTCCATAAAAGGTCTTAGGAATTATCTGGAATTTAGAAACTGACACATTTAAATAAGATGTACAATCATTGTGCTCGATTTAATTAAAAATTTACAAAACGAGGTGTTTTGCAAATTGCTGCAAAAATCTTTGATCCGGTAAGTTTTATTTCCCCATCAGTTTTAAGATAAAATGCTTAATTCAAGAAAGTTGGGAATACGGAGACTCGTTGGGATGAGGAATTACCCACCGAATTAAAGAAAAAATGGGAGACTTGGTGTGCTCAAGTTTGTCTTCTAAAGATTTGGCGTTCGAAAGAAAGTACTTTCCATATCCTTTAGATCAGGGAAAAGATCTACAATTACTCATATTTTGTGATGCATGTCCCAGAGTATTTGGAGCAGTGGCATGTTTTCGTTATGTAACTGAGAACGACGATATTTTCGCAAGATTTATAAGAGCTAACAGTGGAGTTTCTCCTCTCAAGAAGTTAACCCTCCCGCGATTGGAACTTTTGGCCCCAGTTTTAGCCTGGAGAGTTTTGAGGTATTTAACTTCTAATTTTAAATTCCCTGTTTTGAAAGTTCTTCTGTGGAGTGATTCTTCTATCACTCTCCATTGGATTAAGGGAAAAGCCTCAAAGTACAAAAAATTCATTTCGAATAGGGTAATAGAAATTCAATCAAATTCCGATCCATCTGATTGGCATCATTGCAATGGGAGAGAGAATTCACAGCTGATTATGTTTCCCAGTGGAGTGAATCTCGAGACGATTAAAACAGCCAAATTTGGATTCATGGTCCTCAGTGGTTTCACATGATAAAAAACAACTGGCCGAAAAATTTTAATTGTGACTTTTCTTCAACCGACGCATGCGATTACGGAGAACAAGTGCTTACATTTACATGTGAAAGCGAATTAAACGATAGTCTAACTCAAGGAGTACAGTTAAAAATAAATTATAGTTTGAAAAAACTAAAAAAAACACGCTTTTACTGAATCCAACTAAAAAGAAAAAAATAATTCTTTATATAAGAATAAAATGATTAAGGAGAAAATTAATGTCATTGGGGTAAAAGCGTGGGGTGCTTTGTACTACATTTTTACACTAACTCAGCATTTCGGAATAGAAGTTAGAAACTATAACAATTGATATAGAGCCCCCCCCCCTCCGCTTTTACCCCAATGGCATTAATTTTCTCGTTAATCATTTTTTTATTCTTATATTAAGAATTATTTTTTTACTTTTTAGTTCGAATCAGTATAAAAGCGTGTGTTTTTTAGTTTTTTTTAAACTATAATTTGTTTTTCATTTTTTAGTTCGATCTGCAATAAAAGCGTGTTTGCGTGTTTTTTAGTTTTTTAAACTATCATTTATTCATTGTTGAATTTATCCTTGAGTTTGATATTTGGAGCCGGAATTACGTGGCTGCTGGAATTTGTCTTGTTCTTCAATGGATATTAATTAAAGGGTCTGAAGTATATTTATTCGCTCCGCTTACGGGGCATCGGATGGGTCCCGTATCGTTATATTAGATTCCGTCTCTATAGAACAGGTCGAACAATTAAATTTAATGTACCATTTTTTTATAACGGACTAAAAAGTATAAAATTTCTCCTTTTCGTTTTTTTTGTTTCACATTTTTATGCACTGTCATCTACTTCTGAGCTATGGTCCCATTTCAAATCTGTAACTCATCGGAAAGTCACACAGTTTAATCAATTACAAAATTCCACCCGGACAGACATTCAAGAAAGCGAGCTAATAAAAGCATGATAATATTAAGTGTCAATCGTATAATCCCCTTTTAAACGTATTGCTATAATGTTAATTCGTATCATCACTTCTAAGCGTATTGCTTTAAAAAAATTAAAAAAAATATTTAGCTGTTAGAAGATAAATTATTTTTTTTCCACATGCACGAGCCTTTTTTTATTTTCATTTTCAGAAAAATGTTTATATTATGGTTAGTAATTGCTAACACACGCCCACCCTCCACTTTCTTACATAAAGAACACTTTTTTGTTTGTCTTATTGGTATTAACCAAAAGTGTATTTTACACTTGGATATAATTAGCTTTAAATTAAAAACTCTCGCTTTAGGGTTACACCTTATTCTTTTAGTCGCTAAATCTGGAATTAGTCACCAAATCTGAAAATGGTGTGTGGATTTAGTCGCTAAATTTGAAAATTGTATTTGCAATAAGTCGCCAAATCTGGAAGTGGTATATGGAATTGTCACCAAATCTGATTATCGTTATTCCTGACGATCCTGATAAGGACAATGGAACAAAATTAGGAAATTATTGTATTGTGTCATCGGTCCTTGACATGTGTGCAAAATTTCGAATTAATCCGATCTTTTAAAGTAGGTAAAAATCAAGTTCTAAGATTCCGTTACATGCAAGTGAAACTTATAAAAGCGTGTTAAAAAACATAGCCTCGTAAGGCATTCTCTTTATACCAGAATTAAGAGTGCCCTGTTTTTCATGAAAATAAATTTAAGGCCATGACTCCATGAAGTAGATTTGTTGTTTTGCATCCAAGTTGTTAACATGTTTTCGACGGGTTGATTGGCCCTCTCAATACTACCTTATTTCTGGCTATGTCTAGGTTTGCAATGTACGATCTTAAGTTCCGGCCAAGTTTTTTTTCAAGTCGTCTATAAGTTTATTGCAAAACTCCCTTCCATTGCGAGATTGCAGTACACATGGGGCATCAAGTAGTAAAAATATATGGAGCAAATGCATTGCGACATCTTTTGCTCTTCTTGTTTGGAAAGGTCTTAAAAATCGCTAACTTCGTCAAATGATCCTGGTAAACTAAAATAAATTTATATTTTACAGCAGTTTTTTAAAAATTTTTTTTAACATTTATAAATCCCGTGCACCACCGAACGTATAACACGGGGTAAACAACACAGACAGAAGAAAGGATTACAACACAAACATCCATGCCTTCTCCGGGATTCGAACCCAGTCCCTGCGGCACCGCAGTCAGCTTCACTGACCACTATACCGGATGGGCGGCTTTACAGCAGTTTGAGACTGAAAATCTGGGAGATCTATTTGACATTTTGAAATCAGATGTGAAAACACCATATGCTTAACCACAATGTCGATTTTGACTCCAATTAAAGAGGATGAATGTATGATTCATTTTGTATCTTTATTCTAAACTCGCTAATTTCTTTAGTGTTTTCGTTTTGATTTTTAATATATATTTATACAAATTTTTTTTGTCTTAGCAGTTCTTAAACTTTTTAAATATTTAAGCTCGGGACATTTCGAAAGCATACATGGGTGCACACACATATTTAAAATATTGATTATACCTTTTTTGTAATTAATGTAAGGAAATAAAATCCGTGTTGATTGAAAGCTGAATTATCTGGCTATAAGATGTTAAATTTCTGCTTTTTTAGGTACTAAATGAAAAGATATAGTATCCCATCTATGGATGAGATTTGAACCAGATGATTGGGAGATTTCACCTACTCTAAAAGTTATAAAAAATGATTAAAATTTTAATTTTAACGAAGAGAATAGAGTAGAAAATAGTAGTGATATTTTTTATATCATTTGTAGTACTTTTAAGTAATTACATTACTTCCATTTTTCCTTCTATTATTTTGCATGATTGAATATAAACAAATCAAAATAAATTTTTCTAATTTCATGAATTTTTTTTATTATTTCTGCAATTATTTCAAACAAGAAGAAAACTCAGAAGGAACTATTCTAAAAAATAAAAAACTTTTTTTCGAACGATAAACAAAAGAAACTTCACGCTTCCGTTTTAAATGCACTCAAATTATCATATTTTAACTGATTAATTCTCACATGCTTTTCAGTGCTTCGAATTTTTAACGTTTACTAAATAAAACCCCACAGAAAACACATATTTTGAATTATAAAAAAATATTCACCCTTCTCAAAGATCATATATGTATTATTCGCATATGTATAAATATTCGCTCTAAACTTTCATCTTCTGACAGTAAAAAAAATTGAACAAACTAACAATAAGTGAGAAGTGGCCACCTCTCTTTATACACTGCTGGCCACCGTAAATGCAACACCTTGAAGGAAGCACGCAAATAACATGAAATTTACAACATGCATTAGCGGAGGTAAGATATGATTAGAATTTCAGCGCAGACACACATCACGCACGCCTGTGGCGCCACCTCAAAGCGCTATTTAAGGCTTGGAGATTTCGATGATTTCAAGTTCGGCAATTGTGTTTTTCTTGTGGTTTTTTTAAAAAACGATCAGTTATGTCTCGTAGAAAACAGCGATCAGCTTTGGATCAAGTATCCGAGTTCGATAGAGGAAGGATAGTGGCCTACCGAGATTGTGGATTATCTTTCAGGAAATCGGTAGTCGTGTTGGACGAAACCAAACAACTGTAATGCGGATATGTGAACGTTGGATACAGGAGGGTACGACGGACTGACGTGGTCGATCGCATCCACCTCAGTGCACCGCTTCAAGTGAGGACAGGCAAATTGTGCGCATGGCAGTGACGGATCGCTCAGTCACATCACGAACCATAGCACAGCACATTGAGTCTGTAACGCATCATTCAGTGTCTGCGCGTACCATTCGACGCCGTTTACAGCAGAGTGGTCTGTCCGCAAGACGCCCATTGCTTGGTCTACTCTTGACGCAGAACCACAGACGTCTCCGCCGCCAATGATGCGATGAAAGAAGGATGTGGGCGGCAGAATGGAATGAAGTTGTCTTTACTGACGAGTCACGCATCTGTCTGCAACACCACGATGGTCGGATTCGAGTCTGGAGACACCGTGGAGAGAGGATGCTGAACAGCTGCGTTATGCACCGCCACACTGGTCCTGCATCGGGTATTATGGTATAGGGCGGTATTGGATATCATTCTCGCACTCCTCTAGTACGCATTGCCGGTACTTTAAACAGACAGCGCTACATCTCCGAGGTGTTGGAGCCAGTTGTCCTTCCTTACCTTCAGGGCTTGGCCACAGCCATATTTCAACAGGATAATGCGCAACCACACGTGACACACATTGTCCAAAGGTTCTTCGTCAATCACCAGATTGAATTGCTTCCCTGGCCGGCTCGCTCTCCGGATCTTTCGCCGATAGAAAACATGTGGTCCATGGTTGCTCAACGATTGACCCAGATTACACCCCCATCTGCCACACCAGATCAACTTTGGCAACGTGTGGAAGCTGCTTGGTCTGCTGTACCCCAAGAACACATCCAAAGTCTCTTTGAATCAATGCCGAGGCGTATGGCAGCGGTGATCTCCAACAATGGCGGCTACTCTGGCTACTGATTCTGGCAGGAACCACACTTCACAGAAGTCTATAAATTTAATTATTTGACACTTGGTCAACATATTATCTACAAAATAAATTTTGTTGTGCTATCTTGTGTCTTTCTTGGTGTTGCATTTACGGTGGCCAGCAGTGTATATATAATGACTTCTTGAGAAATAGAGTCACTCTTGATTTTACATTTTTTGTTCCAAAAGAGAAAATAGTAAAAATCTCTTTTGCTGGTTTATCTTTATTGAAATATGTATTAAAGTACAAAAATAATTCAATAATTAAAAAATAAACACATAAAAATTAAATTGTTGATTAAACTGAAAATTAGACTTATTAGAAAAAAGAAAGAATAGATACTGTCTTAACCTCGCAACTTAAAGAAATTTCAAGAAATAATTTTTTTTTAATTTGCAGTTTTTAAATCGTATTCTCTGGATTATAAAAAAAATTCTCTTCCGAATACAATGCTGGAGAGTGGGGTACCAAATCAGGTGTCGACCTCGTCACCTAACCGTAGTCTGAAATTACGAGGACCGTTGCCAGTAGCTCTAGTGGCAGCTGACGACTAGCCATATAGACGGGGCCGTTGCACGTTAAATATGTCGAGGCTCAAACCTCCTCTCGTTGGAGTGGTGTGGAAATTAGGAGAAGGGAGTGCCGTCCTTGCAACTTGACCATGGCTCAAAATTACGAAGTTCGTTGCCAATAGCTCTAGTACAGATTTTTTGTGTGACATTAATATAACTCTCACTCACCTATTAGTGTTGCTTCTAAGTGTGACGTTAAAAACAATCAATCAATCAATGAACAAAAATATTTTTTTCCGACTGATTGTTATATTAGCATCATAGTTTGATGTAACACAAGGACTACTGGTGACGGACCTAATAATCTTGAATCATGGTCAAAGGACAAGGACGGTACCTCAGCTGTTACCTCACTTCTATTCCACTCAACCTCTTCTTCCAATCAATAGGACTTAGAATTTTGACAGATTTAACGTGTTTTAGCCCTTGTTCACGGCGAGGCTTTAGTGGCACCAGGACACGAACCGGCGATTCGACAGAGACAACGCCGGTCATGAGATCGATACCATGATTAGTCGACTACCGAAGTCACTTGGATTATATAGTGATACGAGGCTCCAGCAGCACAATATACGACCCCTGTTATTTCGTGATTTTTACACTTTTCCCTGTTAACCGGATGTCAACACATTCCTTTGAGTTGGGGTGCGTCGGACACCCTCGGGGTTATTACACCCATAAAGTACGTTAAGGGTATTACTACGCACTGTGTCTCCTCCAATTAGAAAGTTAAAAAATTCAGAAATAAAGTTTCCGCGCATTGATATTTGCGATGCGGCGGAGTTTATAAGGAGCTGCACTCGAAAACCAAGCAGATTTGGAAGTTATTTCTCACTCACAAAGATGCTGAAATTTTAAGAGGAAAGACACGTTTTGCAACCCATGGAGGAACTGACTCACTCCCCCCCCCATCTTTCAGATAAGTGTTTATTTTTTGTATTCATTTTGTGCCAACTTTAATTGTTTAAATAAATGTAAATTATGTAAGCTAAATCGAGAAATTTCATTTTTTCTTTCAGTGAATTCGTAAATTATTAATACAGCGTAAGAGAGTAATCTAGGAAGTTAATCTTAAATTAAGCATGATACAAACTTTACGAATCTGGGTTAATAATTAAATGTAGCGTTGCATCAATAGGAAGCAGTGGCGTACACAAGAGTCCGGAACCCTCCCAAAGCCCTTGATTTTTGTTCGATTGATTATAACCCTATGTATGTAGTACGTAAAATTTAATAAAGTATTTGTGTTATTATTAACTAATTTTATTATAATTAATGCTAATTATTTGTTCCATATTTATTTTTTTATTGTTTTCTGTTCCCCAAAATCGACAAAATCAAAAGAATATGTTGGGTGGCGTATTAGAGCATGATACGAGAATGGCGGACATTCGACCCTGCCCCCCCCCACCCTTGAAAAATTCCTGTGGGCACCACTGGTGTGGGCCTTTAACGCCTGTTTATCAGAGATGGCTTTTTGAGGGTGCTGGAAACGCAAAAACGAAACAGATGAGCAATGAGGTCGAGTATTCTTTGCGAACCAGACCAAATTTAGAATGAGCAGATTCTGAGAGAACGGCGAACACTCACAATAACGCCATTATAATATTATCGAAATGAATTGGTTTGGATTTAACGGAGTTCTCGTATGGGAGTTATCATGCTTGATACGCATACTGAATACATATTACAAAGAGGTTCAGTCAATGATGCTTATTCTATTAACTCTCAGTTCCTCTTCATGGACACTCACGCCCCTCCCCTCTCCTTGGAAAATTCCTGTGTGTGCCACTGGTGGGAGGAGGTGTAGATTTTGTACACAGTACAACTAAAACAGCATAAAATAATTTTTTTAAAGATATTTTACATATTTCAAATCTTACCAATGATCAAATGCCCCAGATTCCTTTTACTTTTTGGACCATATCTGTAGCTACTAAAGATACTCTAAGTAATTATTACTTTTTTTACTTCTAATGGGCTGCGGATTGGTGTTTTACCATTGCAGACCTAGTACATTCCCGAAAGCTGGTATTTCTTTTTAGTGCGGCACCATATAGGCGGATACCAATCACCGCAGGTAATTTTGACACCCAGTTTCCTCCCTAGAGGGAGGCACCTGAGCTGTGACGAATTAAAAAAAAGATTGCCTCTTTTTGAATGTCTATGTGAGAATTGGGGAACTAACATAATATATACTGCGATTGATATATCGCTGCTTATAAAAATGGCTGTTAAGGGAAATTATAAGTATTATTTTACTAAACACATTTACAGAATGTTATTTTCAGATTCTACCGTTGCATTTATTTTCTGAATTCTGTAAAACGCTTTTTACACATTATGTTAAAAAATCGTATATATACTTCATATTCTAGTCATAACTGAGATATAATCTCAATTGAAATTGATCTAGTACGCTTTGTTTTAAATATAATGTAAATATAGGGGACTTAGTTTTCGAGTTCGGAAAATAATTATTGAAATATAACAATACAAATGAAAAATTATATCTGTTAAAGATATAAAATGAATTAGAATATAAAAATTACGACGTAATAAATATTTAATGTTCATCAGTTCTTTTTCTATATAACTCAGTAGTTGATTGAAGGTACAGTGACACACACACACACACACACACACACACACACACACACACACACACACACACACACACACACACACACACACACACACACACACACACACACACACACACACACACACACACACACACACACACACACACACACACACACACCACACACCACACACGCACAGACACACACACACACACACACACACACACGTCACTAGTTAAAATGTACATAGATAAAAAAAATTTCTTTTTTAAAGTAGGTTAAATTATTTGATATTAAGACTTCCAACAGATTTAACTTCGGTGAACATTTTCAAAATTTCATTTATGGAGGAAATTTTTTTTTTATAATTCTTGCGATAAATATACTTTTAATAGAAGCATGAGTACCTGAATTTCTCTTTTTTGTTTTGGTACGAGGGGTTAAAAATATGTACTTAGTATAATTTAAAATAAAAAAATATTAAAATATTTAATTCGGAAATTTTTTTTTTATGTTTTTGCATAGCTAGTTTTTGTTATTTATTTTATAAATTTAAGCCTGATTGGTTTTAAATATTTTACGTAAATTTGAGCCTCAATATGCCGAAAAAGAAGTTGCCTGTTATTTTTAACCAAGCGGAAAATTTTTATTTGATTTAGGGTTAACAAAGTTGATTCAACCTGAACTTTATTTATACGCTTGACGCAAATTTTTATTTAAAAATTATATCTTTTATTTTAAAAATCATGGTGTTCATATTTTTAAAAAAATAAAAAATAAAGTGTATTTTGAAAGATTAATTTATTGTATCACAAAAAGAAGAAATTTAAATTGTTAATATGTTTTATTATTTATATATCAACTTTAATGAACATTCAATTTGATTTTTGTACTTTTTAAGAACTTTTTTTATAAAATAGTTACAAATTTGTTCAGCAAAAAATGATATGTAGAAGGAAAAATTACGTGCTTTTTTTGAAATTTTTTTCCTTTTTGTTAATAATTTTTGCTTATAAATTATGAAAAAAAAATATTTAAATCTTTTTATAAATTGACTGGTTAAGATATTAACCAACAAAAAGTCACTATGGGGGATAATTGAGATCCAAAAACTCAAGTTTTGCAGGTCTGTCAGCCTGCAAAATTTTTTTAAAAGGAAAACTTATATTTAACCGTTTAATGACATTATAAGTGTGAATGCTGGAATTACAAATAGTCTAATCAGTGTAATTATATATATATTTAGCACTATATTCACATATATATTTTGAAAGAAAGTTGAAAAAGAGCAATGAGCATGTAAAGTCATTTCTTTTTTTTTCTTAAAGTAAATTAATTTTTAATCCCATGGCAGGTTTAGAATCATTACTAACCGTGAAGGAAATACTATAGGAAACATGCTCTCAATATATATATATTTCTACAATGGAAAAATAATTTTTTCTATCATCATTACGGTCAGGAAACATGTTGAAACACGAAACCATGTTGCGATAAAATTAGCTTGAAATCTTGGTGAAACTTGATGGATAATAGATATTCTATTTAAATGAAACAATAATGCACATACTTTTTATTTTCCGAAAGAAAATTTTTGTATATCATAAAAATATGTTTATATATTAATTTTTAAAAATATATATTTTTTTATTTATTTTATTGCAGATATGTTTCAGTTTAAAAAATTGCAGGGATTTTTTAATGTTTTTTTCCGAATATATTGTAAGTTTCTGAAAAATCACTTTTTGTGAATCACTGTTTCTGAAAAATCACTTTCATTATACTGTATCTTTTCCCCCTTTTACTACCTTTCTTTCTATGGTAAAATTAAATCTTTGGAGAACCTCCTTTTAGCATGATTTGAGATCATTGGCTGATAATTATCAAAATTTCTGGCCACGGAAGATTATATATAAAAACAAAATTTTTTACGCTGAAACAAATGTATAAGAATGAATAATATGTTTCTTACATAATTATCCTAGAAGATACGAATTTTATCCCTGGACTTTTTCTAAAAGTACTCCTACACAATCTGGAATTCACTTAAACTAAGTGTTATAACTTTTAGAACAACTAAAAAGCAAGGTTTCTGAAAAATTTCAGTACTTCCATGGAAATGAATGTGTTAAGTTTTAGTGCAATATTCTTTAGAATTCCTGCAATAATCCATTTTACGAGTTCTGCAGATAACACTACTGCTGTTGTAACCGAATGGATATTATAAGCAAACCATTGTTTTTACGCAAATAATATATGCGAAGCTTATAGCGGTAGCTTTTCGTTTTTTATTGCATTTTTCCATCCGATGATTCAAGTTCCGCATGTTATTCAAGTATATGATAGGCATCAGTGATATCCACCCCAGCAGTTACTCAAGCAAATGGAAGTGGGTGTATGTTATATGGGTTTGTATGCGGCTTTATGAGTGTAAGGTCAAGGGGTGTGTGAGATATTAAAGTGCAAGCACAGTTCTTTCAAGAAAGTAAAGGTGTTCTTAGGCTTCCCCAAAATACGAAACAGATGCACTGATGCTACAGGCTCGCTTTTGAAATAAGAAATATATGGGTGTGGCACGATACTTCCTTTGGTATACAAAATACTACCTGTAACTAGGTTAAATTGCGCTGAAATTCCACCTGAAGTACTAAATCAGTCATCTGGGGAAGCTGTGATTCAGATCGCGAGCGCACTTTTCGTTTCGTCGAATGGACTATTTCCCGTGAAAATCACTTTGGAAACAACTAAAATGTTTCGGCAATTTTCTAAAAGATTTTTTTTTTAAACAAATAAACCTTGCTACATTGTAAATATGTTAATGCATATATCTTATTCGAAAACTTTCATTATTATAGATAATATTCTAATAAAATATATCGTAACATGATATCTCTTCATTAGTAAAAATGGACTTTCATTGTCTGCGTAAAATTGTTACTGTACTTATTTTAAGATTTTAAAAAAAAAAAAAAAACGAATTTTTATACAAACAATCAAACACTTGTAATATTATAATAATTTGCATGCGTTATTATATTATTTATTTTATTTTAAGCAATATATAACTTTATTTTAAACAATATACATACATTTGAAATGAATAATCAATTTACAAATTGAATTAGAGTTCAATGGGATCAATGTGTAATTTTTTCTGCTTAAACATTTAGAGGCATCTTTCTCCAAAGGCTTAACTTCTCAGTAAAATCAGGCCTGAAGACCAATGAAAGAACCTCACACTCACGCGTGATACACACATTAAAACACTCACAAGTCATTTTTTGAACCCATCTTTTCTCGTATTCCCGAACTCCCTATATGGCCGAGGGACGGGTTACGTTAGAAATTAGTCTAAAATGCCCTTTTAAATTATATGGAAAATATTATTTTCTGGATATCCTTTTATTAAGAACAGGATTAAATTAGTGGGTTGAAAAAAAAAACAAATTTAAAGTCGCGAGCTCGA
The DNA here is from genome assembly GCA_019973975.1 of Trichonephila clavata. Lineage (NCBI taxonomy): Eukaryota > Metazoa > Arthropoda > Arachnida > Araneae > Nephilidae > Trichonephila > Trichonephila clavata. The sequence goes on from BMAO01039163.1 coordinate 402,545, forward strand.
CATTGGTGAAAAGATTTCTGAATTACAACTTCAGAGAGCCTAACACCGAAAACAGAAAAAGAATTCTGAAATTCAAATTCTGAATCTAATTTCACATTTGGTCGCAAATGGCGATTGGTACAACCAGTTTAATAAGGACAAATAATGTGAATTTACCTAACAAATGAAACAATTTTTTGAAAACCTAACAGGTGCCCAGGTATTAGAATTTTCGCGATGTTTCTATGAATGTTATGCATTATTATTCATATGCGTATATTATTTAATAATCTGAAATTGTGTTTATATTTATGAGGCATAAAAATGATGTCCATAATCTCGCACTACTGTTAAGTGATAAGGAACACACTTTGAACTAGCACCCCACTCTCAAATTCCACACCATAGGAAAATATATTTACAGTTCCAAGATATTTATATGTATAAACTTTCTTTTTAAAAAATAAACAACTATAAAATACATATTTTTCTCGGATTGCTTTGTAAAAAATAACAAATGCTCATTTTACATATTTTTATGTCCTAGTATTTTTTAAGAGAAATGTTTCACATTTTTGCATTCCACTCATAGGCTTGAAACATTCATAAGTATTGATGTATTCATTTATCGTTTTAATATTTATTTTTTCTGATGTTTTGAAATTCATATATAAGAAATAATTCTATGAATATATTAATCTGAGAAACACATTTTAACTCTAAGAGGATTATGATATATATATATATACTACAACACAGTAATAATATGTACAAATAGTTATAATCCTAAGTATAATTAGATGGAATAGAGAGAGAGAGAGAGTAAAAAAAAGAGAAATATTAACCACAGTAGTGTAATAGCAAACTCTTGGCCTTAGGAATCAAGAATGCAGGTTTTAAACAATGTTTTGTGGCCAGCCAACCTTCACCTGTGTAATCTGCCTATACTACTGGGCTATTGGGAAAGGGGGAAATACTATAAATATGTCATTATTAGAAAATAAAATACACTAATTCTATTATCAAAGAAAGTATAACAGGAAAATTTTTAAAAAAATCAATAAAAGATAATTAATATAGAAATTAAGAATATTTTGTATAAATACTGTCAAAATAAGTACAAATACCACCTCAGCGCATATTACACACACACACACACACACACACACACACACACACACACACCACACACACACACACACACACACACACACCACACACACACACACACACACACACACACACACACACACACACACACACACACACACACACACACACACACACACACAACACACACACACACACACACACTTACTTTCCTTTCGTCAAAGAAAATAGTTAAATATAATTTCATACAAAAAAAAAAATCTTATTTAATCGAGTATCATATTTTACGAGAATAACTTCTCAAATAAAACGTTTTCATTAGTCTAATGCTAATGAGAGCAGTTTTTTAGATTAAAACTATGTTTTTTTGTTGTTTTTTTTTTCGTTTCATTCAAAAATCTATGTAATAGGCTTTATCGGTTACATGAGGAAAGCAGTTCTCGTTTGATCTTTAATAGATACATTGCCGTTGTGTTTTTTTATAGAGAAATCCCCCTTATGAATATTTATAAAAAGCAGTTCTTCCAGTATAAAATTAGTTTCTCTTTAAATATCCGAATATTCTGTTAGAAAATGTTACACAAAAGGTAATTATCTCAATCTTCTCATTTGCTAAAAATTAAAAAAAAAAAAGTAAAACTGAATACTCATAAGAAGAAATTGCAGTTACAACCATCAACATATCGGTTTTACATCACACGTCATAATTGTAATTTGTTCTTTGTCTTAAGTATCTCATAGCAATAATGGCATCTAGTTTGAATAAAATTTTTTTTGTTTGAAACATGGTGTTGTGCAGAAAAAGCTAATATCCGTTTGTAATTTTGACAAAGCATCACATTGTGGATAATATAAAAAAAGTATTATCATTATACTGTATTATAGACAAAATTTGACAAATGCGTTGGTAAATTTTAGCCATCTGTATTTAGATTGAGGTCTTTAAGGATGCATGTACCTTTACATTTTAAATATTTAATAATAAGAAAATTAATGATTCAGTAAACTTTGTTATTATAGATAATAATCTATCTAATTACATTAACTCTTTATATATTGCACAAATTCTTAGCATTGAATAAATCTGATAAAATTTCTTCGCTTTCTCAAATGTTTTACAAATGGTAATATTTTTGTTTAAAAATAACTTGTTGAGAATGAAAAAAAAAGTCAATAGTTCTTAGCCCCTGGTGTTTGTATTAGTGAGTGAGAATAATAAAAAAAAAGATCTACTAGATAAATAGAAATATAGATAGATAAATATAGATTGGGGCTATAACGTTAATTCAAAATCTGCCCACGTTAAACGTAAAGTGTTTCGTTATGTAAGAAACTGAATTTGACATTAACAAATAATAATAATAATAATAGTTATTTGTAGGAAGCATCATTGTGACAATGTAAATCTAAAAAGTGCTTGTTTACATGTACAGTAGAAAAATGTACAAAAAGGTGTACAAATATAATAATTTAAATTGAAAGAATTATTTACATTTTTTCCCGTCATTTTTATACTGTTACATAGTTGTGTCTTGCTTTATTTTAACATGTTTTATAAATTTTCTACGTTAGAAAATAAGCATGAAAAATTATAATTAGCGTTCATTAAAAAAATGCTAACCATGTAAAACAATTCGCAAAAAATTCTTATGTTCGTAAATTTTGATGTTTTACGAAATGTGTGTGTGAAGGATGTAGATGGATTGAATCACATACAGATCCTTTGAATCCACAATATTTGACATCAAAAGAGAACAATAGTAATTTTTTTAAAAAGAAATTCGTGGTTTTCCCCAATAATTCTTTGTGTGAAATCTGAAAAGAAAGATTCTAGAAAATTTTTCGGAAGAAAAAAGGACACTTATGAAAATGTAGAGGTTTTTTTTTTTTATCGAAGTTGAATCAACAGTGATATCAATATTTTTTATGCGTTTTCGGAATTAGAAGAAAGAGATATAAAAATACTATATATATATATGTTAAACTTATCCTTTCATTACATTGTAAAAGCATATTCATACTTATACTTTTTCATTAACTGAATTGCTTGAAGAAAATTTGTTTATATATTTCAATAAAGCAAGATACACTTTTAGAAATCTGATTGAAATCATTATTATTTTTATATATTCACTTTAATTGATTTTTTTCATAAACGTTCACATTTAAGAAAAAACGAGAATAAAACTGGCGCTGGATGTTGTAATTTTGAACTATGTTGAACACCTGAGACAGCACCCCACTCTCTAAATTTCCGCACCATGCCAACGTGCAGGCTTAGCGCCTGCATAAAATAAGCGTGTGTCAATCCAATTACACGACAACTCGAAGAAGCATAAGGTTTCGAACACGCAAATATACTGCATCAATGTCAATCATGAGCTCGTGATCATAAATGACAGTCACCAGTGGCGTAACGTACATCCTCGCAACCCCCTCATCGCGGGGGAGGGGCAGGATTCTAGGGGGGCCTAAAGCCTGACTGACGCCAAGTCCGTTTTGGGGCCAAAACCTGACATTGTAGGGGGCCTAATCAGTGGCGTAATGTACACCCCCGCATTACGGGGGCTAGGATTTTAGGGAGTCCAAAGCTTGACAGACGCTAAGCACGCAATCCCTTGAAAGATTCGGCTTGGAGCACAAAACCTTGTGGCGGATCTATACGCAGCTCTACTAACCCCTTCAGGACTCTTTAAGGAAAATATTAATTCAACCAACTTTCACCGAGTGAAGAAAGCGTGATTATGCAAATTAAATATATTATATAAATTCTGTATTCGCGAGTTCTTAGAGTTAGTTGGCGAGTTAATGAGTTAGTTGGTGAGAGAAGGATCGTGAAATGATTAAGTGCAATCGGAGTTTATCAATTGAAGATTGCTCAGAGAGGATCAATCGACGGGGATTAAATCCGGATAAGGATCGCCTTCAAGGACTCAAGTATAGGACTCGACTTCATAAAAGTACAGGTATCGTGATCCTTATTTAACTAGAAGTTTAGCTTATTAGTGCACGACGTGGTTTATATTGAGCTTGTTTAAGTTATCGTGGAATCAGTTGAGGGTCCGTATTAATATCCTCAGGCTAACGAGTCACACCTCCTCGCTCTGCTATCTGATTTGTTATCTTAATTAGATTATTATTGTGTCTGCTTGATATTTTGGTGACAATAAAATAATTAGAGTGAATCATGTCAACTGATTATTCAGTTTCTCCCACACACCTAGCCGGGTCCGAGGGCAGACAAGGGGGTTTAGAGTCAAGCAGGAACCGACAGGCATTTCAACCTGACTTTGCTGGGGGCCCTAATGTTCTCCGTCACGCCACGGACAATCACTTAATCATTTAAAAAAATAGATGCTAGAAAATACTGCTATTTTCTCAATTCTTTTCTAGAAAGTTCTCGAACGCTTTTTCCCAAGAAAGGCCATATTGTGTTTTTAGTGAATAAAAAACAATGTTTTGATGTTTTTAACATCAAATGCTTTTAAAAAATTAAGATACGAAGCAATTTGAAATGATGATATAAAGAAATCAACTGTCAATAAAATAAGCTTTTTAATTCTAAAATACGATTTAAAAAAAGTTTAGATTTTCCCCAGGGGCGTAGCTACCGCCATATCAGCGATACAGGGCCCTCTCAGGACTAGCTACGCCACTGGGTTTTCACCTAACTTTTCTATCACATGGAAGAACGAACATACCAAAATCTCTGAACCACAAAACTACACTCATGAAATTTTTTCCATTCCTAAAGGCTCACATGAGAAATCTAAAAGCACGTGACGTTATGTTTAAACTGCACCTCCGAGAATTGGTGACTCAGACTTCATTACGCATACATTCCTACTGTCGTAGGTCAACCAACAGAATATTGAATCGTGTTATTTATTTTTTCCGAGATCGGACTGAGACAGGAAGACGGTTACTGTTTACATTTAAAATATTTGGACTCGTATTCGCTTTGGTGTCTGAGGTTTTCATTGTCTTCAGATTAAACAGAACTAAATTTATGAATCGAGAATATATATTAGAGAGAGAGAAGTGTGAGTTGCTTCTTATGGTTCGAATAGTTTCTTTGACAGTTCCTCTATTAAAAAGAACTATTAAATACAAACATATTTTAAAAATTAAATTTTGGTAAAAAACGAAGAGATTGGATTTAAACTTTATTTTGCAAACACTTTCCAAAAAAAAAAAAAAAAACACGTGTTTCTCAATTTTCCTTTTTAGGAATGAACAATGTTATAAACACTATTTTTATTCCTTTTGGCATTGAAATCAAAATATTTGTATCATTTTCAATAATTTGGCATCAAGTAGGTTTGACAGGCCCTCTGGGTGGCGTAGTAGGTTTAGTGCTGGCCTTGTACGCCTAAGGTTACGGGTTCAACCCTGGCGCAAATCGGTGGATTTTCCTGATGCAAAATATCGACAGCATCCATGTCCTGCGAATATACGGCATGTTAAAAATCAATGGAGTGCCTGTTTGGCATGGGTGCTCTCTGAAAAATTAAATTTCTAGTACAGGTTCGCATCGTCAGAGCTCAGGTGCCTCTCTCTAAAGGGGAGATGGCTACTGGGCGTCAAAATTACTTTCAACGATTGGTATATCATCTATAAGGTGCCGTACTAAAGATTGATACCAGCTCCCGAGGAATGTACTAGGTCTGCAATGGTAAAAATACCAATTCACAGCCCTACCGGAGGGAAAAAAATGTTTTCTCGATAAAGAAAAGAGTCATTATAATTTCAAACATAAAAATGTTCCGTTTCTGATAGGTTTGTTGAAATTGGTTGAAGTAACGAATATTTTTCGTTCAGATGAAATTAGCTGTATAAGTTGATATTTCATTTTTGTTATTGTTTTTAAATGCTTGGGACCTTCACACTAGCCGTAAAACTTTGTCTAAACCTGCAATCTTCGTTCCTAAGGCCAGGAGTTTGCTAACGTACTACTGTGGCTAATATTTCTTACTATCTTCACCAGTGATACTTAGGTTTTATAACTATTTGTATATATTTATGGATTATATATATATATTATATATATATATATATATATATATATATGTGAAGGGGGCACTACTGCATGACCTCTGACGTAACCCCACTGGCTTCGGAAGGGGACGAGCGGCAACCAGACAGACGAGGAGACTAGAGAAAGACGTGAGACAAGCAGGAGACAGAGCGAGATAGACCCACGACGACAGAGAAATAACCCCTATTCAGAATAATGAAAGCCATTTAGGCAACGACGCGCGTTTAAATGTTGTAATATGTTAATTGTTTTGTCCCATTTCATTATAGTTATTGTTAAAATAAACAGTTTATTCTGTTAATTATTAGTTATCTCGAGGCCTTTAAAGAACATCAACATATATATATATATCGGTGGAGTAACGGACAGTATTAGGGCCCCCTTCAAAGTCAGATTTTGGTCTTAAGCCCAAGTACTTGTTTGGTGTCAGTCAGGGTTTGGGTCCCCCCTCAATGTGGGGGTTAAGGTGGTGTACGTTACTCTTCTTATATATATATATATAAGATCGTGGTAAGTGTATCATTTATTTACTTAATTATTGATAAGTTGGCTGAGAGTAGAAGATTTTGAATGGATGAGAAATCATTTTGATGAATGGAAACCCAGTTTATTGTACATTTTAACTCGTACGTGAACACAAATATGGACGGCACAACAATGAGCACAAAAACAAAAAATATCTGCTTTATACATGACGAAGACAAGAAGCGGGGTTAATTTTCCACATTCTCGGGCTTTTATATAAAGCGGCAACCGGAAATTCCAAAATTCATATGACTTCCATGGACGGAGCTTGTGATGTGTGGAACGATATCGTTCGATGATGTTTATGTAAGATTACTTTAACTTTGTTGAGATTCTAATATATATATATATAGCAGTAAATAATTAAAAAGAAGACTAAAATAAATCCCAAGAATCTTAAGATCAGACCGGAAGAACCAAGAACATGGAACCATGACAAACCAAAAAAGAGAAATGTAGCCAGAGTGGAAAACAATTATGATTTCTCGAGCTGTCACTGGCTATATATATATGTATATCAATTCTTAATTTATTATTTCTATTATTTTCATACTTTAGCTAAGTGCTACTTTTCAGCCATTGCTTTGCTTTGAATATGTATTTGGGTCCAGAATCTAGGCAATAACTTGTTTATTGTACTCAGATTTAGCGCGGGTTCTGCGTTTCTGTATACAATTTTTAGGTAAGTTCCTTTTTTCTCATAATGGATTTAGATTTCCTATCCATTATTTTCAATCAGTTTTTACTCAGTATTATTAACAGAAAGGGGAAGGTTGGTTGGCCACAAGGCATGTTCAATCCCACTTTTATATAAATTTTTTATATATAAGCTGTCCTAAGTCAGCAATGTTGATAGTGCTGTAGCATCCATTCTTTTATATTTTTATATTCAACTCTATTATTTTAATTTTTCGTATTTCCTTTTAAATTCTGTTGTCTGGTTATCTTGCAATTTCAATTCTTTTCAGTTTTAATCATGTTTATTCATCTGTCTCTTGTAGAGAAATTTTGATTATATGTATATATATATATATAAATGTAATAACTTGATATCTACTCAAAATTCGAATCTGCTTTATTTATAATATTTAATTCATACATCCAAATACCCCATCTTGAAACGCATCTCACACAATTTATCTTTACTAAAGCATTAAAAACATTATGCTGGTATATTGATTACTAATTCTTTAGAACTTGAATTTTCGATAGATTTATTGGTGATTCCAAGAAATACAATATCCTCGATTGTTTTCACGTGCTTTATTAACTGGGTTTCAATATTCTCTAAGCAATGATGTTGTTTCAAAAGATAACTAATTATTCCCTTCGCCTAAACACATGATTGCATTTTTTATAATGCGTTTTTACCTGTTTTTCCCTGTATATAAAAACTTGATTTTGAATAATCCCTCTCTTGCCTTTTGACACTCGTTCGAGGAGCATGCTCAAATAGCTCTCCTGATGTTGAACAAAAATAAATGATGTGATCAAGATCAAGCCTCTTTATTTTTCCGGCCACGACTATTACATCATAGTTTACCAAAATGTTTCTCAACAATATATTTCATATAAATAAAAATCAGTGCATCAGTAATAGAGAGGGAAAAAAAAATACTGGTTACTAAATGAAGAAAAAAATTGTGCGCGGAAGGTCTTTTTTAAAAAAAGCTTATTTTTTGTTGATTTTCAAAAATGTACATGCATATTGTTTTTACAGATATTCCATCTGTTAATGAATTATTTATGTCATTATAAAGTGAAATCTATTTAAAAACTAGAATTTACACTTAACAACTTTGCAATATTGGGAAGGAGAAAATCTGAACGTAATTATTTTGTGCAATACATTTTTTTTCTCCAAATGTGTTGAATATTAATTTTTTGCAGCTACAAGGCCATACCTTTTCTACAAACGTCGTAGTTTGTAGAAAAGGTATGTACTAGTAGTACAAAAGACTTTGTACTTTGAAATGTATTTCCTAATAGCCTTCAGTAGACAGAGAAAGGAAGGCTATTAGGAAATACATTTCAAAGTACAAAGTTTGTAATCCAACCTTTATATATATATATAATCAGTGTTGAAATTCATTATGAATCGCATGCAATGCTTTTATTATGTTTATAAACGTTTAGATACACATATTTAATATTCTTTCCGAGCTTTAAAATATATTTCAATCGTTATACTTTTTTGAAATTGTTATAAATTGCAAACTAATTATTGAATGGAATCTTGAAACTACCATTATGAAAATTGGGACACGTTTATCTAATATTATAAAATTTTGGCGAATGATTTCAGATTTTTTCTTCCATTTCGCTAATTTATTTATTCCTGTATGACCTAAGAAAATTTTTGTGTCGTAATAAAAGTAGCCCATTACAGGCTTATTTATTGAATTTACATTTAAAGTGTATTCACACATCACAGACTGGAGAATGATAACGAATAATCAGAAATTCAAAGGCCTGCATGACTTGACAAGTTCTCCTCTAACATATTTCATAACATTATTATCATACGCAGTTTCGTATTGCATTAATGCAATAGTTGAGCATTAAATACATCTTCAATGGTTTTGCTTGCACACAGATTAAAAAATTTCAGAATATTAAATACTATTTATGAGCTCTTGAGCAGAAATTTCCCGCTTGTGTAAATGTTTGTTATGAACATCAATAACTACCAAAAATCAAGTATTTTTACTATCAATGTCGCTTGGGAAATTAATGCTCTCAAAATAAAGTAAGTTTAATACTGCTTCTTTCATATTTGCTTGCTATCAAATGCAAGATGGCATATTGATGTTTGTGTAAAATATCGTCAGTGGCGTAACGTACACTTCCGCAACCACCGCATCACGGTAGGGGGGGGGGAGCAGGATTCTAGGGGGCCTAAATCCTGACTGAGGCCAAGTACATACCTTATTTAAGATCCGGCTCGGGGCTCCACTCCTGACTTTGCAAGAGGCCCTAATATCCATCACGCTGCTGTATATCATCATACTTTGACTACTAGTAATACATTAATGGGCCTATTATAAGCATATTTGTTCTTGTCTCCAGTATTCAACAACTAACTTCGAATGTGTTACGGAAAATTTTCATATTTAATGCAGACATATATTTTTAAAGCTATAACTGGTATCCCAGAACATCTTGGTTTTTGTTTCTTAAGTCCAGAGGGGGAGGGGAAGAAAAGCAAGTTAGTATAAGTTTTCCTTTTTTTTGTTCCTTTAGTTGATAGTTTGAATATTTAACTGGGAGTGACTTTTATACAGTATCTCGTCAACCACATGGTGATAATTTTGCTGTTTTCTCATAAAAAAAAACATGTATTGTATTGATTGCTACTGTTTCGGAATTGTTCTGTACTGGAAATAAACACTTAGGGATTTTTATTCATTTTTTAAGCACAATCAAAGTATATTGATTTGTTAAATCTTTGTGATGTTTATTTTCGTCAATATATTTGATAACTTTTTACACGACAAACTTAAAAGAATTTAAACAAGACTTTACAATCAGTATGTAAGGTAAAGTTGAAATTTCACTAATTGTCTAAATGAGATTTTGCTTTGTCATTGTTTTCTCTTCTACATTGGTTAGCGATTTAAATAAAATTGATTATTAATTAAAATTATGTTGATCAAGAAGATTGCATCTGAAAACTAGCATTTGTAATTAAAATATTTGGAGAGTCTATAGGAAATGACAAATGGGACGTTAATCCTAAAATAAATATTTTCTAGTGATAAGTGTGAAATAATTAATGAAAAGATGACAACGTAAGCAGGGAAAAACATTTTATTTTCATTTCACACCGAAAATATAAATTTCATTACACTATTCATATCTGTCTCTATTTATCCTTTTTTATTGCTAATTGGTGTCTTAATTTTGTATATTAAAATAAAAAAAACTAGTTCACTTTATCCAGAAAGAAACGCAAGATACTGATATGAACTTTATAGAACCTTACGAGGTATAAAATACCTGCAGGTAGATTATATCTTTGCTCTATCCAGAATATTATTTCTTGTTTTAGAATTAATTTTTTCGTGTTGACAAATTATTTACAAAAATATCCAATAGATGGCACTACTGATGCTAGTACCTTTCGCAAACTGCTTAAATCGGGAATCAAAATGTGATTGCTATATGAACATAAAAAAATAATCTAAGTGTACTAAAAAAGTATAAATATCGTAATGTGTTTTTAAATTGTTTTCTATAGTTAATAAAATTTAAATTTCCCTTTATTTTCAAAAAATAAAATAGGTTTCATTATTCAATTTACAACTGTTTAAATTTGCATGAGTGTACAAATCATTAAAACTATTGGAAAATAGTTCATAAATTTTCAATATAAATATATTTTAAGAAAATTTTTCATGATATTTGACTTATCTTATGTATTTCAAGCATTGGAGAGGTATTTTTTCTTTTAATTTACACATGACTTCAAAACATTGTTAAATAGGTATAACATGCACATTAACATAATTTTGTGTAAAATTATAGAATTTTGAAAATTTGACTTTTCATTTTAATAATTGGAAGCTTTAAGTTTTTTTTTTTGCTATTTTTCGCTCATGAATTATAACATTTGATAATTGAAAAGTAGTAGAATTTTGTCATTTCAGATATAATGTAATTATATGGGAAAGATGAAAATATTTAGAAAATAATTTTATAAATAGTTTCTAATCCTTTTGGCAAGGAAAAGTTATATATTATTCATGGAACTAAAAATTAATGAAGCATTCTAAAAATGTTCTTTTTCCTTACTTTTATTTTAAAATTATTGCATCATGTATTAAAAAAAAAAGAAACGAGCCTTACAGTAGCCGCATATGATGTGTAACATCTGACATGTTATCATGGTAAATACGCAATAGTGACGTTAATCCTGAAAAAAATGAATCGGGATGATTGGAAATAATTTTCTATCGAATAATTATATCTTTAATGAAAATTTTATTTAATTAACACAAGGAGCAATACAATTTTTTATCAAAAATATTTATTCTTGTTCAATTTGGGGAGTGAGTGAGAGTGAGAGAATATTAACGTCGCACTGATTAGTAACACGAGGGCTTTTGGCGACGGTCCGCTTCAATTTGGGAAAAAGCGGAGACAAAATAGATTTATGAAAATTCAAGTATGACACATGTACTTGGGATTTCAAAGTATTTAAAAATCAAAAACAGCGTCAATAACAGTACCACTGTTAGTTGTCGAAACATTTCGAGCTTGAGTTTATCTTTCAGAAAAGCTGAGCGGCTCAGCTTCTGGCAAACTGAAGTTAACGTTAAACTCACCACCCAAAATCCTGATAAGCGAGTGATAGTTTTTTTTAAGAGCAGAACCACCTTCGGTATTCGGTAAAAGTACAAAATGAAGGAAATCCTTAATTTTTTTAACTGTCTGATTCGGAGAAATGTATGCGACCACCAAAATGACTGTTTGTCCATTTTCAAACATAACGAGCCCTGAGACTTTAACATTTGAGCGTAAGAATCGCAAGTTTATTCTGGTTGCAGTCTAATAAGACTTGCTGGTATGTGCGGAAGGCTGACGGCTCAATTGTTATTAGAGTTGGACCCCGATACGAGAGTAGCGAAGAAACACCATCAAGCGCATGCTTAAAAATTAGAAATATTAGAGAAAATAAAAAATATCCGTTTACTCAATTAGTTAGTTTTTTTTAATCGAGAAATCTTTGTTAATCACAATTAAAAATATTATATTGACAGCGACAGAAATTAACCTCAAAGTATGAAAATGATACGCACTTAAATATTTATTCAAGTCGTATTTTTTTAAGAATGATAAGCTTTGTCAGACGCTTAACAGGAAATATAATTATTAATTTACACATATTACATATATATAAACACATCATAAACATTACACAAACACACATATAACACATTAGTTTACACATATATAAATATATCCTCAGATTTCACACACAACGAGCCCTGAGACTTTGACATTTGAGCGTAAGAATCGCAAGTTTATTCTGGATGAAGTCTAATAAGGCTTGCGGAAAGCTGGCGGCTTAATTGCTACTAGAGTTGGACCCCGAGACGAGGGTAGCGAAGAGACACAACCAAGCGCGCTGATTGGTCAAATCAAATGGCGTGCGCTTCCCCGGCTTGATGGCTACTAGAGTTGGACCTCTTGCGAGGGTAGCGAAGAGACACCACCAAGAGCGCTGATTGGTCAAATCAAACTGGGCGCGCTTCCCCGACTTCCTGTTAAGCATTTCCGTCCCTTTCACGAAATCACTCCAACAAATATCCAGCAAGCGAGAGTAAAGATGTCACACATCAAAAAGTTAAATAATAATATTGAAAGAAGCAATAAATAGAGAGAGAAAAATACGAATTTTAGCTCATGAAGCTTTCACAACAGCACTCATTTATTAAAACTTAGTAATTTTAAATACGAAAAAAATTATGTCCAGTATGTACGAAGGTATGTGTTATCACATTAAAGCTGAAGCTTAGTTATCGATAAAAAAAAGTCAGTAACACGTTAAACGTATCTTAATTTGTAGAGTAATATAAAATTGAAAGAACATAAAGAAAGTTTTTTCTAAATATTTTCCCCTTTTGTTAAACAATCTCTGAGCATTAAATCTTTTAAATTGTCAGCATCCTTGAAATGCGCTTGTCACAAGACATTCTCCATTTCTTTTTATCATTAAGAATGTTTCTGCTCTTAGGGAAATTTGATTATGAATTTAGCATAGTCAGCCACATAGTTCATTTCTTTTTTTTTTCCCAGGATATATTGCTCATTCTTTTTTTCTAGTTTCAAACTCAGAAAAATTCTCGACATACATTTGCAATTAAAGAAATCTTAGTTTGTGAATATATTTTTTTAAAAATAATTATTGATGCTGAGTATTTTTGTGATGAAATAAACGTAATGATAGTTATCTGTTAGATATATCTGTTAGATATCTTTCTGTTAGAGTGTTTTTAAGGTCCACACATATTCCTTTTAGTTAGTTTTCGTCTGTAATGATATTTCTTTGTTCCTAGAGTACAATATACATTGCTTGATAACTTATATATACCAAATTTTACTATAAATAGAAATAATGAAAAAGGTTGTTCGATATGAAAATGAACCACGGAATTTTATTTTTTTCACTAATTTATTTCCCAATAATTTTTGCAATATTGTGTTATCTAGACCAGGGGTCGGCAACCTATGGTGCGCGTGCCACATGTGGCCCACGGTGCAATTCTCAGTGGCACTCTGCACTACTCTACAAATTTGTCGATTTTTGAGTGGATGGAAGTTAATACATTTGTAATGGACCTTATTTGACAAACATTTTCAGAATTATGGACATTTACGGAATTACGAAAAAATCCGAAAGCTTAATCTAAAGATATATTTAGAGCCATTTTGTAAATTGTTGAATATCATGCTGGAGAGATTTAATTGTTTGAAGAGAGAAAGTTGCATGTACTCTGCGCCTTCCACTTTTGCTTCTACGAATTAAAGTAAGAATTTTTTCTTCATATGAAAAATATTTCGAGTCCGCAAAGAAATTGTTTAACAACTGAATACTCAAAATCGTTTATATTGTCTATTTCTTATTTTAATGTGTTTAAAAATATATAATATTCATACAATTTGAATTTTTATATTTTTGTTGAAGAAATAGTTACATATTACGCTGTTTATTTTTATGCTAAGAATTATCTTTAAATGATGCAAAATTAATATATAATAAAACTATAAATATCTAAATTATTGACCTCTATTCTCTTTTCTGCATGCATTATCACGGGAATCGAATTGTTTCAAACATCTCCTTCTGTGTGGCATGCTGAATCCTATTGAGAGATTGGTTTGGCACGCCACAGCTAAAAGGTTGCCAACCCCTTATCTAGACTGTAAAAATGCTAACAAGGTAGAATTTTACGTTTTTGTTATTTTCTTGTTTTATTAAAATATATTACAAAACATTTATATATTTTTTTATTTTGTTGAACTCAAGACACACAAATTGGAATTTTAACACGATTATTTCTGATAGACATACCCCTGACCCGCTTACCTACAAGTCCGCTGTACAAACCCTAGTGGTTAAGATACCTACAAACCCTAGTGGTTCAGTAGCCCTAGTGGTAACTAGGGCTACTGAAGATCTGCTGTAAAGAGGGTCTGATGCATGTTAAATTTGTCGAGGTTCAAAATCTTCCCGTTTGTATGGTGTGGTAATTTGGAAAGTGGGGAACTGACTTTATCGCTTGACTGAGGTTTAAAATTACGAGGTTTGTCGTCATTGACCCTCATATTACTTTGTAGTATGACGCTAATAAACACTCACTCCCCGTTGTAAAATCTAGGTAATTGCTAATTTGGTTTTGAATGTTTAAATTTCAGACAAAAATAGATCCTTGGACATTTTACAGAAATAAGTTGGACGCACAGTTCACCGAAACTACACTGGGAGTTGCCCGATTGTAAGGAAGTTTCGTATGCAGAGGCATTTGTACCGAACATTCAAATGATTAAAATTTGGTGTCCAATAAATGAATAGCGGAAGCTACAGCGCATCAGAACTGTGCACTCAGCTGGTGTCTATAAGAAGCGATTCTCAATCTGATAGTCAAAATTTCTGTTGCATTGCGATTTACGATACCTTTCAACGACTGAAAAAATGCCTCGCTGCAAGATTTGAGCTCATTACGAGCAACTGTCAGAATTTGAAAGAGGTCGTATTATTAGATTGAAATAGGCAGGTTGGGCAAATCGGAGAATCGCTCGTTTTATGGGTCGAAGCGATGCGGCCATTAGAAGATGCTGGCAAGAATGGGTGAACAATGGCAGATTTCAGCGTCATGATGATAGCGGTCGACCTAGGGCCACAGCAGATAGGAAGTTCAGATTGATTGTCAGATCAGCTGTCACAGCACCTGATTCATCGTTATCAACCATCAGACGTGCGACCCGCACACGAGTGTCCACCATGACCCTTCACAGACGGCTGATAGAGCGAAATTTATGCTCGTGCCAACTTCGCAAAAATGTGAGTGCTCGTTATACGGCGAATATACCTAAAAATTAAAAAATACAATTTGTAAGTATAGGTGTGCGTTATACGCCGGATTTTACGGTATTCACTTTTCACTTTAGCACCCACCAACGAGCTGTTGAATGCTCGTATTTATATTATATTTTCTATTGAATACAACCAGTGGAGTTTCAGAAAATGATTTAATTATTTTGCGCATACATTAAAGTGATTTTAGACGTTTTGAATTAAGAATTTTTATGTTTTAGGTTGTCGCATCGAATGAGAATACTGAATTTTAGAAATAACATTGAGAATAGTAATTGAATAATTTTTATATGTTATATAAATAGAATATGTTTTAACTTCTTGAATAAAAATGTTTTTCTTTGATTAATTCAATGTGGCTAACCATTTGACTTTTTAATATGCATTAACACAACAAAAGCTCAGCTCTATATTAACATTACTGAGTGTATTATCTTCCAACTTTTTACTTTTAAGTGTACATACAATATTTTAAAATACACTCATAAAAAATTCTGATAGTAAAAAGTTTTGTACTGAAACGATTCATTTTCATTATCGATTAATAAAATACTTTTATTTGTATGCATTTCATTAACTAGAAAAAACATAGTTATATGTATATTATGCGTACTTAAAAGAATTAAACCACATACATTTACTTGTGTTTGATTGCTCTAGGGTTCAATTAAAAAGGAATAGTTCACAAAATTAACAAGTTATTATTTTTTTTAAATAAATTTATTTGCAAAACTCCTCATGCTCCACATTGCGTAACATAAGGCTTACAGACGTAAGTGGTAACAACATTACAAAACAATAATAATGACAAAAAAAAACATAATTAAGAAAAAAAAAACATAATTAAGGAAAAAAAACATAAAACATAAAGAGTTGTTAAATAACAAGTTATTGAACAACTCTTTTACACAGAACAGGAAAGGAAAAAGTAATTGTACCCTTTTAAGAAAAGTATTTCTCATCTCAACATAAATGGATACAATTCTGAAATCAATCTTTTATAGACTCTTTGTCTAAGCATTCATAAAGGAAAACAATGCATATCTTATCGATATATTGTTGTTTAAAAAGATTATGTTCGCATAATCTGAATAAATGAAAGCAAAACCAATAGATCTATTAGAGAAATTTACTTAATTTTTTTTTATTTGCCCTAATTAGTTGTTAATTACATACTTTTGTGGCGGTGGAATTTGTATAAGCCAGTAACAGCCTCCAGATCGAAGAGATCATTTTGGTTCAGCGGTAAGTTATGTACTTACGAATCAGAAGGTACCAAGTTCTAATCTCCTTCATTGGTGACCTAGAAGCTGGACAAGGAAAACCTTCGTGGCGCAATCTTCCAGCCGCAAATGCAACCAAGCCATCAGATCCAAAATGACGCAACCAACAAGCCGTCAGACCCAAATGACGCATCAACAACAACTTACATGCTCACCATAACAACTATATCATTCGTTAGCCTACCAACTCACTGGTAGGGGAGTGTGTGGTGATGGTATCTAAATAAGCCAGTAACATCCTCCGGACCGAAGTGATCATTTTGGTTCAGCGGTAAGTTATGTGCTTATGTAACGGAAGGTACCGAGAACGAATCTCCTTCACTTTCTCGCTTGAAATGAATGCACTGAGTAATCTGGAAAATACTTGTATTTGTATGATTGTTAATTATTACGTGTCCTGTTTATCATTTCCTTAAAAGTAAAAACCAATGTTGGTTGCAATAATTTTGTTGAAATATTTTCAAATATTATTCTGAATTAGTTCGAAATTAGAAATGTTTATTATTCGAATCCTAATTCATCATTTCATTTTCTAAAATAAATTCCTTAAATTAGCATGTTAAAAACGGCTTTGACGCTCTATGTCAGGGGTGGGCAGACTTTTCCAGGGTACGGACTACTTCTAACTTTTTTTCATGGTGTTGCGGTCCACCCAGTGGCGTAGGTATGGTGAGCTAAGAAAAAAGTTCGCAATGTTTATTATAGCTTAATAAGAAATCAATACGGAATATGTACTTACCAACATAACTACAATAATATAAACTTACTGTTTTAAGACCGCGTCTAAAGCAAGACACAAGATACAAACATAATAATAATAGCCACAAATAAAACAGTATCAAATGATGTATTTATTACGAAACAATTCTAAATACTTTACAAAAAATAAAACATTTTTATCTAAAGTTAAGGCTCATAGTTAGTAGAAGACTTAGTCTGCATATTGTTAACCAATCTCGAATATTTTTTTTTATTTCTAATGGGCTGCGGATTGGTGTGTTACCATTGCAGACCTAGTACATTTTCCGGGAGCTGGTATCTCTTTTTAGTGCGGCACCCTATAGTCGGATACCAATCGCCACAGGCAATTTTGACGCCCAGTGTCCTCCACAGATGGAGGCATCTGAGCTTTGACGATGCGTACCTGTACTAGGATTTAATTTTGCAGAGAGCATCCAAGCCAAACAGACACTCCAGGGATTTTTTACATGCCGTATAATCATACGACATGGCCGCTATCGATTTTCTGCATCATGAAAATCCACTGACTTGGGCTGGGGTCGAACCTGCAACCTTAAATTCAAGAGGCCAGCGACAAACCAACCACGCCCCCAGCCGGCCAATCTTGAATATTTCGGTATTAATTTACTATCTGCTAATCTTCATGCGGTCACTTCAAAATATCTTGGTGGTCCACTTGTCAACCGCGATCGATTTAATGCCCACCGATGCTCTTTGTGTATGTATATTTAAATTATTTCCAAGCACTAAACAATGTATGTCGAATTCCGTTTCGATATTTATATTCTAACTTTTCATCCTTTTTTTTTTATTAAACTCATCTATAAACATAAAAAAGTATGAGGAAATGTAATTTTATATTCATTTACTAAGTAACCAAACTTAAAGAAACGTAAAACAATTCATTAAACTCTGATGATACTTTGAGTTATTTTAAACGAGCGCACTTGTAAATTACTTAAAATTTTCCTCCAGAAAAATAATACTAATATAGCGAAGGCTGATGAAACGATAATTTGCAGCGCAGTAAAGCCAACTATTGTAATTTTGTTTCTTTACGTGTTTCGAAATACTTTGTTTACTTAATTTTCAAAAGTGATGATATTCTATCTCCTCTCTTTTCCCTGCTCTTTATTTCCCAGAGGTTCCCCTCCACTGATAATCGATCCTTCAGCATCTTTTAGGGGGAATGTTGTCAGAAGTTTGTATTACGATTCAAAAGAAGAAAAAAACTACGCCTGTAGAATTCGAGACATTGTTCAATCGGATAACAGGGAAAGTTCCTTTGAAATGAACAAAATAGTACAGCGAAGAAGAAACTATTGGAAAGGAAGGCTTTGGATGGATAACTTTTCGGTTAAAGGGTGAACCGATTATATATATATATATCGTCTCTAAGAGAGTGTTTGACTTATAAATTATCTATATATAAGGATAAATATATCGGTAAATAAGTATAAAGGTGAAAAGTAAATGTTTTATCCTTCTGTTTTATATAAAGAAATATTTCGGAAATTTAAAAAAAAAAAAATTGTAATGTAAAAGAACGAGAGAGAAGTGAGAAAATTAAAACGATACCAGATAGCAAATAAATAACATAAGAAAAAATAATCGAACCAGAATATAAAAATAAAAAATTAAAAATCGGTTGCTGAAAAAAAAGCAAAATAAAAGAACCAGCTGAAATAAAGGCAAGCAATTTTGCTATTAAGGCATAAATGACATGTAATTTACTCTATTTAATTGTAAAACAACAATTCTACTTATAATTTTTTTTGGTTGTTTAAAGTTGTATTGATGATTGATTTCTGCTATTTTGATCGTAATTTTATAAAAAGTTTACATGTAATAATTGACTTATTCAAAATTTAAAACACATGAAAACTGTCGTTTTCTTATTGCTAGTACAAATAATTAATGTATTAATTCAAACATTGCAATAAGTATTACTGACTATATTTCATTATAAAATATACATTGATTATCCAAAATCAATTGTAAAAAGAATTGTATTATGATCTTGAACTTGATTAATTTACAAAAATGAAGCTCTATAGTTGAATTGAAATGCTATTACACTTAAATGAGTTAAGGAAGGGGGAATAAGTAAAAATATTATTAAGATAATGAAAAGAACTCAGAAAAATAATTTCTATTAGTTGAAATACTGAAGAAAATGACACAAACACTTCGAAGTAATGTTGTTTTTAAAACACGCTATCGAAAAAGTAAGATGATAGTACACATGTATATCGAAACACACAGATACAATAAATATTTTTGGTCGATTTCCGTTGGTTATTCGTATGCAGATTTGTCGACGGAGATTTCTTGATACACAGATAACTACTTTTATTCAAAGCCATAGGCATATAAATTTTCAGTACATTTGGAATAATTAATTAATGGACACACACAAATACATTGCGGAAGCAACAAGCAGCAGTGACGAGGACATGTTGTTGGCGAGCAGACAAAGAACAAAAGAGAGTGAGCACACAGCGCTCTGGGTTTTTATACTGGCGGTGAAGGTCGTGCGACTCCTTTCTAATAGGAGTCATGATCGGTTGCAAATGCGTGCGAGCTATTAGATTAAGATTAAAATTATCATATTAGTCTCGTACCAAAGAGTTAAGAAATAAAGGAGTTAATTTAAAGAGTGCTAGAGGGAGTCATTACACACACACACACACACACACACACACACACACACACACACACACACACACACACACACACACACACACACACACACACACACACACACACACACACACACACACACACACACACACACACACACACACACACAACACACACACAGACACACACACACACACACACACACACACACACACACACACACACACACACACACACACACACACAACACACACACACACACACACACACACACACACACACACACACACACACACACACACACACATTAATGGGACGGAAAGCATTCTATTGAGAGGTTGTACTAAAACAGGTGTTCGAAAGTGCATAAACTTCTTCTAAATTCACATTAAGAGTTTGGTGTACTAGACGCCTGTTCCTTCAGTTGAAGGAAACGTTCGAATATCTAGCTGCCGAGAGGATAAGTGACATGCCAAAAATCTTCCAGAACGTAAGGAATTCCATGCAGCGTCACTGTTAGGCCTACCAGCCGACTTCTGGCCATAATTTCAAACACCTGTTGTAGTACAACCTTTCAATAAAATGTTTTCTGTCCCATTTTTGTGTTACTATTTCTGTTCTTTTTTTTCTGCTTCTTTGCACCATAGCTCGTAATAGCGGCATTTGCGATCCTGCAATCCTATGTGATTCTGAGTCGTCTAGGTATCCCCTACTCACCTTACCAGTTTGTCGGTCTGGTAGGGAATCACCCTGTATATTGAGATTTTAAATTTTCTAGGAGAGTTTCCCTATTTTAATCATAGCGAAAATGAATCACCATTTAAAATACAAGAATTAGCAAAGGGATTTCTTCGTATTACCTAACTTTCACCAAGATTGAAGAGGGGGGCAGTATAATCTAAAGAAAATGTCGCAAACTTTTGAGTAAGTCGATCGTGGATTTGAGTCTTAATTTTATCCAAAGCCATCATGCAGAAAAATGGTCACTGCTACTGCTTGATATATGTAATTTAAACCATGTTTTATTAAAATCATTCCAAGACATGCCATTAAAATCTGTATAACAATTTTCCTGCTCATATTGAGTTATCCTCATCATCTGAGCTCCAGCTTCTGTAACATGTTATGTTATCTCAGTGTGGTCTTAACACAAGCAAATAAAAGGAAAAATTACCAAGATTTGTTTATAATAATATGAAAGACTGGATAAAATCTTAAGGGACAGTCGTCACTTATATAGAAACAATCAATAGTAGTAAGTCTATTTTCCCATTTTATATGATAAATGATTTACTAAGCTGAGATTTAATCAAGATTCGTGTCGGAAAAAATTTCAAATTTCTTAGTGATTTATTTAAATTCAAACGTATGGTGTTTGATTTTAAAAATGATTTATTAAGGAGTGAGTAAGCAAAATAATTTAGCGATTCATTTGTAAGCAAATAAAAATTTAACTCTTTTAATGGATCGTTGCTAATTCAGTGAAAAAAATATGTAGCCTTTGAAGTTTAGTCATCAGAAAAATGAGTTTCAGTAAGATTTATGATCTTTTAGCACAGGAGTCATAAAATTTCTAACTCAGATAAGACACACATTTAGATATTTTTTACAAATTTTTATTAATTTTCTTCATTTTGAATCTTTTCTGACAGCTTTTGTTCTTTTTGCATAACTAAATTTATATGCGATTACAATTGCTCGAATGAATTGCTATTGTTACGAATGAATAATATGCTGCGTGTTTGATTTAGCACAATAACAATTGTTATTTATATAATATTTTCTTTTATTTTATAAGAATAAAGAAACACGATTTATATAAACCAAGAAATCTGAATAATCATTAAAAAGGTTAAATAATCCGATTAAAAATAGCGAAGAAAATAATACTTTATGAAATTGTTAGATGTAATAAATGGGTGCGTGATTCGAAAAGCTATTGTACGCAGAAATCCCTTTTTCTCTCTTCAAAATAAACGAACAAATCTTCCTGAGACAAAAATTCTCCTGAGACTGAAGATTGCGATTTCCCCGTAACTTCTTATCCCAAGCTTCAAACTGTATTACGTTTTGTGCTCAGTAAAAGAAAGCAGGTAAAAGAACGCCAGGGATTTCAGAATATAAATACAGTTTACTTGTAATAATCATATATATGATAATATAAGCCCAACTTATATGTGTGACATAACGTTAATATATCATTTAAAATATGTGAAATGATTTCAGTTGAGAAAAATAAAAGTTACGATAAATGAAAGAAAAAAGGAAATTATGAGTTCTAACAAATGAGAGTAATTTTTAATATTAGGCTGAAGTGTGTGTGTGTATTTTCCCCTTTGCGAATAAATGAACAAATCTAATACTACTCCAAAATTCAGACTGAATTTTTTTTGCATAAGATTAGAGATATCTCTCGTTGCTTAGATCAGCGTTACCCAAACTGTGGGGCGCGCCCCTCAAGGGGAGCGTGATAAACCTGAGAGGGGGGCGAGAGGATATTGGGAAGTTGAAAACAAAAGATAATTTAAAAAAACTATTAATTTACTCAAATTAAACAAACAAAATACATTCTGCATTATGAAAAATAAAATACACATTTACACTGATATAATACACTTATAAATATATCAGTACCGCGCAATATGTTTTTATAACTAATTTAACAATACTAAAAAAGTTAAGAACAAGTTTAATAATTATCAGTGACCCCATGGGCTTGTTATTAAATTATATACAAAGATTAACACTTAACTCGATAATTTGTACAATTTATAATTAATTCCTTAAATGCCGATTGAAAATTACTCGGTTCGTTCCCCAATGTCACCATTTAACACTTAGGGGAGCGTATGTGATGTATTGGGGAAAGAGGGGGTGGGTGGGTAGAAAAGGAATAAATAAGTAAATTCTCTGAAATAAGTAAATCTGTTGTAAACCTGTCAAAGTTTTATTGCATTCAAATGCATTCGGAATAATTTTATGGATAGCAGTGCACAAAAAAGATCGTACTTTGGAAAGACGTATATATACGTCAGGGGCAATTAACTTACTGGCTGAGAAAGACGCTTATATACGCCAGTGAACCTTAAGATGTTGAAGTTGCATTGTAGCTTTAGCGTCAAAGTATATTATTATTGAATTCAATACATTGTTATTGTATGGGGGCGATGAAAATTATGATTGAATATTGGGTCGCAAATATTGAAAGTTTGAGAAGCACTGGCTTAGATAGAGCTTTGTACTAGTTAATTTTTTATGCTTAGATAAAGTGGAGTAAAAGTGTAAGAACGGCTGAAACTGTTATAGTGACAGCTATGCGTAACTACTCTAGTTACCTGAAATTTTGAACTTGCCCTCTATGCCCTTATCTTATGTACTTTTATGAAAAGTTAATCTATACATATAAGGAGAAAACGACTCACTCACTTACTCATCATGGTATCTCCGGAACTGTCGGCCCTACAGACTTTAAATTTGGTAGGGATGTTCCTTTCATGGAGTAGAGTTCCGCTAAGAACGGAATAGGGGAAATTGACTCTCAAGGGTGGGGCTTAAAGGGCATTTTCGATAAATATTCCTGTTTTGGAACTATTAGATCTACAGACTTGAAGTTAGGTAAGCATGTTCCTCTCACGGAGTAGAGATCTGCTAAGAACGACTTTTTTTTTGGAGAAAATCGACCCATAACGGGCGTTGCAAGGGTATAAGGGGTGTTACAAATAAATAAATATTCCTGTTTTATAACTATTATATCTAGACTTGAAATTTGGCAGGCACGTTCCTTTTATGGAGTTGAGGTCTGCTACAAAAGGAATTTGCGAAAATCGACCCCTAAGGGGGTTTTGAGGAGTTTTAGGGAGTGGTAGATAAAAATTCCTGTTTTTGAACTGTTAAGACTCACATATCTGAAATTCGGTAAGCATGTTTCTTTTGTTGAATATAGATCCGCTAAGAACAGATTTTAAGGAAATCGACTCACAAAAGGGAGTTACGGGGCTTATTGATAAAAAAATTCCATCTTTGAACTATTATATTTAGACTTGAAATTTAGCAATTGAGTAGAGATCCACTGAAAATGGGTTTTGCGAAAATCCACTTTAGGGTTACGGGAGCGTAAAAGATAATTCTACTTCAATTTTCGAAATTATTATTCAAAAGTCCTGTCTTTTTTAAATCAACGGATGAGAGTTATAACAATGCAATATAGTCGAACGCTTAATGCAAGGACTTAGATATCAATAATTTTTATATAGTATATACAACATTATGAAATACCTAGCTAAGCAGGTGGGTAACGGCTAGCAATTATATATGTAAGAGGTGATTAATTTATGAGTAAAATTAGGGCTTTTTGTAAGTAAATAGGTTTTTTCTCTGTACATGTGTTTTTATTCTTTGTTGTCTCCTCCCATTCTCAGGAGGACTTCTTTTTTGCTTATTTAAACTTCCTTTTGTACCTTTTTATTAAACTGGAAATTGCTGTCAGTTGATACTTTGAGTAAATCTTTTAGTAGATTGAGTATCATGTGGGGCCACACATACACCTTTCTGTTAATTGTGTTAACCAATACTTTAAAGTAAAATTTCAGATTAATATTGAAAATCGATTTACTATACAATGAGAGTTGTTTTCTTTATTAGAATGTGATGGTATTTACCACATTTAATACTCATATAAAAAACTCCATTGAAAAAGACTTTTATTCATAATCAATAATTGTATCAAGGAAAAAGAAATAGTTATTAATTGATCGGTAGCTTTTTATCGTTTTTCAATATATATATGAATACGGTAAATTCTTTCTATTTTTTCTAATAATTAATATTTTTTATATTATAATGGGATATTTTCTTATTTTTTAATGGAAGTATTTTGTAGTGTCTTTATTTTTAGTTCTTAATAATATTATATTCATAACTTGATTGATTGAATTTATAATTGATATCACTGTAGGATCAATACAACAGTACTTGGGCCCTGTATTTATATTTATTACATATGACTAGAAAGTAAAAAGGCTCTACAAAATCGAAATCAAATATCTGTTAATATTTAGGTCTTATTAATTTATATTTCAAATAAATCAGTACTATAATAAAATATTTTCATAGAGCATTTTTCTGTCTTCCATAAGAATCCTATAGTACTACAAGAGATGGAGATATGAAAAAGTGCTACTGTGTTGTGCATGTAGCAATGTTATAGGTTCATCTAATTAAGCATTCTATATCTGACAAAACAGTCAGACAGGCATGTTAAGCAGAATTAGTTTCCTTTGGTGAGCAGACAGGAGATGTTATTTTTCTGAGTTATTTGCGCGGCTTGGTATGTAGTCTTTGCTGTTCTCTTGAGGTCTCTCTTGGGAGAAAGATTTGCTTCTATGGGGGATTCTTTATATTTAATGTAACAAAACTAAATTATACCATGAAATCTTTATACAGAGCAAAAGTATCGTTTCGCTTGTGAATACTTTATGTCGTCCTCATGTACTACAATTTGTGTTCAAGAAGAAATACTAACTTGCAGTTGTATGGAACTGAAGAACTATTTTTTCATTAATATTTAATAATAATTTTTATATCGCAATTTTATGTAATTTAATAACATCTTAATATTTTATAATTCAGAATGTATTTGTAAACCTAGAGTTTCCCTTATAAAATGTATTTATTTTCCTAATTTTTTAATTCATTTAACTTGATTTATTGTGTACTGTATCTCGATGATGTAATTTAATAGTAAAATAAAATAATAATAATAAACTTGTGAATCTTTATGAAATATTGAAAAAATCTTTTAATTATTACTGATAAACAACACAAAAGACTTAATTGTGACAGAAGTCACGTGGTTTAAATCTTGTAATTATAATCTACAGCTAAAATACATTTTAAAGTGTTTAAAAATAAACTTTATGTTATAACATTACTAATATTAAAAATATTTTTTTAGTCCTCCTTTTATTAAACTTAATACAATACTGTTCAGTGATGTGATTTGGGAATTTATTATGGTTAATATATAATTTTAAATTGGCAATCACTAAGCTAATACATTTTTATACATTACTTTTTCTGTACATTTTTACATATTGACATAAACAGACATTTGAGAGAATTTTTTGTTTCTCAATGTGCTTCGAAATTGAAGAAAATAATCTTATTCATATATTTGTTCAATTTGCATTTGATCATTTGTGCATATTTTCTAGAGAAAGAATAAAACAATAAAAAATGAACACACACAGTTGCTCATTATTTTTTATATGATACATTGGTAATCAAAATTTAAATAAATTGCTTATTTAGTCGAAATTCTCGAAAAGATAAACTAAAGTTTCAAAACAAAGATGTAAACTTCAAAGATGATTACAAAGGCGTACATGAGCATGTGGGTAGTGCATTTCGAAGCCCACAAGCCAAATTCCACGCTATTTCAGTCTCACACCTCGGCGACTTTCATGGTGTTTTTCTCAACATTCGGTGAAATTCAAAAGCAAATTGTAGAAACGAGTGTCTACCAATGCTTGGATAATAGAATGAGAAATGAATTCGTAGAATGAAGGTCCACCAAAATCCACGACAGCCAATGATAATTGATATTTGTCCGTTACAAAAAAAGCACAATAATGCATGTATTCAATATATATATTCATAAATAAACCACATGCCTGTATATTTTAAGCACAACCTTATAAATAAAATAAAACAATATAAATTTACTAACTTGTTTCTTTGCATTGTTTTATTATTTATTTTTTAGCTGATAGAACAATGAAATTATTTGTTAAGTTACTTCCATTTATCATTTTAAAGACATCATAAGTGACATTTTTCCAAGTTAAATTTTTTACTTTTAAAAAACTATTTTTTTTATTGAGATATTGGGTAGCATAAAATCTTTCCACCGTAAGCCTAAATCTATTTTAGGTTGTTTTAAATATGAAGGTATGTAACTGATTCTTATAAATTGTAGTCATTATCCAGTAATGATATTCAAAACTTCTGAAAAACTACACCTTATGTAATAAGAAACACACGAAACAAGATAAATAAAATTATTGTTTTAGTATTAAAATGCACATAAAAAACGCACTTTCACTCTTTTAAATAACATGCATTTTCATTCTAATAGTTGCTTAAATTAAATTTCTGAGCTTTTTCAATATAAGATGCAAGACAACCATTTTTTTTGGATACATTTATCTAAATGAAACTACATTTCTGTTTCTTGCAGTTCTATACAAACTTATTACAAATTAAATGCTTCTCTAACTTAATTTATTTAATTATTTAAAGTAAAAAGACTTGTCGTAGTCTCTCACTACCCCTATGATTATTAACTCCCCTTTGCACATTATCTAAATTCGGGTATGTTGGATTCATAACTAACAACTACTTAATTAATAAACCAATATTATTTATTAATCCTTCTTATTATAGAAATACACAAATATTAATCAAACTTTAAGAACAACAAATTACAGTGGAGTGAGCTCAGAATTCAATTATGAACGACGGAACGCTAACTGAAACCACGGGGAATAACGCATACAATCAAACTACGCTTTTAAATCTAATCTATAAAAATCACAGACCTGATATCTCTTTAAGACAGGATTCTTTAATACTTGAAGGATCTATAGAGCAGCTTCAATCCTTGATATCTTCAGCTACGTCCGAACCGAATTAATGAACCTTTTTCAATAATCTTCCTTCAGCTAACAAACTTCACTTAGTTAAACTAATCTCCTAGAATCACCTTCTTAATCAATCTCGTAGTTAACTTCTCTATCAAAACACGTAGTCATCCTCATCTCTTCATTTCATTTCTCCCTTTTATATCTTTTTCGAACTCGCTAAACCCGAAACTATCTTGTTTGCATAAGTCACACTTTTGGCTCTCAGCGGGGATTGGTCAAAATAAATACAATCTTAAAGGAATTGAGAGAAGGTTAGTGAAACGCGTAAGCACCCGTCACAGACTTTTTTCTTATTACAAAAAGGATGTTTAATTCATTTGAACACATAACATCTTTAGCTATAAACCATAACTTTTCCCGAAAATTTAAAACTTTACGTAATGATGAAATAAACTTAAATTAACGATATGCTTTTTTAGTTTACATTCAGGAAAAAGCTGTATATCATATCAATAATTGCATAAATTGGAAGAATACTGGTGTAAAGATTTGCTAACAGAAAGTGTATGAACCAATTAAATAAACTTATAAACCTTTATTTCATCAAAAATATTCAAAACTTGCTTAAGGGTGTATGAAGATTTTTATTTTATATCGGCTGAATTCATTTACAACAAAAGTTATCACCTCCTAAATAAAAAGTGCACATTTCTTTTACGTCATCTTTGACATTATTAATCCTAGTACATTTCATAACTCAGACGATTCAGACTTTTTCCATGTGTAATCTGATTTTTGAAATTATTAATAAAATCATCAGGTTAGATAATTAATACTTAAAATTTAAGTAATGGCATGTGGTCCTTAATAAATCCCTTTACAAAAAATTGCTTGATGCCCGAAAGGACTGTCTCATTTATGCAATAAGTTTTAATCAATGGAAAAACTCCCTTTTTTTTTTATCAAAAATAGTCTTTTTATAGGATGTATAGACATTTATATTTCAACAGGACCGATTCATTTAACAACAAAAAGTTATAAATTTCTAAAGAAAAAAGTACACATTTATACATATATGTTCATTAACTATTAATCCTGGCATATTTCAAAACTTAGATGAATCAGAACTTTTCAATGTGTAATATGATTTTTAAAGTAATTAATTAAATTTTAATTAATTGTTCTTAATAAACCCCTTCATAATTAATTGCTCGATGCTCTTATACAATAAAGATTAACAAATAGTTTAACGAATAATAAACTCAAATAGAGTAAAAATATATAGTTTTTTCGAAAAATAAAGACGAATCTCTCCATTATATTCAGGGAGATAAAAAACGAGAAAAATATAGAGAATCACTCGAGAATAGAGAAATACATTTTCTTTTTAGACTATCTAAACAAGGAAGGTGGAGTGGTGATTAAAAAAAAAGAACATAATTTAGAAAAAGAAAGAGCCCCTTCGTTTTGAGAAAAATGTAAAAAGCTCAGAACGAATGGAATTTTACCAGCGTGTAGAATTTTTATTTACACTATTGAAGGCTTAGAATATAGCACGCGTAATACCAGTTGGATGAACAAGAGCTAGATTTTTTCCCATACTGTGTAAAAAAGAAAAAAAGAATTTACCGATAACTTATTCACACCTTTCCTGGTAGCAATCGGGAGCTCGTCTGTCAAAAGAATCTTGATTAAACGAAGCGGAAATCAATCATTTTTGAGTTAAATCTTGACACTGAATTCACTGCAGGATGCCTTCTTTATAAGAGCGTTATACATTAGAAAGTGTATGTTTTTTTACAAGAAAAACTTTTCTTTTTCTACTTAACGGAGAAAATATTTATCACTCTCCTTTTTAGTCTGTCATCTGAGTTTTATTTATACGTTTTTTAAACGAATAGCTGTGGTAGCAACACAGACGTAGTTCATGCCAACGATTATAATTGGAATTATTTAAAGACGTAAAATACTCTGCGTCAATTTAATTCCTATTTTGAATTTCAAATGAGAGGTGAAATAGCCGCTTTTAATACGACATTAAGTAATAAGTTACAACATTTAGGTACATGTAATTAATTTACGATGATAAATGACGTTTTAATAATGTGATAAACTTTAGTTGAAAATGAGAAAAATAACTCGTAATAAAATACAGTTAAGAAATAAATGAAATGTAAAGTTTTTTGAAATCATACCTAGAGAGGTACTTTAAACTATACTTAGAGAAAAATAACTTGAAATATATAAATACAGTTAAAAAATTAATTAAATGCGATGTTTTTAAAAATTATATATTAATCTTATTAAAAGCTTATGTAGTCGATATAAGGGGTCTCAGGGGTGTTAATTTTGTTTCGAGAGTTGAAAATTTAAACAATTTTCTACCAGATATAACTCTTTGACGTTAAAACTAAATAACTTGATTCTTTTACACATTTTTAAAAATGAATGAGTTTTCTAAAAAAGGTAAACTATTTAAAATATAATCTTAATTTAAAAAATTATAAGCACATGAAAATTGGAAATATTTCTGTAAGAAATATTAAGTAAGTTTTACTTAGTGCATGATCATTTCTAAAATAGTAGCTCTAGATACTAGCAATATAAAAGCTTATTTATAAAGTTAAGTATACCCTTATTACATTGTAGCATTTTTACATAAATAGAATTATAAATCTTATTTTTTCAAAAATAAAAAAATTGCATTTAAATTTTTTTAAAAATTTTAATATTTTAAAAACTTTTTAAATGAAAAACACATATAATACTAAAATTAGGTCAGTTTTAAAGAACATGATATATTTTATAATTCTGTAAAGTTTTATGCATCAAAGGCTACTGTTTTAGAAAATATCATGTGCAACGTAAAGCTTACTTAATATTACTTAAGAAATGTTTCTTATTTTCATGTGCTTATAATTTTGAAAATTTTCAATATATTTGAAATATTTTACACTTATTTGAAGCATTATTCCTTTATTAAAAAGTGTAAAAGAAACGAATTATTGAATTTTAACCTCAAAAAATTAAATCTAGTCGAAAACTTTTTATATTTTCAACTCTCGAGACAAAATTAACACCACTAAGACCCCATAAGTATTTAGCTTAAACTTTTGTTAGATATAAAATATATTAAAGTTACATTTTATGTAAAATGAATTTTTGCGTATGTATTAAATCGCTAAAATTTATAGTAATTAGAATTGTTAAACTTTATAACATGTAAAATTTATTAATGGCTTTTAAGTATCATTTTTAGGAAATCGCATCAAGATAAACGGTCAATCATGAATAAATCATTAATAACTTGAAAATACTCATATATTAAAAATAATTAGTATTTGGTTTGAAAAAGAATAAAAGAATATAAAATCGTCTTTTATCAGAGGCTAAATATTTTTTTTTGTAAGGAAAGAGAATGAAATTTAGTCTTAAAGGAGACTGACTTTATTGGATTCCTTATGAAAGATCAATATTTACTATCAAAAAATTTTAGTTCTGAAAGTTAATTTGCTTAAATGGTGATTTAAAAAAAAACTGCTGATGCTTCGTTCAAAGGAGTTCTTATCCATTGGAGTAAGAAGTCAGGTCAATTTTTATTAATGAAATTTATTTTTTTCTAAATTGAATCCATTTAAATAGTATTTGGAATGTTGAAGATCAAGCTGAGAGAGAGAGAGAGAGAGAGAGAGATTTTAATAATACACCTTCAATAGATGGGGTAGTTAATTTAAATATTTTTAATATTTATTACGATATTTCATGTATCATTAAATTAAGCTCAGAATTAGATTTTAAATAATAATATTTAATTTGTTTTATTTTACAAATGCCACACACTACAATAGCACCTACGCCATTAGTGCACGTGCTCTCCAATATTTTTCGTCAGTTGAATTAAGACTAATTTGTGCAGGGTATACTACGAAATGTTCAGCTGTCATATGCTGACCAGAGTCACACTGAGTACAGTCCGGTGAGTTGGCGATACTAATTCTGCAGAGATGCGATCTCAGACAGTCATGACCTATGAAAAGTCTAAAATGGGCTACAGCAGCTTTTCTAGGAGCCCCAGGGATCCAGGACGTGTCCCTGTTCAAGATTACCCAGTTCTTGTCTTTCGACATCTACACAACTTCCATTTTAAAATTATGCTTAAAGGACATATTAGAAAAAAACCTTAAAAGTTGAAATCCTCGCGGGTCTTTGGATCTCAAGGGTTTCTTTCTTAGCAAGAAAGTCAGTATGCTCACATTTCCAGCATGATGACTGTGGGGGTGTAACGTAGCAGGCTTCCTCGTGGTGCACCTTGGGTAACGCAAATTCTGCTACAGCTTTGCCACTTCTCCAGTGTTTTTTTGAGTACGTGTCAGTGGCGTAACGAAGAATATTAGGCCCCCCCCTGCAAAGTCAGGTGTTGGGCCCCTGCCCAAATACGTACTTGGCGTCAGTCAGGCTTTGGGTCCCCTTGAATCCCTGGGCTCCCCCCCCCCATTGCGGGGGTTGCGGGGGTGTACGTTACTCCACTGGTATGTGTAATTATATTTAATCGTTCATATTGAATGGAAAAGTATTGGTCTACCAGATCTTTGTTTTTTTTATGGTTCTGCATCTCTGTTTCATGCAAATATCTTTGTAATAGACAAGCCTATACAGCCCATTTTTTGAAAGTTGGGGGAATGAATGACTGGAAAACGTCCCTTTACTTTTTCATAGAAACCATTTTGATCCATGATAAAGGTCCGATTAAAAAACATTAGTTTGATTGCTGAAGCGATGATCATCGCATCTAATGAGCTCTCGTAATGATAAAGCAAGACTAAAACAGTGAAGCTCAGAAAGAATACTTATTTGTTTCATAATGATGAAAGAGCAATACTTAAACTGCGTACGCACTAATGAAGCACAAACTAACACTAATTAGTCTTCAATAAAAAAAATAAAGGTGCGAATTTTTACACGTGAATTTTGATACATAATAATCTTGAATATATCTACTCAATTTCACTAGCTGTACTACTTGCTTTTCCTTTCGCTTTTGGATTTGTCTACTGATGCTAAATGAAACGTACCTTACCAAACTTGTAAATTTGGATTTTTGTGGAGACAAGAAAAAAAAAACACTTTCTCTATATCCATTCAAAAGTTTTCACATTATGTGACTTTCCAAAATAGAGTGAAATAATTTGAAAAAAAAAATAATACTTAAGGCAGGGGCATTAAAAATCAGGAATATTTTCAAGCATTTAATAAACTGAATTTATCATTCCAAATTTTTGAAATTGCTGACTTCATATATTATGCATATCATTAACGTAATATTGTCTTTCGTTAAAAAATGGAGCTGATGCAAACAAAATATATGAAATATACTTAGTTTTAAGGAAAACAGCTTGTCAGTCAAGCAAACGCGCAAATAAATTACATTTATCGTAATTAGTATCGTGACATCTTTAATATACTCATAGTGTTCTGATTTAAAATCTAATTTCAAAAAAAGGTTCCTTGTAGTTTTTAAAATCAGCACTAGAGTAATTGAAATGCGTTTGTATATTTCGATACTATTTACAAAATTGTCCTGTTTAACATTACAATTAAATTTACATACAGGAATGTCTTGCACGATATAACTTTTATTCACCAAAAATGAAATAAAAATACCAGCATGCATGTAGGACAGTGCTTCTCAAACTTTCAATATTGTGACTCAATATTCGATCCTAACTTTCATCGCACCTCCCCCTTTCCGTCCTTACAATAACACTGTATTGAATTCAATAATACTGTACTTTGACGCTGAAGCTACAATACGACTTTAACCTCTTAAGTGCCACCGACGTATATAAACGTCTCACTCAGCCAAAGCGTTAATTGCCCTGGACGTATATATAGACGTTACCGAAGTACGATCTTCTCTGTGTATTGCTATCCATAAAATTATTCTGAAGACTTTGGGATACAATAAAAGGACATTGACAGTATTTGCGAAGGATTTACTTATTTATTCCTTTTCATCCACCCCAATACATCACATACGCTCGCCTACGTGAAAAACGGTAACATTTGGGAGCGAATCACGTAACCTTTTACCGGAAGTTAAATGATTAATTATAAACCGTGCAAATTATCAAGAAAGGTAAGTGTTATAATTTTTGTAAAAATTTTATATATGTGTCACGTTAATAATTATTAAACACTTTAATATAGTTATTATTAAACGTGTTCTTAACTTAGTTTTAAATTAATTATGAAATACATTGTGTGCAGTACTGATACATACATTTATAAATGCATTGTATCAGTGTAGATGTGTATTTTATCTTTTATTATGCCAGAATGTATTTTGTTTGCTTATACTGTCAGTAAATTAATATTTTTCTTAAATAATCTTTTGTCTTCAACTTTTCTATATGCTCGCGCCCCCCTCGTAAAGTTATCACGCCCCCTTTCGGGGATGCCCTACAGTTTGAGAAACGCTGATGTAGGAACGAAGAACTCTGATGAACACAGGAACGGAATGTAAGCATTTATACATAATGTTAAAGATTTTACAACGAATGTTTTGCGTATTTATACCTATTTAACGAATATATGAATACATGGAAGTTTTAGGAAGTCACGCTTAAGATTCGTAAGAAACATTTAGTAACAATATAGTATTTGACGAGACAACATTTTTTTTTAAAAGTAGACGTGTCAAATATAATTGATGCATCTATTTATTTCAGCACCTCATGTAATATTTTAAAATGCAAAAATTGATAACTATAGTCCAGGCATATGGCAAACCAGTGGCACGCGTGCCATCAATGGCACGCGAAACAATATTTTGGGCACGCCAGCGATCAAAATGTTTTGCATTTTATTTCAAAATATCTAAGTTCACTATGAAGTATTACAAACAAACGCGAGTGATCGGTCGCGGACACTTGTTTGTTATTGTCTTGCCTTAGTTACGTCGTGAACTACAATTGCTTATGATGCAAAATTTGTCTACGCATAGCATAGTCAATTTCGTTGACACAACCGTATTTGAAAGTTTATTTGCGTTATATTTACGATTTTTAGCTGTTATTTAACATGGCCAGTTCAGCAAAAGAACAAAAAGTGCAAGATATTAAGTGTAACAGAGAATTTTAAACTTGGTGAATCTAGAAATATGGCATTAATAGTAAAGGCGACAAAGCGGTGTGTGTTTTATGTTCTGGAACAGTGGTATGCAGGGCATCATTTGTGAAACGGCATTTTGAAACAAATCACAAACCCTCTTGTCAAAAATGTGAACCACAGGAAAAATAATTAATTGCTTTGGAAACCTTTTGGCTGATGACTCAAATTCAGTATGCATTCTACTAAAAGTAACATCTTATAATCCTAATATAAGTTATTTGTCATCCAATCTGCAGCAACAGCAGTCTCACTAATGTTACTTTATAATTTGAATTACGCGTATAACTAAAACATTTACAGCTATGAAGTGTAAAATGTATTTTTTCGTAGTAAATAAAGAGTTTTGAGTTGTTAGTATTTAGTTTTATTATTTTACCGATAATCACAATTCAAAATTATTTGACGGCACGTCCATATCTCATTAAACACTTCTTTAGAAAAAATGGCACGTTCATCCAATAAGGTTTTCCACCCCTTCTATAGTCTATTCAGAGTGTCTCACATTTTTCACAAGTCTTTTTTCCAATGGTTTTCCGCGATATTTTAAAACATATTCTTCGAATACAAAAATATATCTTTATTTTGTTTCAGTATTTCCATTTTAAAATCTCTCGCGGAATAAAACGGAGAAATGCAAGTTATTTCAAATTTAATATTTTCCAACTCTGAAGCTCCCTAGCCATTTGTATATATTCAAACTATAAAAGTTAGGTACATCAGCATTAGGTAATTCGAAAAGCGTGATGAACGATTTTGTTTAGGAGTGCAGAACAGCGTATTTGGTCTTCCATTATTCATGTCTGGAAAAAAGAAACGGTTTTGTTGAAGATTCTCAGGTTTAATATATTTTTCGTTCCATTCAAATGTTTTGAAGCAATATTTCCATTTATTTCTCTCTTTAGTGTGCAAATTGATGGAAATGTTAAAAAGTATTGTCTGCTGTCATTGATAATAAAACAGTGTATATATATAGCAATAACCGAATTAAATGGAAATATAAATAAAATACATATCACTATTCAGTATTATCTGCGAAAAGAATGCAATAAAATTAAAATTTGGACAGTAATCATACTTCTTTGAAAATGCAGTACATTTATTTAGAGTCTGCTCATCCTGAAAGGACATAAAGCTTCAATCTTGAATTTGTGTAGAGCGTAGCCTAAATGATAAAGCAAAAGATCCGAGTAACTAAAAAGTAGTGAAATTCAGGAGTTATCCATCCAAATGGCCATCTTGAGTCTAAGTCAGGGATACTCAACCTTTTTTTTCACCGGGCCACATACATATGTCAGCTATTCCATGCGGGCCGCAACGTGAAGATTAATATGGGAGGGGGGGGGCACTGTAAGACTAAAGATATTCAAATTTTCTAGATTTAAGCAAGAACAGCTCTTAAATTTTAGGTTGTAAATTCATGTGAAATGCACTGGATTTCTGACACAGCTATAAACATTTTTGACATCGAGAGCAATGCATTTAAGTGAAAAATATTTCTCAACGTGAGTGGCACAAAAACTTAAAAGCAAATTAAATGCAGATTATGAAATGCGACTGCATCTAATTTCAATAGATCTAGACTTCGACAGTTTGTGCAAAAAAAAAAAAAAAAATGTTAACAAATATCTCAGTTACTAAATATAATGCATGGGCAGCAGATGACCCTTGAATCATAAATTAATATTATAAAAATGTGAATACATTATATTAAAAAATTACATTAAATTTTTTTAATAACAAATACACAATACTTCTTTAAAATTGTAGAGTTACATTAAGTACCTTTAACATGTTTTGATCTACTTTAAATATTATTTTAGGATATATTCTTCAAAGTGTGTGTGTGTGGAAGGGGTTTCCTCAATCACCATATAGTTTAAGGGTTCCATGTACTGAAA
The DNA here is from genome assembly GCA_019973975.1 of Trichonephila clavata. Lineage (NCBI taxonomy): Eukaryota > Metazoa > Arthropoda > Arachnida > Araneae > Nephilidae > Trichonephila > Trichonephila clavata. The sequence continues at coordinate 439,675 of BMAO01039163.1, forward strand.
ACGTTTGAAAACTACTGGTATATGTTCATAAAAATGCTTTTCATTTATATACCTGTATAATTCATATTTATGTTTATAATTGAATATTAATTATTTTTATTTTACCATTCCATATTTCAGTCATGTGTTTTAACCCTTTAACTGCTGATTAAAAGTTGCACGATTCGCTCCCCAGTGCCCCCTTTTTCACATAGGCACGCGTATGCAGTGTATTGGGGGGGGGGAAAGGCATATAGATAAGCAAATTTTTCTCTGATACAAATAAATTCATTGCAAACACTATCAAGGCCATTTTAGTGAATTCCAAAGCCATCGAACAAGTTTTAAACACAGCAGCACAAAGCAAAAAATCGTACTTTGGAAGGACGGGCATATCCGTCCGTGGCACTTAACGCGTAGGTTGAGCGAGACGGATACATACGCCGGCGGTAGTTAGGGAGTTATTGAATGTACTAAATGTGCTTGCATTAGATTGACGATTTTAAGCTGAGGCTCTTGCTTTTTGATAGGGTTTACATTATGAGGACCGTGTAGTGTCGGGGCTTATTTTCCAGTTAAGCCTTAATATACCGAAAAAATGAAACTAATTCATTACAAGGCATTTGGATATTTTCCTGACTTGACCTGACATTGTGTAGTTGATTATTTGATGAACTTACTACTAGATGTCTATTTGTCACTTCGTTCATTGTCTTATATTAGCATTATTTAAATACTTGAATATAAATAAAAAACATTCAGTAATACTATTCTCTTTTTTTAATATCGAAATCATTATAATAACAACTATACTCTAGAATAATCCGGGCAGTAAGCATTTAATTATCGCGTACGTACTAAGAGCTGATTCTATTTTAATGTAGAACACACAGTTAAAGGTTATACAAAGCAAACGAAGAAAAGGATAATTTTTTATATTTATTTAAAACTGATATCAGAAAAATTCATTTTGTGAGAAAAAGCAAAATACTAGTAAATTTCCATATATTTTTTAAACGTTTTAAATTGACTCCTTTACAAAAGGCCCTTAAGTTGTCCGAGCTGTTCAAAGAAAAGATAATAAAGAAATATTTAAAATATGTCGGTTAATCTATGAATTCTCTGTCATTTATTTTTATGATTTACTGGATAAAACTGAGCTAAACATCAAAAATGAGTAAAGTGGAATCTACTAAGCTCTGCATACGTATAAACACTGAAATTCCAAGAAAAATAAAAGTATAAGAGGAACACTTATTTTAAACAGGGTTTACATATGTTTTATTAAAATATAACATACTTCACTCCCCTTACTGGCTACCATATGCACAAAAACTATATGTAAACTGAAAAAATTAAAAGATACTTCAAAATTAATTACTTAAAAAAGTTTTTTTAGTTATTATATCATGGTGCCATACTTCCTCGACGCAGCTATATTTACATCATTTGTATAAAAATATTGAAATTGCTTTTAATACAATATACCATAAGCGTTCTCATGTTAATTTAATAACGGCTTGAAACAAAGCATCCTCCTAAGTCTCGAGTTGAGTAGAATTAGTAGAAATTGGCATGATGCAAGACGGTGAACATTGACCATCCGTTTCCAGCCCACTCATATTAAGGAAATTGAGTTTCATTTATTTTTATTAAACATGGAACTGCAGTCTATCTTTTAATATGAAGGATAAAGTGAAAAATGGGAATACTTAAAAATGGAGATATATACTGTGTGCCCATTTTTACGCATATGAAGTATAAAAAAAATGGATATATATATACTATGTACCCATTTTTACGCATAATGAATTATACAAAGGCGCATGCTTTTGAGTTCATTGAATGGAAACCAGCCGACAGATGGTACTGGTGATTTCTTAACGTTGGAGTTTTGTGCTTTTAGAGCGCAATTAAGGAATCGCCATGAAATATGTATGAATAAAGGCTCATTACAAACCTACTTTGAAGGTTTTAAATTTAATATGTGCTGATGGAGATTGTTTTTCCTCCCTTTTAATCATGATATATTTTGTCTGTGATTTTAATACCTTGTCTGAAATAATTAATATTATTTACGCTCGTATAACAACCACAATTCTACATAATATACAAGGGACGCTTTGAAAGCAAGTTTCATCATTTTTTTTCTAATGGAAACTTTATTGCGGAAAAAAATACATCATGGCATTCTAAACTATACATTTTGCAATATGTTTTGATGTAGTCTCCTCCAACATTGAGATATTTGTCGTGCCGAACAATTACTTTGAAAGTACCACTCTGATAAAACTTGGTGCTGTACAGTGCACGGAATTGTTGCACACAGCTTATAATGTTGTTTTTATTCGTCGATCTCTACCTTCCTTCATTAAACACTTTAGCGACCAACTATTTGAACAGACATGACACCTCTCCACCACATACCGTTTGTAGGTGATCATGGATGACAGATACACTTGCTCCAAGTGTCAATTTGTACCGAATAACAGGAAGCGCTTCCGTTGATGACCCTGTTGTCATCACATGTTTACCCACCATCGTTATTTGTACTTAAATAACCTCGGGCACGCCGGCCTGCAACTACTTTCTTTACTTCGACGCTCTATACATGCGTCATTACTTTTTGATAACGCTTCTCCCGTCGTATAACCAACAACGGATGTGGTTTCTTATAGGATTTTTTTGTTTTACCTGGTGTACCATCTTCTTTTTGTGAAAAAAATATTACGAAACATACTTTCGGAACGTCCCTCGAGCATTTGGAGCTCTACACAATTGGAAAAACTCATAAATTTGGATGGAGACGCTTGTAATAGTAATCAAAGGTAAATTTATTTTTGGTAATTGTAAGTATGAAGTATCGAAAATAAGCACCCTTCCATTCTAAAGTTGAATTTTTAAAGAAATTTGAAAACGGGATTCAAAAAATGGATACTTAAGCCGAATTTGTTTTTAAAATTCTAATTTTATTTAATAACAGACACAAATGACGAAATAAAATTTACACATAAAAATCAATATATTTTGGGAGAAAAATCTAATACCAATATAAAAATATTACGGTATAAATAATGAAATAAAAGTATGTATGAAATAGGCTGATTTAAATGTCAATGTTTGAATCAATTGAATGTTCCGTTTATTATTTTTTTATTGAAAACAATTATAAAATCCTCATGCACCACAAAGTATCACATGGGGTTCACAGAAGTAAGTGTTAATCACACATTACTAAGAAAAGAAGGAAAAAAAATTGAGATTATGAAGGATTTCAAATATTTACAACAAATTCACAGAACTTTTTAAGAGCATTTCTGGTTGAAAGAAGTTGGTGAAACTTCGAAGGTCAATTTATATTAAGTCCCTTGAAAGCCAACCTTATGATCTTTCTCTCTCTGACATACTCGGAACACAGAAGGAGCACATGTTCTGCATTTTCATAGCCCCAAATGTTACAATCACAAGAAGATGACAGAAGTAAATTACAAATTTGTTCAAGTAGCTTTTAAAGTTAACATGGCCAGTGAGAAATTGGATTATTTTCTAATTAATTTAAAAATGATGGTATCGCAGTCTCTTATTAATGGTTGAAAAAAATTTCTTTGTTAAGCTCCCTTTATTTGAAATGAGATATTCTTGGTTCCAAGACTTCTCTATTATTTCTCTCTTTCATAATCTTCTAAAATGATTTAGGAATATTAACGACAATGTCAATTTTGCGCTTGGTTGCAGCCTTTGCAAGCTAATCGGCCCGCTCATTTCCAAGAATGCCCGTGTGTTCACGAACAAATGCAAATTCTATTGACTTGTTTTTATCTTTAAGATTTTAAGTTGCTTTTGGATCTCGACGATTATGTTGTTCGATGAAGAAATATACTTAAGAGAGAATACAAGGCGGAAAGAGAGTCGGTACATATGAGATAGTCTGAGATGACACTATTTTGTTCAGTGATCCATTTAATGCGAAGTTTAAACATAAAAGTTAGCTACAAAAATTGTGCATTCATCACGAAATCAAAATTGAAAGAGCTCGGATTCAACATTACTCCTGAACACAACAAAAGCGAAACCAACTCTGCCATCAATTTTACTGCCATCAGTATAGCAAATAACAGGGAAATCATCTGTGCTTTTGTCATTAAGTTGAATAATATTGATGGCATTCCTCTCTGAAGGACGAGGGAGAAAAAATGGAGACAGAATACAATCATAATTAGAAGCAAAGAGATTTTCCCTAAAAGCAATATTATTAGGAATAACAATGTCGATTGGAGGGAAGCCTGAAATAGAGTATAAACTGACTCGTAACATATGGTACAACCGCATATGACTCTCAAAAGTATCCTTCTTTGTATGTGTCTCAGATATTTAGAATTCATCTTCCTTTTAAGTGCCTCACTCCATACTCTAGAACCATATATAATGAAAGGTCCAGTGCCTTGCTTATAAATGAGCGAATGTACGGTGAAATTTATACTGAACGTGCTGCATGTAATCCGATTTAATCAACGCTGTAATTTGTCTCTCATTTCTCTGATATGAAACTTAAGTGCTGCTTTCAAGAAAATTTAGTATCGAGAACCCTAAGATATATTTCATTTGTTTTACCATAGTCAAGAGAGCTCCTTCGAGATATAGCTGAAATGCATTAGCAAACTTTTCGTTTTTCAATAGCCAGGTTCAGAAGTGAGGATCAAAGTTTCCTATGCGTGAAGGAAAGTCGCAGGAAGATCCCTACCTTGCAAGCAAACTAAAATGTTATCAGCAAAAGCTATGATCTCACAGCAGGCAAGATTATTAACTTTAAATAGGATACAATTGATGATGATATTCCAAAAAATAGGAACAGAAACTGATACTTGAGGGCAACCCCTTTCAAGACCACGGATTGCAGAAGTCCCAGTTGCAATTTGGCCATTCTGTCATTTAAAAAGTCAGCAACAAGTGAAAAAAAATTATCGGAATTTCCGCTTCCTTAAGGAGATTCAGAATGCAAGGTCACCATGCATTGCCATCACCATTTAAATGTAAATGTTTCTTTTTACCTCTTTTAACAATCACACTCAAACGTAAAAGAGCGTCTTCAGTACTCTTATGAGGGGTAAAACCTATACTGATCACTAGAGTGAGTGAGTGAATATTAACGTCGCACTGTTTTAGCAACACGAGGGCTTTTGGCGACGGTCCGCGTAATTTTGAACCATGGTCAAGTGATGCGGACGACACCTGAGCTAGCACCTTCCTCTCCTAACTACCACATCACACCAACGGGAGGACGTTTGAGCTCTCGACAGATTTAACGTGCATCGCGCCCCTACACGGCGGGTCTTTAGTGGTACTGGGATCGAACTCATGACACGCTAGCCATGATCCGATGCCTAGACTACTCGGCTACAGCGGCCACCTGATCACTAGAGAGAAAGTCTCCACGGCGCAGATACCAGCAAATCCTGTTAACAAAAATTTTCTCTAAACATTTACCATGAGCCGGAAGTAAGCTTATGCATCTAAGGTTATCCAAATGAGGAACTATAAACTCATTTACTTTGGGGATGAGAATCACCAGGGCAAGTTTCCAAACCCGTGGAAAAATACCTAAATCTAAGTTCCGTTTGAATCACAAAAAACACGGGAATCATATTTTTTTGGAGTAAAGAAAAACAATTCTAACTAAGCTTAAATGGAAGAAAGGGTGCTTTTCCCGACGAGGGTTAATTTGAGGGTTTTATGGTGCTAATAACATTACACTGTAACAAATACATTTTTATAATGATTGATTTGAGAGAAAATTGGGAAAGTAAGACGAGTATTGGACGGATGTTGTCGGACTTTAATTTGCCCAAATTTAATTTACTAATGATTTATGCGTTTTCTATATCTAAATAACAAGCTCAAAAGAATATCTTTTATCATGCAAAAGTTTTACTTTATTTTACATTATCAGTCTTCCAATTATGTTGCTTAAAAATCCTAAAGTATTAAGCAGCTTAAAGGGAAAAAGAATATATAGTTTATAATGAAGTTTTTATTTTCAGAAAGAGAAGCGTCACATTTTTTTCTCACTAAAAAGTAATTTTACACTGGTGTTAGAAACTACGAAATTTTTTAGATTTTGTCTATTATCTTTAGAACTATATTATCGTCATACTTTAATATGTAAAGAACCAGGGACCCTCTTTCTGCCCTCCAATGTCCAAAAAATTGACCATAACGGCAGCGGAGGCTTGATAGTCTGAGAAGGCATCATTTTGGACGGCCACACGCACTTCTATGTGTTTGCAAGAGTGATTGCTGTGATATATAGGGATGAGAGCCCTATGTTCGCCTTTTTACGGATGCTGTTCGCCCTGATTTTGTTTTAATGGATGACAATGCGAGGCTCATAGAGCTCATCCGGTCAACGAATTTCTGGAATGGATATTCGAAGAATGGATTGACCGCTTAGATCTCCAGACCTCATCTGTATAGATCATGCCTGGGATGCTCTGGGGAGGGCAACTGCAACTCGCAACTCCCCTCCGAGAGCCATCTGCTTGAAAACAGATAGTTAAAAGAGAGGGATTAGTTGCCACAGGGAATTCATAAATTTTCTTATTTTTGGTATAAAATCACTGTGCGAGGCCTGTATATCTGTAAGAGGGGGGACCATATCCCCTATTAATCGATATTTTTGTTCTTTTCAGCAACTGCAGTTTCATACCTTTCGACTTCTATGAGTGTGTTACGCACGATTATTTGTGTGTATTTTAAATGTTGAGTGGTTATTTTTGTATTATCAGTCCCATATACATACCAAATTTCATTAAAATCAGTATAGTAGTTTTATAGATAACCGACAAAATCTAAAAATTCTCATAATTTTGAATGCCAGTGTATATGTTTCAGTAATAACAATACGAAACTTGGTTTCTCAAAAACTCAGTTAAGTAAACTTGTATAAAACGATGTAAGATTTTTGAGCTTTATTATTTTACTATTTCCTGTATAGGAAAAAAAAATATTGGAAAACTGAAGACTCTGAAAAGTTTGTAAACATGAAGTTTGTTTGAAAAGCAATTTTTTAAACTTATGCATCTATAAATTCTTTACAAGTTTTTTTCTTAGTTATTGTTTACTTTTTTATTTCTTAAAAAATACCTCAGTTGATAGAATACAAATCTTAAAATTTAAAATAAATTTTTTTAAAACATTTTCAAGTCGAAATTATTATACATTCCGATTTTTTGTAAGCTCACGTTATCAAGGAATCCGACTGCTTGCAACTTTTTTTTTTTTAAATGGAGATATGGCAATTTTTTTTGTCGTTTTTAAATTTCGTTTAGTTCATTTTAAGAAAAATATGTCAACATTAAGAAGAGAAAAAGAAATTATTAGTACTAAAATGGGAAAAAATGAGTAAAAATTGACAAAAAATAACATAAACGCGGTCCATTCTGTTCCAAAAGTTTATGAACAAATTTTCAATTTTTCAATTCTGATGTGTTGCTATGTTATTCATTATTGAAATAACCTTCAGAATAAGAGATATTTTAATTTTTACAAAATCTACAGAACTTTATCTTAGTTATTATATGGAATTGCTTAAAAATAAAAGTGATTATATTAACATACGGAACAGTAAATTTGGTAATAAAACAGTGATTGATCAATCTGAAGGTTAAAACACTTTTACTATTATACAGAACATACTCAAAAATTTTAGTTAATTATTTTGAAAACCTTTTGAGCAATCCCTGGCTTTGAGCATTAAAAAAAAACATATTTCGAGTAAAACGCGTTTTAAAGTATGACATATCTTGCTTAAAGTAATGGCATCTGCTTTTACTAAAACACTTGTAGTTTTTGTTCTAGAGAACAGAAAATAATAAACTTGGTATTTTTATAAAGCTAATAAGGTGGCCTATAAAATACAATCATAAAAAAATTGTCAATATTTGGCAAAATTTATAATTTTAGGGTAGTCTGATACCTTAAATGTACGCGGAGGTTATTTTTTAAATCCTAATACTTCTGTAGCTGGCAAAGCGTATGTTTTTTGAGTTCCATAGTTCAAACCCTCTTTACTTTGAAATAATTAATGATTTAGTGTTACTTTATGTGTTGGGATAACGGATGGTTTATAGCTGATGCTCATCTTCTAGCCAAAGAGTCACAGATAATATGTTATTGATAATTTAGTCTTGTAAATAAGTGATACATCATGTTTACGAATTTGTGACATAACGGATGTCAGAGTTCTATTGACATCATGTCAGGGCTGGATGATTCATTTACAGAGATTCATTTTTCAACGAATGGAATGCTCTGCGATTCAAACTTTTTAAGTTTTTATCGGTAGAGGAAATGAATTAATGTTATCAAACAAGGATTTCTAAAACGTGGGTAATAACTCACTGAGAGGTTGAGAACTGAAATATAAAGTAGTCCAGAATAATTAATTAAAAGTATAAGTAGTTTATACTTGAGTAGCATTTGAAAATTAAATTAATGATGCCAGTTTTTACTTAGGACTGTCATTACGAGTAAAACCAAAACAAATTTGAAAAATAACAAACAAGTCGTTATGTATCGCGAAATAGTGTTTAAATTTTGTACGTAGAATTCCTATTAGTTTTTGTATTCTATTTTATTTTGCGCAATATATTCCTGTACTAGTGAAATAATTCAATATTGAACTTAAATTCGTGCTTTAATTACTAAAAGCATGGTAATAAGGTAAAAGCAAACGATAACTCTGATTTTAATAAATGAATGTATGTTAGCCCTAGATTGCCCAAGGAAGTCATTTTGACTGCTTTTTAATTTCAATTATTAAAACAATTACGTATATAATGACACCATTTCTTAGAATTTCTTAGAATATATTTTTTTCCAAGTGAAGTAAATTTTATTTTATTGTTAATATTTACTAATAACTTGTTATATGACTGTGTAAATTTTTCAAAAAATATAAAAATTTATTTTAAGCAAATTTTATAACACATTAGTTATTCTTTCACAATGCAGTCATTTTGACTGCTTTTGGGCAATTTAGGTATATACTAAGTTTCAGTCTTTCTAGTGTTAATTTAGTTTTTTGTTTTACTTTCTTTTGCACTTGTTCTTATTTTCGTATATACATACATGTCATGAAAGCTTATACATTTTGTATAATATATTTTGATTCGTACAGTTTTAGAATCCTTGTTTCTGAGTATTTATTTTAAAAATGCACCCAAAACAAGATATTATCATTATTTTGCGAAAGATATTAATTTGTTTTCAATGCTTAAATAATTTCAAAGGGGTTTTCATAAGATATTATTGCTATTCTCATTTGGCTTCCCATATTACTCCTTTTAAAAATCACGTTTAGTTTTAAGATTTAAAATAAAATGAAAAATGCATTCGCCGTCAAACGCATATATTTAGGTAAGTGCCTTCTGATGAGAAAGCGTTGCGTAATGGATGAATCTGAAGTTATCAGGATGGAAAAATAATGGCTTAAGGTTTTGTTTAAGACCAGAAAGTTTAAATAAATATTCAGGATTTTCCCGCCGCGAACTCTTTTTCTCGTTGCATGTAAAACAAAATATATCCTTTTTGACACCTTAAGTCTCCACTTTTACGAATAACATTCGAATAAATTTAGTTTTAACAAATAACACACATTATTAAATTGATGAAAAATTAGAATTTTTAAACCGCAATTGTCTGCAATGATGCTAAATTTGTATATATATACACACATACACACTTCTTGTCATTCTTGGTTTTTAGTGATTTAGATTTTTGAAAATTAATTTTAGAATTAAAGTTTTTTTAACATTATTTCAAACTGTATTAAACTGTATTTTAACTGTATCCTATAAATTTTGCTTCAGCGCAGTAATATAAGCAGATACTTGTAAAGGGGAATCTTAGTGCTTTAAGACTTAGTTTAGTCCTCAACCTCAAACCTAGTCCTATTTGTATTTCGTAGGTACCTGTGTAGAGGTAGACTATGGCTACTTTACTTTGTTCTGTATTGTCTTGCTATTTTCTTGTTTCTATTTTTATTTTAAGTTAGACAAATTGTAATTTAATATAATACGCTCTATAACATAAAAGGCAACGCACCTATTAGTTATGTTGAAGTTGAATATGCACATACCTTACGATAGGATTTGCACACACAAATAGCTTACTTTTATGGAAAAACAACTGACTAGGTGGATCTCCAATCTATTGTAATGCAGCATTTAAATGGTGTATAAAACGGGAGACATTTCAGTGCTAAGGCACTAACTTTATGCGAATGGGGTTCCGTGGACCCAAAAGGATTGTATCAATACTTCGCAGACTAATTCGCAAACAGTATAAGCAGATGTCACTATTTGAGAAAGGGTGTACAATTTGACTAGAGGAAGGAAGGTGGTTAAATAGCAGAATTGTTCGACTTTTGGGTCGAAGTGATGTCATTTTACTGTAATATTTGTAAGAATGATTGAACAATGATCTTACAGAGCCTCAAAAAGGTATTTACTGACCGAAAGCGAGGACAGAGTGATTGTCCGATCATCGCTTGCAGCCTCTGATACGTTTTTTTTAACGATCCAATATGTAACCGGGACACCTCTGACTGAAATGTCCATCAATAAGCGACTCAGCTGAGTCCATTGCACAGATTGTTACTCACCGTTGCTCATTATCAGGTACGTTTGAAGTGGTTGAGGAAACGTATTTGACCTGGAATCTCACGTACCAGAGTAGAATTATTTTAGTGATGAGTTCCGCTTCGAATAGAGTCTCGATGACTCCTTTGGCTGACATGCGAGAGTTCTTACAGGAGGTATATTAATGTGCTAAATTTTATACTCCATAATGTTACCTTGACTTTCGTGGATTCCTGGGCTTACATTTCAATAGGATAATGCCCGACCGTTCACAAGATGCCTTTTTACTGCTTATCTTCGTGTTTCTCTGGCCAGTGCGATCACTAAATATCTTTTCAAGAGACAACTTTTCGGTTTTGATGAGTAGACATCTTCGACTGTCTCTAGATCGAGGCGATCTAACTCATCGATTGACATTTATATGGCAAGCAATTCCGCTGCAGTGTGTCCGCCAACTCTATAAGTCAGTAACCAGGCAGATAACAGCTTGCATCAGGGCCAAAGATTGGTTAACTTGTTATTGATTTTGTTTGTTCTTCACACACACACCACACACCACACACACCACACACACACACACACACACCACACACACACACACACACACACACACACACCACACACACCCACCACACCACCACCACACACACACACACACACACACACACACACACACACACACACACACACACACACACACACACACACACACACACACACACACACACACACACAACACACACACACACACACACACACACATAATAGCGTTCTTAATCACTAATATAAAAACTGAGAATAATAGATCAAGCAAATTAGGAAAATTTATTGTTCCATAAATGAAAAATCTAAAAAGCAAATTCAAATCCTATTTGGAGCCCATTATTTAATTAGCTTGTCTGGGCTTTGGACAGATCATATTTTAAAGATTTAATTTTTCCTTATTATGTATTCAATATAATCGAGAAGAAATTACGAATTTCTTCATTAAATGATAGAAGATAGAAGTAAAAAACATCAATGAATGAAAAATGGTATTTAAACAGAAAGAAGAGACTTTTCAGTCCAAAACATGCAGATTATTTCTGAAAGTAATGACCTGAAAGAAGCAGGATAGCATAAACAAAAATGTAGTAAACTGAAATTTGCAAACTATATATGCATATAATTAATTAATATAATTTTCAAAATTATAATTTAGTAGAATTTCATATAAGGGCAGTTCTCTGTATTGGTTGCTCTCAGGATATAATAGTCTGTTTTCGTTTTAATATATATTTACTGTACTTTGTAAAATATAAACAAACAAAAATAAAGTTTGTTTAAGAAAAGGCGTATTCTCATGAGTTCAAAACTTGTTTTTGTGCCAAGTACTCGTTGACTAAAAGAAGCAAGGAAGTTGATTTTCAGACTACGTGGAACGATTTCACTTATTTAAGACATTTTAGTTTAAATCTTGAAAGATTCTAAAGAAATATTATAATTTTAATATGATTTTATAGGTTATAATACTTTTTCTATCCTTCATATTGTGTGAGTATTCAATTTGAATGATGTAAAATGACAGCAATTATAAAAGAACCCCTTTTTTCCTTATTGTAGTTGTCGAGGCCCTACGGCTGCAGGTATAGTTTGGGACTCTCCGAAGCAGCAGGCATTGTTATAAAAATAATCGCTTTTATTTCAGTACACTCAATTTATGATCAATCAAGGATTATAAGCCAAGGGAGCAATTAATTTCAATCATTACCTAAATATAAATTTTTGGATTCATGAAGCATTGCTGGACATTCTGGGATTTGTAACAACAGATCGTAAGACAAATAATTAAACACTTATTTGAGTATGATCTGATAGAAGAGAACTCGTCTGGTCTCTCCTGGGTTGACTATAATCCATTATAAACTTCCTCTCTCCTATACCAAGGTTTCCGAAAAGCAATTAGTGTAATTACTAACTCTAACACACACATTGCCAGGGTTTAAATAACACTCGAATAATTAGCATAAAAACAAGTTCTCTTTACGGAAGGCGGTTTTAAACTCAAATAACAGTTAAAGTAGTATTTACCCAAGATTATTAATGAAAGGAAGCGGATAGAATCTTCACTTAGTTAGTATTTGAGACGGCAATGAATAACTAATAATTATTTAAAAAATTAAAGGTTATGAGATTTCTAGAACTAATTATTTATGAGGAAATAAAACAAAATATATTTATACTGGTAGGGGATTTGGAATACAATCTTTATTAATATTAGGAGAGAAATAAGGTAGCATAGTATATACACTTTATAATGTGCAATAGCTTTTTTTTTTCTCTTTTGAAATTCACATGCGAGGAAAATTTAAGGCTTATTATTTATTTGTTATTATATTAGCTTTGATCTACGAAGAAATATAGCAAAGCTCCGACTCAAATTAATGTCGTATGGGTCACTGCCTTTGGTCGCTAGTATTCAATTACGCTGTTATCCAAGACAACGTCGCATGTGTCAGTTGAATACTGTAATGTCAGATACTGTGCTGTCGATTGCTATACTATGTCACGAATGCGTTGTGTCAATCGAATAATATACTTTATCACATAAATCAGTCCCGAAATCTACTGGCGTTTGAAATGATCTCAGTAATGTTTTTCTTGGTGTGTGTGTCAATCATAGAAATCGACTGACATAAAGTTCACATATTATGTTCTTTTTGGAAGAAAAGAAACTTGTGTGGTATCTATTGCGAAGATGTATCTAAAGTTTGTCTTAGGAACATTTTTTTCATTCCTTTTCATCAATAGTGTAAATTACAGGATAAGTTATTTTTGCATGTGTTGTTTTTCATACATTCGAAGAAAAGGTACAAGTACCATGCAAAGAATCCTGATCGAAATTAAAGAAATATTTCTTGGATATGTGTGAGTATAGGTTATCAATATGAATAGAATTTCTTTTTTGTAGGAGAGAAAGTCTCTTTTTCAATTCCTACTATTAGTGCACACTCTCCCTATATATATGTTTATATATCTTGATCAAATTTTCAGTCGTTAATAAAATACTTTTTATTTATCCACTCTTCAAATACAATTTTTAAAACTGGTAGTGGATGACACTCGATGTTAATACAGTTATTCAAATATTAATTCATTAATCAAATTTAATTAATTAATTTTAGTTTTATGGGAAAGAAAATTTTTTTGCCAGTAAATTATGATTCTGTCATATGTATATACATATTTATATTAATTGTAATTATTTAATAAAAAGTAACTAAAATAAAATTTTTCTTTGTTTTGACCTAAGTAGGAATTGACTTAATTTTTTTTAATATTATTAAGTGTTCATTATCTGAAATTTCTAAAATATTTCATTAAAGATTAAAGAAAACAAATAAATTAATTGATAAAAATATAAAATAAATTAATTTTTCTCCCTATAAATACGCATAACTTTATTTATACTTTAATCAGTACATTGTAATTTCAATTAATTTTGTGGTTATTTAAAAAAACATTTTGTTGTATAATATGTTTTGTATATTATATTCACATGTATTACTTGAACCAAATTAATACATATCAATAATAAGAGAGAATTCATTAATAAAATGGAGCATCGTAATAGTACTTTAAGTTATAAGCCTTTATTTTCTTTTAAAGTGTAGCAGTGCTATTGCAGCTTATCACATGACACATATTATCGAAATATTATCTGATATTATAAGTTGAAAGTTTGGGACAAATGTTTTTAGTTATCGCTGTAACACAATTTGTTATAAGTATTATGTAACTTAATGTTAATTAATGTGCACACAAATTATTAATTTAATATTTTTTTAAGAAAAACTCGAAATTTTATTTAATCTTCAAGGTAAAATATTTGATATTGAAATTCATAATTCATGAAACAATTTTATCTAAATTTCAAATGCTCCAAACAATCGAAACATCATATTCCAAGGAAAATAAGAACATACATATAAAGTCTGAATCATGCACGGGAAGTTCGAATTGACATTTTTGAGACAGAAGCAGATGTGAAATGTAAATTTTCATAATCTTCAAGAAAAAAGTTATTTTTTCCCGGGACACAGTGGAGCTTGGAAGTCTGTAAAGTGTAAAAAAAGCATAAAATAAATCTCTCTGTCTCTCTGTTAAGGTGTTATTTACTTCTTTTCTAGTCTATCAGCAACTGCAAAAATGTTGGAACGGAAAAGCAAAGGAAAAAAAGGCGAAATATCTAGCAATAATTTTAACCCAAAACAATTGCTGCAAAGAAGTTTTCTTCACCTAAAAGGGAAAAGGAAGGGGAAAAAACAAAAGTCTTTTGTTCCTTCATTAGTGAACAACTGGTGTAAAAGAGAAGTTGTTACAATTGTCTTCCTCAACTTCTTGCCTGCTCCCTAGAGGGGAGATTTATCCCTTGTTTATTTCACCTGTCTGGGCTAAGGTTAAGATAACTGAATTTGTATTTTAAGGAGAATTTTTTATTTCTTTCATTCGAAAAAAACCAAGAGGGGAATACAAATAAATAAAGGGAAAAAAAGAAACAATGCAATGAGAGGGAAAAAGAAATAGTGTTGGATCAAAGGTTTACATGCAATTTTTTGTAGGAAAAGACAACTTACCCAGTCCATTGCTAATATTAGATTCTTTTTTCTTTGATAGGGTACAAAATGCATACTCATATCATGTTTAAATCTGATGTATTCATATTAAACTGATACGAAAAAAATATTTAATTCAAATATTTTAAACGAAACAATAAAAAGAGAAAAAAAAACAAATTTTATAGAAATGTACTTACAAATTATTTATCTTTATATGCAGATAATAAATACAGAACTTAAAAAAAATATCAAATAAATAAAAAGGCAAAAAAATATTATTAATATATTTAAGTTGTTTGTAAATGTAGTGCTTTTTTAATAAATTTCGTATTAAACGTATCAGTGCTAAAATTGAATTACGAATATAAAACTTCGTAATCCTTATTTAATGAAGTATTTGAATTATTTTAGTGTTTTTGGGTTTTAAAATTTTGGCAAAATTCCAGCAATAAGTCCTTTTTAAGGTTGTACCTTCTCCTATTTCTAGGTTCGTGCCTGTTCTTATAACGTCATTATGAATAGTTTTATTTTGTTCTATCTTTTGTCAAACCGCAAAAAATCCTTATATCTCTATTTTTTAGCGCGTTTTTCACGTAGTGGAACAAAAGCGCTATCAGGACGCAAATTTCGTTTTCGTTCCATATTTTGTCGTACCTTTTTCTCAGCCACTAAGCAACCAATTGACCTCGGGTTTTCGGCATTTGGTCGCATTTGTACCCTAGATGAGCCGAATCATATTTAAGTTTTCCCAAATTTTCCTACAAATTTTCCTGAATTTTGCTAGTTGCTTTTTTATAGTGCTGATACAGATTTGTGTCATTATTTCTTTTCAGCTCAATAGTAGTACATTTAGAGGAGTGGTACAGTACACTACTTTCTGTTAGTAAAAAGTTCATTAGTTGCATTATTGTAAAATACAACATGTGAAAAACGTGCTAAAATTACTTTGCCATGCCAATGATTGATATCTTGTTTTTTAAAAAAAAAGTTGTCGCAAGTAGTCGGATACCTTAATTTTCAATTCTGTGCATTGCCGTAATTTAGCTTGACTTGATATGTAAGTGAGCCATGAAATTTTACTTTTCTAGATACCTATTTCGAATTTATAATTTTCACAAGGACCGATTCCAGTTTAAACGAAACTGAAAAATAAATTTCTCCCGAAAGTGATAGCAGTATTTATTGCAAATAATGGTTTTTCAACGGAAAAGGGACATTAAAAATTGGCTTCTGTTGTATATATCTGCGACACAAAAACTCTTCGCATCAGAATGGCATAAGGGATTTCCATACATTTTCCGACGTTTGAAAACTTTTCTCATCCAAAGAAATGTCACTGAGCAACAAACCCTGAAAGAAATGACCTCAGAGAAAGCAGAAGTTGCTGAAGGATTATAAGAACAAAGAACAGGATAAATCCCCAAATCTCACCACGAAGAGAAGAATATCTATCTATCTATCGATGAAGAAATCCATCATGAAGTGTATGAAGCGTTTTCATGCTAGAAGTGCCCAAGACCAAAATGTGATGGAGTATCTCAAGAAGGAAATGTGACGGAAGATCTTTTGGGACCCTACGATTGTTTTCGGAATTCAAGAACAGCACAAAATGAAAAATAAAAAGCTAGAAACGCTCAATGTAGGAAGAAGAGATCACAAATAAATGGAAACTTCCAAGATGTCACACTTTCAGAAGAACAAGTTTTAAAAGGTCATTCAAAAAGTAACAATAATAACGGAAGTGATATTTTTTTCCCGCTTAATTTTTCTTAAGCTTTACTCGCTTTTCAACTTGAATTCAGTTAATAATTATTTTCAATCTGCAGATGATTTATTATCTATATCACGAACTGATTTTAGATCGTTTTGAAAACAATCCGTCTTTTATATAATGCATTGAAAGTGATTTTTAAATTTAAAGTGTGTGGGGCATGTTATATTGAAACAAAGATATCAGATATGTCAGTCAAATTAAAATTTCCAGTACAAACACATATCGGCAATACAATAACGTGTCTGTCATCTACTTTTTCAAATAGTTCAACTAAATTAAAAGTGAACATCCTTAAACTTCTTTTTCGATTGAAACAACTAATGCGTTTAAAATTTCAATTAAAAATTATAATATTTTTTATTCCTTTATAGTAGAAAAAGAATGTGAAATATTGATTTGTAAACTGTTAAAAAGAGAGTTAATTTACTATAGTAAAATTTCTGTTTCAAAATCGAAAATAAGGTACCAAAACTTTGCGAATATTGCTGAACTCTTGAGTTTATGTATATGAGGATGTATTTTAAGAACTAAGCTCTTAATTTAAATACAAGTTTTCGTTAAATATTTCATATACATGGCTATTTTATAAATTAAATTGTGATGTTCAAAATTAACAGAATGTTATGTCTTGGTTGATTATATTTATAAAAAAGGGGTAGCTTTTGATAAAATTAGGCATGGTTTGATACACCAAAAGACCTCACATCAACTATGGTACACACGCATAATCGTGTCTACACTCATCAGTGCCAAGAAAATTAAAAGGGACATTGTAAAAAGACAAAAAAAAAAAAAAAAAAAAGAAGCCAATTGAGAGTATGGGTTTCATATTCTATAACTATACAACTTTCAGAACGGGAATTCATGCTACGAAATGAAACTGTTTATGAGTTTCTTTGGTGCAGTTGGTCTAATTTCTCCAGCAACTCTACTCTCAGATCTTGGATGGTTCTAAAACAGGGTTATAAAGGTTCCATAAAGGTTCTAAGCCTTTATGGATCAACGTACCATTTTTTCTACAAAAATATTTAATGAGATATAGACGTGCCACTAAGCAATTTTGACTTGCGATTATTGGGAAAATAATAAAACTAAATACTAACAACTCGGAAACTCTTTTACTACGAAAAAACACATTTTGCATTCTAAAGTATTAAATCTTTTTGTTATACGTGTAATTCAAATTAAAGTAACATTAGTGCGACTCCTGATGTTGCAGATTAGATGAAAAATAACTTATGTTAGGATTGTAAGATGTTACTTTCAGTCGAATGCGTACTGAATTAAAGTCATCTACCAAAAGTTTTCTAAGTGAGTCTTTAATGCTGTTCATCTCTGAAAATAATGACTCGCAAGCATAGTCAGATGAAGATATGGTTCAAGTAGCATACATATATATATATCAACCAGCTTCATAAAACAGTTAAATGTGTGTGGAATTGAATTCCATGTTTTCAGAATTTCGTTGCTTGCACTTTTGCTTATAATGCTTGTTAATTTTTTGTTTCAATCAATTCCAACCTTTTTCTTGTTTCAATAAGTTTTCGAATTCATTTTGAACTAGACTGGAAATCAATCAGTTGCATTTCAAATTCTTCGATTTCCAGCCAATCGAATTGGGAGAAATTCAGTTTACCCAATGAAGTCACATCAGGGTACATAATAAACTTGAGCTTTTCCGATAATTCTTTGAACTGAAAAAATCTTGCTCAAAATTCCTTGATTGACGAATCAATTACTGAAATATTTTGAACTAAAATGCAAACCGTTTTGTTCGGAGGCGTTCCCAAAATATTGTGTCATGAGCCATCAATGGAACGCGTGCCATTGGTTCGCCATCCCTGTTCTAGGAGGAAGAAAGCAAATTGCAATTCGCTCCAAAGAACATTCCAAATGTTTTCTATTGAGAAATTCTATACGGAGATTTTAGCCAACCTATCCAGCAAATAATCTGCATCGTGTTAAATGGAATCTTTTGTACACAGAACATAGAAGGATATAAATGGCAGGCCTTTTTTGACTATCTCATGTATCTTTCTGGAAATAGTAACCCTTGAAACTTGGATTCCGGTGGTTGCATAAAGTTCACGAGACAGCTGAGAAGCAGTTGCATTCGGGTTATGCTTTGGTCTAAAACAAATTGGCCTTTGTGGTTTTTGTACGACGTCGCACAGGTCTCTGTTATGAATCTGGTCTCATTAAGCTTTATTCTACTTAAGTCAACGTGTCTCAAACTGTGGGGCGTAATAACCTTACGTGTGGGGGGGGGCGAGCATATTGAAAATCGACGATAAAATATTTAAAATAAGTATTAATTTACTGAAAGGAAGCAAAACAAAATACATTGTGACATAATAAAAATTAAATACACATTTACACTGATATAATATACTTATAAATGTATCAGTACTGTACATTTTTTTTGATAATTACTAAATAATAATCTAAATACTAAATATCAATACTAAATTAAAAAAAAGTTTAATTAATTACTAGTGCCTCCCATTGGATTTATCATATTCAAAATTTAATTATTATCTTGATAATTTATTTGACATAATAAAAATCATATTGTAGCTTTGCTATTGTGTGGGAGGGGTTGCGATGAAAATTATGATTGAAAATTGGGTGGCAAATACTGAAGGTTTGAGAAGCATTGACAAGTTGCTCACAACGCTGGCAATTACAATAAAGTCAATCAATCTTTAGTTACAACTGTCCTGCTTCAAATTTCCCAACAATTTTTCATCATTCCATTACCCAAACAATGCCGGCCATGCATTCTAATTACTTGCTTTTGAATTTAATGGAATACAGTAAGAAAAACTATGATAATCACCAAGATGTGCAAACGAACGAAATACGGAAACTGGCACATGTGCTTACAAAGCATTTTTCTCTTAATTTATAGCCACTACGCACGAGTGAACTTTCGTAATTGACACTAAAAATTTATATCTTTGTTTCGAAGTATAGTCTCACTTTTCGAAAAGTACTTTTTTAAAGTTTGACTAAATATGTAAATTTTCTTAATTTTTAAAACCAATGCATTAAAAAATTGAAAAAATATATTTTCCTTAAAATTTATATTTAAATTACAATCATAAATTAATCAGTACAGCAATGATTAAAAATACTAATGTAACGATTTAACAAAAAAATTAATTATATTCGCATTTGTCTTTTTTTTTACCAAGTGTGTTACTATTAACACATTCAAATGGTTAATTTATTCAAAGACAGATATTTTTGTAGTATATTTTTATATTTGTATGAAACACATTCCATTTGTGTAGAAAGAGTATAAGGCAATTATTTTTATTTGTGAGGCGTTACCAGGAATAGCAAAAACCTATAAATGCTAACAGTTGCTCATGGGATTTCGATCTGCTGTTTTTGCTCTAGAATCTGATCCACGTTAATGGGCGACCCACATAAATAGATCAAGAACTTCTACGTGAAATAATGATAGGAAAAAAAATGTAAGATTTAGGGGTTGGAAATCAACAGAAGGATATAAAAACACCATGAATACTTTTATCTCTTTAGGAACACGATTGAAGATAATTACTTATTTGAATGCTATGTAATTTTTGTCATCCAAAATATAATTATTAAATATCCAGAGATCTTTCCCGAGTTACATATAACTTCCCATAAAAGGCTTCTCTTATAAAACAATAACTGAATATGTGATAAACTTGTTTTAATATATACTAAGATGTTTTATGCAACTGTCTTACGAAAACAAATAATAATATGTGGGCAATTTAAAAATATCAAATTCCAAGGTAATTATGTGCGAAATTATACTAGCAATAATTTTACTAGATTGCCATTTTTCAAAACTTTAAATTTAAATAGACTAAAATATTTAGATATTCGATTTTTTTATTTATTGAATTTTGGTGAAATGATTTAATAATGAAACATAATAAAACATAATTTAATTTAATTTAAAAATATTTAATAATAAAACAATTTATTGTTTTTATAAACCAAAAGTCTAATATAAGTTTTGCGTAGTAAAATTAAACTTTAAGGAAAATTGCATTAAAACATAGTACACCAATGAATACATTAGGCTGATACCTTTGTTTACTTTTAGCTCGATATGGGAAAAGACATGTTTAAATAATTTTTAGGGAGAAGTTTAGTGAAGTAAACACTCAAACACTTGGAAGCTTCACTTTATCATTTGTGCTCTTATTACAAATGTCATTTGCTTGCAATGATTTATACCTAATTCTACTGAGACACAAATGTGACAATTATTTAGAGGTTCTGATACAAATTGGATTAGTTTCGATCGGGGGAATGAGCATGGTAAATACCTCGAAGCAAACAGGAGAGAAGGTTACACATGTCACCAGGGTGCTTGGAAAGCAGAACATACTGCAGGAAAAATAAAGAATAGCTAAAGATCATGAATAATGTAAAGTAAAAGCTTTAACAGTGCAAGGTAAAGAATTCCCAATAGAAGCTGCCTTTTCAACGAGAGTTTCCAAGATAATCATGGTTACCTGTAAAGACGTTGAAATTTTAAGCTATCGAGTGCACTTGTTTGAAAGGTTTATTAAAATGTGAAAGGCTGTATTTTGAAACTATCTAAAATAAGATCTTTTTGATTAGCTAGAGCCTATACTTGTCAGCATTATTTTGTTTAGTTTATACACTCTTTATATAAACAGTATTCTTTTTAAGTTAGTTAAAGTCTAATAGTTTTGATGCGAGCACATATTCTAATTACAAATATCCTTTTGCATTTTAAATGATTTATAGTGTAAATGATAACAATATATTTAAGATTATATAATGAAATAAATCTACATTGATTATAAGTTATGATGAATAAAACTGAAGTAGTGCTTTATCAAATAATTGAAGTGTAGTAGTCTATTTGAATCACTTCTAAGTGACGAAAATGACACCT
The DNA here is from genome assembly GCA_019973975.1 of Trichonephila clavata. Taxonomy (NCBI): domain Eukaryota; kingdom Metazoa; phylum Arthropoda; class Arachnida; order Araneae; family Nephilidae; genus Trichonephila; species Trichonephila clavata. The sequence continues at coordinate 461,596 of BMAO01039163.1, forward strand.
GAAATGGAATTCCACTCTCTTCAAACTTCCACACCGCACTATATGAAGTTTTTGAGTCTCGACAGAGATTTTGTGTGCATCAACTCTGCACATGATAAGTTTTCGGAGACACCATAACTGGTACCCACTACTCTTAAGGGAATGCCGTCTAAGAGCTCATCATCAAGATCAGGGGTGGGCATTAAGTCGGTCGCGATCGACCGATGGATTACCAAGACATTTTGAGGTGACCGCCTAAGATGTGCATACGAAAAAGAATGAAGTCACACACAGCTGGACTGGAGAATGTATGTATCTTGCATTTTGCTTTAAAAGCGGTTTTAAAAGAGTAGGTTTGTTTGTTGTAGTCATGTAGGTTAGTACACATATTCCATATTTATTATTTAGTTACAAAATAAGTATTGTAGACCTTTTTTTATAGCTCACCACACTTACGCCACAGAATGGACCGCAACACCTTGAAAAATTAGAAGTAGTCCGTACGCTGAAAAAGTCTGCCCAACCCTGATCAAGACCAATGGAAAAAACTGTCGTAACTGAAAATAGGGGGTAGAATTCCTCAAAACAAACAAAATCCCCATTCAATACGGGGTTGGAAAAGCAATCTCCTAACTTCTAGAAGGTGCATTAGAGGTAAAAAAAAAAGGAGGGGGGGGGTGACATTGAAAATATTCACATTTAAGAGAAAAATATTTATTGATGAAATGTGTGATTAAAAAATTTCTCAAATAAGCGATTGCCAGCAGGAATGCAAGCATAACATTGACGACTGTAAGAATCTCGTACATATTGAAAAGTTCTTGACATTTTACGAGTGCCAACAGCTGCGACGCAAATTTTGGTGATGAGGTTATCTGGTGACTGGATAGGTGCATCGTGCACCATATTTTTTAGTTGCCCTGAAGAAAAAATGTTCAGGTAACACTTATAAGGATAGAAGGGACACAATTAATGTGTCTGCCACGACCAAATCATTTGTTGTGAAATCTGTTGTCATAATCAGCAAGTGCTTCATCGTGCTGGAACCACATAATCATTCGTTGATTTGTAGGCACAGTTCGTTGTAAATCTGGAAGTATTATTTGCTGGGAGGGTGAGATACTTCTGTCCGTTAAGGCATTCTGATAAGAGACACGGAATAAATAAGTCTTAATAGATTATTCCGGTCCACAAATTCAAAAAGAACCTTTCCTGGTGTTCTCTTGGAAGTGTAACATATAGATTTAATATGACCCATACGTGACTGTTGTAAATTTAAACATGCCATCTAATGTAAAAGTTGCTTCGTCCGTAAACAGAACAGATGCTGCACATTCTGGTTGCAGGAGCTATTTGGCTAATAAGACATGCTAAGAGAAATACTTTTCCTTTAAGACCTATACGCCTTGAAGATAATAGGGATGTAAGCTTGATTCACTCGTCTCTCGTGTCATATAGTTGTATGATTTATCACTTAGAGGGAATTATTGTTAGTGTTCTTCCTTGAGGACACTCATTCGTGGCCACAGTAGCCTAGTGGTCAATGTAACGGACTCGTGGCCGGCGTATCATGAGTTCAAGCTTAGTACCGTTGTAGGGGCGATGCAGTTTAAATCTATCGAGACTCAAACGTCCTCCCAGTCGGGTTGTGTGGAAGTTAGGAGAGGGGGTGCCGGCTCAGGTATCGTCTTCGTCACTTGACCCTGCTTCAAAAGTACGAGTTCCGTCATCAAAAGCCCTCGAGTAGCAGAATAATGCGACTTTAATATTTACTCATTCAGGATACTCATTCACTTCATGCAAAAAATTGCCTCTACACCTTTTACAATTCGGAAAGTTCTTCATTGACCTTGAACCTAGCAGTGTTGCTTGTACAACTGCTGAAATGTTCTCCAACCGAGAATTGTTTAATTTAGAAATCGCTGCTTGTAAAGTCTCTTCCGCTTCTCACGTATTTCTTTTGGTAAACTCATGCACATGAAACGTAGATGGGGATTTTCAGGACCCAATATTGTTATATATCTGGTGATAAATGGTAATCCAATGAAGAGTTCAACTGTGTAAAAATGTGAAATTAACGTAATTTTTTATACGAGTTTTCCGTCCTTGATTAGTGGAATGTTTCTGTTAATTTGCATCTTATGAGTGATCTAGGAAAAGATTGCTTTTCTTTTACTTAAGGCTTCTAGTGAATTTATTTTAAGAATATGATTTGAGTGGTTTTTCGAGGATATACAAAAGAAAACTCCCTCTAGAAAAATTCAAGGATTGCTTTCCAATCTCACAATGTTTTGGAACTTTCGTTTGTTTCGGTGACCTTTATCTACGTTTCCAGATTGACTCATATATATATATGTATAACATTATCAATATAATAGTAATCTATTATTGAAAATACTTCTTCAGTTTCTATCCATTACTGTAATTCCGTTTTTAACTTTCTATCTAAGTATTTGGGATTTTGAAATAAACAAATTTTACTTAATGTATTATGATGCATAAGTTTTAGAGAATTAATGAATTAAAATCGTTGATTTTTCTGTTGAGCAGATACATATTTTATGGTTTAAAATGTCGAACATTGATTCTTTTTTACTGAGGAAGTCAGAAACAATGAGAGATTAAGGCAATAATTTTATATCTCTAAGCCATTGATTTTCAACCACTGTGCCGCGGCATTTTTGTGATCCCGCCAAATTTTTTAAAATCATTAATTATACTCTGAAAAAAAATAAAATCTGAAACCTAATCATTCGACCGTTTAATAGAAATAAACTAATGCTATTCGGGATATACACTCTTTTGCAAAAAATCAAAGCACCATGAAGGAAGTGGTTGTTTTTAATGAAATTAAATGTGTGTATGGTTCATAATTATAGCTTGAATGTTCAAATCAGTAGTCGGTGGAATCGCCCCTGGAAACGATACATGTTGTAAATTAAATATCAATTATTTAGATGGCGCTTCAAGTTATCCAAGAGATGTTTTACTTCGTTTGGCTTGTAGAGTCAGAGTCATGTAATGTTCTTTATGCTGTGTACTTGTCTTCCGTGTTGTCTGCAAAGTAAACAAAATGCCAAAAGATGAACTGAATCATTGAATAGAGAATGAAAGATACATTAGAATTATAATAGTCTACCTGACCATGGAATATAATAACTAAGGAAATACAATAATATATGTTTATATACGTCTTGGTAAAGAGTGATAGAGGTTCCTAATGTCATTCTGCGATACATTATGTCAGGCATTCACCAGCTGTTGCTCCAGATTTGCGAAATTTTGGGGTAACGAACGTGGCACCCTACCATATCCCAGACATGTTCGATTGGTGAAAGGTCTGGTGGTCTTGTTGGTCAAAGAAGAGTATTAACAGCACGAAGGCAGTCCAGAGATATATGAGCGGTATGGGGACTGTCCTTATCTTGTTGGAAACTGGTCCCTGTATGACGTACGATGAAAGATAGTACAACCGACCGCAGAATGGTATCAACATATCGATGAGCTGTTAAAGAAGCATGGAAGATGACTAGAGATGACCGGCTATCGTATGAGATAGCACCCCACACCATCATACCAGGGGTTATGGATGTACGCATTTGTAAAACAAAGGCTGATTGAGACCGTTGGCCCCGGTTTCTTCAGATACGGAAACTATGGTCATCTGCTTCAAGAGTAAAGCGAGATTCATCGTTGAACATTATGTGATACCAGTCCGATCGCAACTATGATGATTGACCGTGACACTACTCCAGAATATTTCGCCGATGTTGTGGAGTTAAAGGCAAACGTCTTAAGGGCCGCTGTGAGCTTATCCCCCACCTCAGCCAAGCACCGTGAAATGGTGGAAGATATCACGGGGGGTAATGAAGAAGATGTAGAACGTTGAATAGTAGATAATGATACCGCTGGGAGCAGTTCAGGGCCTGTCGACCAATCATCCGATCTTACCTCGCATTTATGCATCTTGGCTTTTCAAAGTATTCATTTCGTCGATAATCTCCTCAAAGCAACCGTTTCTGCCAGCACCTTTGCACAGCTTGTGTCTGTACGTTGCAGGTGACTACTTATTGCTCGGTATGACCACCCAGCTTCACGTATTCCGACAATGCGACCACGTCCGAAGTCATTCAGTTGCCTATAAGGTCTTCGAAAACGTCGTGATGGCATCTGTCGTTTTTTTCTTCAGGGAATCACCAAGTCGAAATCGAAAAAAAGATAAATTTTCCATCTCTATTACCGTTTTTATATTTTACTAGTTGCATTAGAAGAAATGCGGGTGGCTACGGTAGCCTAGTGGCCAAGGTAACGGACACGTGATCGGCATGTCTTGAGTTCGAGCCTAACGCCGCTGAAGACCCGCCGTGTAGGGGAGCGATGCACGTTAAATCTGTCGAGAACTCAAACATCTTCCCGTTGGTGTGGTAGTTAGGAGAGGGAAATGCCAGCTGAGGCTCCTCGTCACTTGACCTTGGTTCAAACTTACGAGGTCGGTCACCAAAAGCCCTCGTGTAGTTGAAAAGTGTGACGTTAATATTCACTCACTCACTAGAAGGAATGCGCACTACGACCTCAATTCATATTCATTGGCCTTGAAAATTTGATTATTTGCATGTTCGATCAAGATGTCTTTGTCTACGAAATTTCATCACATTTGGACAACTTCTTCTTAGTGCTTCGATTTTTTGCAAAAGAGTGCATTTAACTTATTCTTCCTTGGATAAATGTATGCAAAAGAATTTGATTGGGTTCGTAATACATTTGTGATAACGGATGCATCTGTATATGAACTAACTTTGAATGATTAGGAAAAGCAAATTTCACTCTGTAATAATCGAGATTCAATTTCAAAACTTTCGGAAGAGTCAAGTAATTAATTTTGGATTAAAATTAGAGGCGATTATCTCATAATAACAAAAAAAAAAGTTTAAAAATGTTGCTACAATTTTCTACATCTTATTTGCGTGAATTCAGATTTTCAGCATTTATAAATATAAAAATGAATAAAAGATCGAGTCTTTTAAATGTAGAGGACGAAATGAGAGTGGTATTATCATTTTTACGATCAAATATAAATGAAATTATCAAAAATCATCCACCTAAAGCTCCGTAGTAAATGCATTTTTATAATTACTTTGTAATTAATTACTCAATAAACATGTTGTTGACTTAGTCATACATATTATTTTATTTAACATTGAAAATTATTATTATAAACTATTTTACAAAGTGCATTACAGATGAGTAAAATTCTTTTAAGTTTATTTTATTGTTAAAGTGCCGCCAAATTTTGAAATTGTTAAAAATGTACCGTAACGAAAAAAAAAGGTTGAGAATCACTGCTCTAAACTGTAATAGTTCTAATGTCAACTAATTCATTTGGGGACAACTCTCTTTTTACCGGGGCTAAATTGTGTTCATTCAGTTGTATTTTTATTTTACAAAAAATAATTTTGTATTATTTTTTTAGAGCTCATTTTATCAACTGTGTAATTTTTCTACAAATGTGAAAAAAAGAGCAATCCACTTTGAAAACAAAATTTTCTCATTTCATTTTCAAAAAGAATAAAAAGCTATAAACTGGAAGTAAAGTGTTTCGCTACGCCCTTTAAACCAAACAGATAAACGAATGAAAGTAGTTTTTTTTCTTAAAAAAAATAATCGTAAAAAGAAAAGAGGGATAAAAAAATCACCAAAAGTTTATTTTCTTCGTAAAAATTTTGTAACGCTAAAGTGAGAACGTGCAATAAATGCATAAGTTCTCAACAAAGTTACCACGTAATTCATCGGGAAGTAGGATCAGTTTTTAGCAATGCCCACCTGCTCAATATCATTTAGCTGATAGACAAAGTTGCAATAATTTTCAGAAGGTGTTAGAAGCCGGAATAAAAAAAGGATAAACTAGTAGGAAGAAGGGGGAAAAGAAATAAATGTATTTTTCAGAAAGAAAAAAAAATGCTCTTTTCATTCAGGACTGCTAGAGTGGATTACATGAATTGGAATATACATACAGCATACCTTTGGGCACAAAACCCTAAGGAGGGAGGACAAAGGAGCAGAAAGGAAGGAGGCTAGGGGATTACTCCTTGGGTAGCAATAACGTTTCGTTGGGATTGTATCGATTGCACCAAATGTTTAGATTTCTTTACGAACTGAAGTAAAACAAAAACAAAAAAGGGGGAAAGGAAGTCGAAACAGTTTCACCTGAATGTCACATCTCAGGACCATTCAATCTCGTTTTACCTTCCTACCGATTTTCTGAGAGCGAAACTACTTTTGCCCATTTGTATTTTTTACGCGTCATCATTTCTTTTTTACGCTAGACAAACACAAGGAGGCCAATGGTATTGGTGATCCACTCGGTGACCTGCCCAAATATTCACAACTGGGAAGAAAAAAAAGGTAAGAAGAAGCAGCCCGTCGGTCGATGATTTCAGAAAAGAAGAAATAGAGAAAAGAAGAAGAATGAGAGACGGACTGCTATATTTATTCCAAGAGGCCAACGGAGATTTCCCATTCAACTTTTCTCTTTCCAAAGAGGAAGAGAAAAAAATTTCAGGGAGATACATACGCAAAGCGTGGCAAAAGAGTGGAAAATTTAAGTGCCGAAACGAATTTTGGGAAAGAGGGAATGCAGATGGAAGATTTGCATTCCTTCGTCTGTTATGGAATTTCTTTTGGTATCGTGGGACCACAACAACAGCTTAGACAAGATAGAGTCTAAAGTGCACGTTCCCCGAAATTTCGTAGAAATAATTTTTTAGAAGTGGTTTTAAGGTTGAAAGAAATCTTTATTTTGAGCAGCAAACATAAGGAAATAGACTTGTCATTACGATTACAATTTATACTTATCTGTGTTTGCAGATTATATTTATATGTATTTACAGGGGTTATATTTATAAGTGTTTGCAGATATATATTTGATGAACTTCATCAACCTTTTTGTTAAAATATTATTTAGTTTGTTAAAATATTATTATATATTTGTTTTCTAGAAAATAAATATTGATTTTTAAAAATAATTTTTCATGTTTTTTAAAATAGATAAAGTGTTTTTAAAATAGGTAAATATGTTTCAATGAATCAGTAATTTTAAAGTATTACTGAACTATTATTATTTTTTTTAGTTCCCAAATTAAGTATACATTATCTGTGCTATTTTAATATATATATGTACTAAAGATTTCCAAAAACCAAAAGCTTTACATATATTAAGATATGGAGGATATAAATTTTTTGATCGCAAAGTATGTGTTTATCCGAAAATTGTAATTCAGATGAGAATCACTAAGCTTCCCTATGGTTCAAGTCTTGAACTTTTCTGTAAGTTAAAAACTTATGTAAAGTTCTTAGATTGCCTTAGAAGAATTTTAATTTAAAACAGAATTTTACAAGAAATCATATCTTTAATTAAGCTTATTTATTTGTTCTCTCTTCAAGGTGAAAAACAGGCTTACATTTATTATAAATACATATTGAAAGAAGATTTTAGACTTTTTAAGTGATTAGGGAAATAAAAAAAAGACATTAGAAATGGTTGTTTTAAACAATTGTAATTTAATAATATTTTTTCGCAAACATAAGTAAATACTGTATTTTTATTGTTTGGTGTATTGTGTGGTTATTTTTTTGTATAATTTCCCTAAGCTAAATTTAAAGTAAAACTAATTTGCTATTGTTTCAAATAACATGTAACATGTAAATTTGAACAATACGATAAAAGAAAGAAAATTCAAACTTCTATGTAAATAAAAGTTTGCTGTCAGATGAATATTTGGGAAAAATATTTTTTATTTAGAACAATTTAGATAATAGAATGCGATATTAAAGTGACTGCCTACCTTCGGACCCAACTTTTTAAAAAAAACAATTTTTTGAAACAAATTGAGTGTTTTTAGGAAGAAAAATAGAAAAAAATATGTAAATACATAAAAATTTTAAAATAAATATTGTACTTTTAGAAAAATTGGTTGTTTTGAAGGAAATTTTACCAAATTTATACTAAAACGGGAAACACTGCATAAAAAATTCTAATGCAATTATTTAATTTCCTTTATATATAACATACATTCTATGGTGCTTCTTAAAACGAACCAAAATCTAAGAGAAATATTAAAATACAAAAAAATTACAGGCAATTATACATTATATGAAGATTTTGATATTTTTTATAGTTTTTTCTTTATAAAAACTACACTAAATGAAAAACTATTCAACCTACAACAAAACTTATGGTCCACTTTATGAAAAATAGTATAAAAACATTCACACAAAATTTTAAAGCATTATCTTGTTTTGTTCTTAAAATATCATGCATCTCGTAAGGAGTTTCTTTCGAAAACATAATTTTGAGAAAAACGCATTTAAAGTTTTATGATACTGTAAAAAGGTATACATATACTTTACAAAATTATCTAAAATTCAGCAGGATGATGTGTCACACCTTCTTTTTCTTCCTGTTGCAACCCTTTTTTCTTTCGGTGAGCTCGTGTTTTTTTCCTTTTTAATTTTGTAAAGGGTAATGAATGTGTTTCTGCATCGTTTATCCGTTGATAGTCATACAATTTTAATACGCACGTATCATATAGCTACCAACATTTAAACTCAGCTTATTTATCACTTTTAATAAGCCACTAGCACCTTCATTGAATAGTAGAACTGCTATATATGCCCCAAATTGCAAAATTTGGAGTTCAACAAAGTTTTGCTTAGGAACTAAATTCCACAGAACACAATTGAAACTCTCATAGCCATTCTGAGTCATTCCCTGTAAACACTTTTCTTAAAAGTTTTTGATCACATAGTTTTAAGTAGTGTGATTTCACAATATTTATAATATTTTGTGGGAGTCCAGGGGCTTTGGCGGTGAATATTTTACTAAGTGCCTTTGCTTTTTGAAATTTGCACCAACTATCTGTTCCTGTTGGGCATTGACCATGCATAGGCTTTTCAGTACTGGAATAGCAGTGATAAAATGCAGCAAATAACTGCGCTTTGCATGTTTGATAAATTTTTTGTATTACTGCGAATTGCTATTCCGTAATAATTTTGCAATTTGTCGATAAAATTGTCCGTCAATTTTCTCTTCCCTCCCAATCCTTTCACTAACTTTCTTAACTTTCTGAGATGATTCCCAACCCTTTTCTACACGTGACCAATGCATTCTAAATTATTTACTGTATTAGGAGCGTACAAACTTTTTACGGATTCATATGCTTTGGAATCCCCATCACCATAGTAATCAGTGTACTGTAATTTACGAAGATTCTCTGATCGCTCAAATATGCGATATGCTCCGACAGTCTCCATGCTTGGCACAGAACCCTTATTGATTGCAATAAACATGTGCATTAGAAGCATCACCTGGAACTTTAGTCTGCTTTGAACATATTCCACAAAAATGTGACATTACTTTGATGTCCAAGCAAGAATGTAAACAGACTGCTTGTTGCTAATTTTTAGCCAGAAATAACAACACTAATAATAAAGTAATGACTGAAACGCTAAAAAAATTACGGAAATATATTTTATAAATTAAAAAAAATGAGAGAAACTGTAGTATTTGAGTTAAAAATTGCAATTTTCTGCAACTTCCGGTTTCGAAATGTTACTTCCGGTTCCCTTTTGCAGAGAGTGATGTTTTTTAAAATAACTATAACTTTATTTCTATTTCGCGTTAAGGAAAAAGAAAATCTGCCTTGGAAAGAAAAATGTTCAAACTATAAGATTTTGAAATAAAAAAAAATTGCCTTATGTGGTCGAAAAACGACATTTTCAACGTAGGCACAGTCACCTTAATTCAACTAATGCTAAATAACAGTATTATTAAAATAAAAAGTTGTTTTAATTGTGCTCAAGTATTCTAAGACGAAAGACTGTATTTAAGTTAAAAGTTTTATCAGGTCTATAAAGTAATTCTACACTTAGTTAATCTGTGAAGAAAGTAAGATATATTCTACTTAAAGTTATTCTCATAAGTAAAGTAAATAATTACTGACAGTGGTGTCATTAGGCATTTTGTTTTCTCTTAATATCAATATTTGCTGCAAATTAGCAAATTTTAGAGGACTTTCTGAAAATTTTTAAGGTATCCGACTATATACTTGCGACAACTTTTTTTTTAAAAAAAAATATGGAGATTTTTTTGTTGACTTTAGATTTGCTTAGTACATTTTAAGAAAAAAATAAGCTAAAATTAAGAAGAAAAAAATAAATTACTAGTACTGAAATGGGAAAAAATTGGTAAAAATTTACAAAAAATAACATAAACGCGGCCCATTTTGTACCAAAAGCTTACGAACAAATTTTCAATGCTTTAATTCTGATGTATTGCTATGTTATTCCTTTTTGAAATAACCTTCAGGGTAAGAGATATTTTAATTTTTACAAAAACTAAAGCACTTTATTTTAGTTATTATATGAAATTGCTAAAAAGAAACAGTGATTATATTCACATGACTGTAAATTTTGCAATTCAACAGTGATTGATAAATTTGAATGTTTCTACTTTTATACAGAATATGCAAAAAAATTCAGTTAATTATTTTCAAAACTTTTTGAGTAATCGCTGGCCCCGTTTGAGCATTTTCAAAAAACTCATTTCGAGTAAACGCTTTTTAAAGCATGACATCTTGCTTAAAGTAATGGCATCTGCTTTTACTAAAACACTTGTAGTTTTTGTTCTAGAGATTGGAAAATAATAAACTTGGTATTTTTATAAAGCTAATAAGATGGTCTATAAAATAAAATCATTAAAAAAATTTCAATTTTTAACAAAATTCATAATTTTAGTGTAGTCGAATACCTTAAGTAATCAAATTTAGGTACGAAAATTTAAAACAACCACTAAACTATCTACGTGAGAAACGCTTTACATCAACATAAGTATTACTTTTGTTAGTGAGGGTGGATTTTTCATTGAATGAAGAAATAGAATAAGAGAAGCACATCCTATTACAATATTCTATTCGAAGGTTTCTTTGTTTTTATTTGCAATTGAACAAAAGTAATTGTTGCAATTGTAACTGTTTTTATTTTCACTAGTTGTATCATGCATTGATTGTAGGTTTTAAAGCAAATTCAGAAAACATACATACTCCAGAAAGCACACAGCTTCCCGTACTTAAGAAGAAGGTCAAGATATAAAGGGAGTCAAGGATCATAAAAGCATTTATAGTCAGTAATTTCAGGAAGACCACGATAAACGTTCAAAGCCTTTTCAGCGACTTTTTTTTACTTACATCAATTTATTCCCAGGCAGTAAAAGTAATAAGTACTATAAGCATTTAATTATCGGCAATTCCTGTATTTTAGTTTTTGAAATAATTAATAGCGGAGTTATGATAAAGAGTGGTTTTTAATCCTTAAAGAATTGAATCTTTTACTCCTCGAAAAGTATCCCTGACTTTATTTATTGCGGCGCTTGAGCTGAGAGAAGAAATACTTACACTTTAGCTAATCCTCAAAGCACATTTCATAAAATTTATCGGTGTGCATTATGGTTTTATTTGCTTTAAGCTAATGAGAAAACGCTGAATCAATTATAGCCATGATTTTTCTTTTAAGCCACGATATAAGTTCCATTAATTGCACGTCTTGTCTCTAATTTCAACGCAAAAATCTTAAGCAGCCTTAATTGATTAGAATACGTATGTATTCAATCTATTGGCAATTTTGAACAAAGGATTTCCTTTTGCATTCAATCAAACTGAGTCTGTCCTTACAGTAGTTGGAAAAAATATTTTTGGTGAGAAGCTTTACATGTTGCTTTTTTGTCTTAATGCGTATTGAGATGTGCTTAATGTACATTGAGAGAAGAATTAGAATATATTCTAATGAAAACGGCAGTTATTTATATCTTATTTTCTTGCACCCAAATTAAAACTAGCCTTTAATATATTAAAAACTTATTGAATTTTTTAGATATTTATTAGGAAAATATAATAAACTTTTATTTGAAATTCTTTAACTATTTTATTTCAATTGCTTAATTTTGCTAAAAATAAATTGTCTATGTATTGTTCGTTATTGTTCAAGATGAAGACATTGATTCTTAAAATGAAAGTTTTTGACAACTTAATCTTGAAATGAAGTTTAATAAGAAACAAAATTTTCTGAGTCATATGAAACTGTCTAAGATATTTATCTTGTCTTTTTCCCAAATGTGTCTATTGGAAGAAGTTTTTTCTTTATAAAGTAATAATAATACGTGATATGAAACAAAATGCATTAAAGTGAATTTATTTAGAAGCTTTATATAGATGTTTACAAAACTGTAAGTGTTTTGTAAAGTAATTGTAAATATTTTAATTAAATTATAACTGTGAAGATTAGTATTTATTGTATTAATGCATATATATATTTGTGTTAACAACCTGTTATGAAATTTTAGTTATTTTTTTGTAAGAAAGATATAGTTATGGTTTATTTTAATATGAATATACATTTTTATAACACTTAGACTTTTAAAAAACGGTTTGAAAATCATAATATCATATTTTAAATCCTTAATTCACTTTCCCCGTATTTGAAATTATAATTAAATTTTTTATATGTGTGCGTGTGTATTTCGATTTCTTATGTGGAATTTTAACCAAAAGAGAATATTGAAACACTTTTTCACTTTAATTTTAACATTTTATCTAGATGCTCAATACATGCTAATATTTAAGAAAAAACATTCTGGTACGGCAAATAAGCACCATGTTTTTTCGTTTTTCTTAGAAAATAATATTAAAAACAAATTTTGGTGATGCTATTTTCAGTTTATTAGAGTTGCTTAAACTATTGGAATTCAATTGATATTTATTGAAAAAATAATAAAGCTATGAATTAAGAAACTTCTCTACCTCATTTATTATCGCTTTGAAAATTGTATGCTTATTTAGCAAGTAAATTTATTTCTAATGAATGCTGAATTAAATGCAGAACATTAATTTTTTCAAAAACTAAAAATGAAAAGGATGTTTAAAAAATTTAAATTATCCATAGTAAATTTGAATATTACAATTAAATAAATACTTCTCTTTAAAGAAAATAATGATTCCGTAGGTTTACTACATTATTATTATTAAAAACACGTAAAATACTTTTCCCCAGTGAGTTAATCCTTATCCTTTTTTATTGCATTGTAAGTAAAATAAAAATTATTTTAATTTTCATTGTATTTATTTATTAGAAACCAGAACCTTCATAGAAGACATTAGAAATGTCAAATTCTACAACACTCTCTCTTAAGTAAACCACTAACTTTCTCTTTTCTGAAAAAAAGCTAAAATTAAATTTTTATAAGCTATTCAAAACTCTCTTGGTGCTCGTGGATACATAAAATATTCATAATTTCATTCATTTCAAGATTAAAATCAAGATGAAAAAAGGGAATATTTATTTCTGTTTCAGAAAGATCAACTGTTATTTTTCTAGTAAGGTATGCAGAGTTTCATTTTTCTAATTATACAGTTCTAATTTTTATGCAAAGCACAGTAGCAAGAGCAATTGTATTCCACTACGTTTCGTTTTGATATGGAAAGGCCTTAACGTGACTGAAACTAAGTTCAGAAGAACGTATCTACTTAACAAATCTAATTTGTTGGAAACAAATAATTAATAGAGTCATACATTATGAAATGATGTAGGTTAGATTATTCATTCCACAGAACATAGTTTATCTTCCTGTATCAATTATGGGAACAAACGCAATAGAAAAAAAAGTAATGCTTCCTAACAGGTAAATCTAAGAAGCTAGTGCATGATAGTTGCTGCAATCTATATATATATAAATTAGAAAAGCGACTCACTCACTGAATGACTGACTAATCACAATATCTCCGGAACTATTCAACCTACAGACTTGAAATTTAGTAGACATGTTCCTTTCATGGAGTAGAGATCTGCTAAGAAGAAGTTTTGCGAAATTCGAACCGCAAGGGGAGTTACGGGGGCGTTATAAATAATTGTTTCCATTTTTAAACTACTCAATGTACAATCTTGAAATTGGGTAAGAAGATTCCTTTCACAGAGTAGAGATCCGCTACAAAATGAGTTTCGTGAAAATCGACCCCCAAGTGGCGTTGTGGGGCTTAGGAGGAGTTATAGATAATTATTTCCATTTTTAAACTATTAGACGCACAGTCCTTAAGTTTAATAAATATATTCCATTCTTAGAGTAGAGATCAGCTACAAGATGGGTTTTGGGAAAAAAGACCCCAAGTGACGTTGCGGGGGATTAAGGGGCGTAACAGATAAAAATTTCCGTTTTTAACCTACTTGACGTACCTGCTTGAAAATTGGTAGGCATGTTTCTTTCATGGAGTAAATACCCTCTATAAAATGGGTTTTGGAAAAATTGACTCCCAAAGGGTGTTGCGGGGGGTTAAGAGGCGTTATAAAGAATTATTCCGATTTTTAAACTATTAGACGCACAGTCTTGAAATTTGGTAAGCAAATTCCTCTCATAGGGTAAAGATACGCTACAAAATGGACTTCGTGAAAATCGACCCCACCCCAAGTGGCGTTATATATACATAAAAACAGTATATATTTATTATAAACAAGTATATATATACAAACAGTATATATTTATAAAACATCATGAAATACCTAGCAAAGCGGGTGGCTTACGGCTAGTATATATATACACTGGTGTCCAAAAGTTAAGCATAAATCGTAAAATGCGAAAAACATGGAGTAAATATTCGTAAAGTCGGATATCTTAAGCGAAAATCTGTGTTTAACTTCAATTCATTTTTGAAAGTGTTGCCATACTTTTTGGACACGCTAGATATATATATTCGAAATTTCTATTAAATTTATGTTAGAAAACTTGCTAACATAGAGCTATAGCGCGGAAGCAATATTACCAAAATTTCGTTTAAAAATAAGGCCTTCAATAAATAGACAATTGTTTATTTATTTTGTAATTAGATTTTTTGATATCTTGCTTTTTATATAATTATGATGATATTTGTGATAAAAACATATTTTTTATTTATCTAATCTAAAACATGCTTTAAATAAATCTGTTCTTCAAGATTTATGAAGCGGCCGCGGTGGCCGAGTGGTCTAGGCATCGGATCATGGCTAGTTTGTCATGGGTTCGATCCTAGTACCACTAAAGATCGCCGTGTAGGGAAGCGATGCACGTTAAATCTGTCGAGAGCTCAAACGTCCTCCCGTTGGTGTGGTGTGGTAGTTAGGAGAGGGGGGTGCCAGCTCAGGTGTCGTCCGCGTCACTTGACCATGGTTCAAAATTACGCGGACCGTCCCCAAAAGCCCTCGTGTAGCTGAACAGTGGGACGTTAATATTCACTCTCTCTCTCTCTCAAGATTTATGAATTGGAACTCTTCTTTCCAATCAGCTTATACTGGGCAACTACTGAATATCTTATCTGATGGGTGAAAGACAGAATCCATCCATAAGCCTTATAAAATATTAATCAGTTACATATTTTGTTCATCGTTGCAACTCTAGTACAGAATCATTATTCATGCTTTAGGATAGAAATGCAGTACCGTGTCTTCAAGATCTACATAATCACAAAAGTAGCAAGAAGCTTAACGTGATAATACCAACAAAACAATGTCTTTTTTTTCTTTTAAAACATTCTCATCGATTATGTAAATGTAACTTCACGATAGTACTTTTTGTCACCTTTATTCCTTTGCAGTGACAATTTTTTTTGTACGTGATTTGATATTATAATTTTATTTTATTTTTAACTTAAATTAGATTTACATAAGTGTATCCCTCATTCTTTATCAGTCATCTTGTTAAAATTTGAAACATATTATGTTATTTTCTCATAAAAAAAACTACAAAATCTATTTAAAATTTGATTTTTTAAAAATATTTAATTTTGTTTAACTATCACCTGTAATTTAAATTTAAAAACGATATATGAAAATAGGCATATCGTGAATATTTGTTCAGTTACTAGAACGGGTATGTTTTTTCAATGATTGGTGTGATTATTGTTTGTGTGTTCAAAACATTTATTATTAACACCGTTTTATAAGCTTCACTTGTATGTAACGGAATCTTTGAACTCCATTTTCATCCACTTTAAAAGTTCAGATTAATTCGAAATTTTGCTCACTTGTCCAGGACCGATGACAATACAATAATTTAATAATTTTGTTCCATTGTACTGATCAGGATCATCAGGATTAACGATTTCCCATTTTCTGATACCATCCCTCATCTGGTGACTTTCAGATCCCATTTCCAGATTTGGCGACTAAAAGAAAAAGTTACAACTAGTTCGTTTAACTATAAAAGGGTGTTTTTTAGTTTTTTAAACTGTAATTTATTTTTATATTAAAATATGATATCGATGCCGTAATCTTTTTTTCATAGTTTTTTGACCGAGAAAGTGTATTAATTTGTAAAAAATTCAATGCGATTTTTTAACACGATAACTTTTTGTGTAAGACTTAATATTAATTGTCTGTAATTATAATTAATTATTGTAATTATATGTATTATGTTAATTATAATTAATTGTCTGTAAAAGAAGAAAAGAAAAATTGTTCTGAAAGACATAAATACTTTGTCAATATATTGGTGCAGGGATAAGATAAATTGTATTTTGCGTTTTTTATTCTTTTAAACTACACTGAAAATGAAATTAAAGTCAGTTTTACGTTGAAATCCTGCAGTAGGATCCTGTAAATATATTTATCTTTAAGTATCTAACTATGCATCATAGGATCGTTAGCCTATGGTTTTTATCTAAGTATTATCTTTTAGGTAGAGAGCACTTAGTCGAAAATGTAAGCAACCAAAATCTCTACAATTGAAGCATTGTTGAAAAGAGTTATCCTTCTATTTTAAATTCCATATAAAAATTAAAGAAGTTCGGAAATTGATATCGAGCTCAAAGAGTAAGTTCTTCCTTCTTTTTATGATATTAGCTTAAATCAAGCTCTAATTTCGTTACGTCACAAATTTGTTTCGAAATGAAATTGTAGAGAAATGTTGGAAAGAAAGGATTTCGACTTTAAAAGTGTCAATAACTAAATAGAATTCAGCATTTAAAGTCTAAATTTTTATCTCGTTATCTAGCTATAATCACAAAATAATCGTCTTATGTTTTTTAATTTTAAACTGTTTTAAATGAAACTGATTATTTTAAAATTTTATAAAACCAAATACACATTAATAAAAAGTCAAGTGATAATGGATTGATTGGGTTTAATATCGTAATACTCGAAAAATATTCTGGATTTAATATGAGTATTTAATTGGGGTTGTGTGTTGTTAATTAGCACTATTAAAAGTTTTGTAGCCCTGTACTTGTAAGTAGTATTCATATGATATCTACTGTTAAACTCAAAATATATTTGAATAAAACTGTCTGATTACAAGGGTACGTGGTAAAATAAAAGGAAGCAATAGCTTAAAATTGATACTTCAAAGTTTGATTTTTTTTGTTATCGAATAGTTGCAATAAAACATATATGCTGTTTTTAATAATAATCTACACTGCTGGCCACCGTAAATGCAACACCAAGAAAGATAAGAGATAGCACAAGAAAATTTATTTTGTAGATAACATGTTGACCAAGTATCAAATGATTAAATTTATAGACTTCTGTGAAGTGTGGTTCCTGCCAGAATCAGTAACCAGAGTAGCCGCCATTGTTGGAGATCCCCGCTGTCACACGCCTCAGCATTGATTCAAAGAGACTTTGGATGTGTTCTTGGGGTACAGTAGATCAAGAAGCTTCCACACGTTGCCAAAGTTGATCTGGTGTGGCAGCTGGGGGTGACAATCGTTGAGCAACCATGGACCACATGTTTCCTATTGGAGAAAGATCCGGAGAGCGAGCCGGCCAGGGAAGCTATTTAATCTGGTGATTAACGAAGAACCTTTGGACAATGCGTGCCACGTGTGGTCGTGCATTATCCTGTTGAAATATGGCTATGGCCAAGCCCTGAAGGTAAGGAAGAACAACTGGCTTCAACACCTAGGAGATGTAGCGCTGGCTGTTTAAAGTACCGGCAATGCGTACTAGAGGAGTGCGAGAGTGATATCCAATACCGCGCCCCATACCATAATACCCGGTGCAGGACCAGTGTGGCGGTGCATAACGCAGCTGTTCAGCATCCTCTCTCCACGGTGTCTCCAGACTCAAATCCGACCACCGTGGTGTTGCAGACAGATGCGTGACTCGTGAGTAAAGACAACTTTATTCTATTTTGCCGCCCACATTCTTCTTTCATCGCACCATTTGCGGACAGACCACTCTGCTGTAAACGGCGTCGAATGGTACGCGCAGACACTGAATGTGCTGTGCTATGTTTCGTGATGCGACTGAGTGATCCGTCACTGCCATGCGCACAATTTGCCTGTCCTCACGTGAAGTGGTGCACTGAGGTGGATGCGATCGACCACGTCGGTCCGTCGTACCCTCCTGCATCCAACGGTCACATAACCGCATTACAGTTGTTTGGTTTCATCCAACACGACAACCGATTTCCCTGAAAGATAATCCACAATCCCGGTAGGCCACTATCCTTCCTCTGTCGAACTCGGATACTTGATCAAAAGCTGATCGCTGTTTTCTACGAGACATAACTGATCGCTTTTTGAAAAAACCACAAGAAAAACACAACTGCCGAACTTGAAATCGTCGAAATCTCCAAGCCTTAAATAGCGCTCCGAGGTGGCGCCACAGGCGTGCTTGATGTTGTCTGCCCTGAAATTCTAATCATTTGCATATCTCACCTCCGCTAATGCATGTTGTAAATTTCATGTTACTTGCGTGCTTCCTTCAGGGTGTTGCATTTACAGTGGCCCGCAGTGTATTTCCTGTGTTAATGTCTAGGATAAATTGCTCTGCAATTGACCAGTTATGATAAATGAGTATATTACGAGAGAGTACTGTTTTCTACTCATATAAGTTAGATTCTATTAAAATTTCACGAATTCCTTTTATATCTGAGAAAATTAATTTTTTCTTCCTATCAAATTTTGATTTTAAAAAGTCTGTATACTGCTGATCAATCAAATATTTGTAAAAGTGTCTATATTCAAATAAGCATTTAATTTCATTGGTAACTGTTAAATAGTATTTCGACTAGCATTAGAAAGATTTCAGATATCCACGTTAACTTACTTTAGACAGCCCTAAGTCCTGATTTCATGCTAATAGACGATGTTTTCCCCCACAAATATATAGCTTTCAGGTCAATATTTACAGAATGAAACCTTAATCCAAATCGACCTGTTGGCCAAGCAACTACTGATTGAATTCGATAAAACATGTTCTGGGTATTCTAGAAATAGGATTGTAAGTTTCATTTATGTTTCTCCGCAATCTCTTAGCTAATAAAAGAAAATACAGTACGAATGTCGTCGTGTTGTAAATTATCTTTAGTAGTTTCATTGTCATACTTCATTGATGATATGAGTTTTTAACTTTAAGGTATCCGACTACTTGCGACAACTTTTTATTTTTAAAAAATGGAGATATGGGTACTTTTTTGTTGTTTTTAGATTTGCTTGGTACATTTTAAGAAAAATTTACTAAAATTAAGAAGACAAAAAGAAATTATTATTACTAAAATGGAAAAAAATTGGTAAAAATTTACAAAAAATAACATAAACGTGGCCCAATCTGTACCAAAGGTTTATGAATGATTTTTCAATTTTTCAATTCTGATGTGTTGCTATGTTATTCATTTTTAAAATTACCATCAGGATGAGAGATAGTTTAATGCTTACAAAATCTAGGGCACTTTATCTTAGTTATTATATGAAATTATTTAAAAAATCAGCGATTATATTAACAGAAGGGACTATAAATTTTGTAATAAAACAATGATTGCTAAATCTGAAGGTTAAAACACTGCTACTATTATACAGAAAATGCACAAAAAATTTCAGTTAATCTTTAAAAAAAAAAACTTTTTGAGCAATCGCTGTCCCCGTTTGAGCATTTTCAAGGAAAAAAAAAACATTTTGAGTAAAACGCGTTTTAAAGTATGACATCTTGCTTAAAGTAATGGCATCTGCCTTTACTAAAACACTTGTAGTTTTTGTTCTAGTGAGCGGAAAATAATAAATTTAGTATTTTTATAAAGTGGCCTATAAAATAAAAATATAAAATATATTGGCAATTTTTGGCAAACTTCACAATTTTAGGGCAGTCGGATACCTTAAGTGTTAGATACAAGCAAATTTTTGTAATTTTTCATATTTTCTTGAAACGATACCATTTAAAGTTTTTTTAAATAATGCAGGATACACTATACTAGAGAGAGTATCTGGTTATTATTTCTTTGTTATTTAATGGATTTTGTTTCTCCTTTACTTTCAATGTAGAATAAAGGCACAATAGATAAAAAAAATTCAGACAATAAATATGCTTTTAGAAATCTGAAATACTTGTAACTTCTTCTATTGACACAACAGCCCGGGATGTGTGTGTCAAGGCCTTCTGAAGAACTCTCTTCCATTCTGATTTCTGCTTGGCAACAATTCTCCAATTAGTCACTCTTAAAACTTTAAAATCATCCTCCACACAATCAGTTCATTTTAATATAAGCCAACCCCTAGTTCTAGTTCCATTAGGTTTGTAATTGAAAATTCTGAATGTTAAGGATGAAGGGTATATACGGCAGATGTGACCCGCAAACCTCAAACGACTAGTCTTAATGGATTTAATGTGATATCTGCTTCCTTAAATATCTTATATAATTCAAAATTACCTCGTTGTCTCCACAATCCCTTATCATTCATGGCACCAAAGGTATATCTAAGAACTTTTCGCTCAAAGATGGCTTGCTGTTCAGCATTTGATTTAGTCCAAGTCCAAGTTTCAGATCCAGAAGTCAGTATATGGGTCTGATGATTGTTTTATATAGGGGAACTTTTGCATGTCTTTTAATCAATTTTGACTTAAGGAAGCTCTTAGATCACGAAGAAAGCTATTAGCTGCAATAATACGTCTTTTATTTTCAGCACTAATGTCGTTTGGAAATTAGTGTTTGAGCCCAAATAGGCAAAATAATACTTGTAAACTAATAATTCAAATATCAAAGCAAATGTTTGTTGTGTGTAAACTAGTATATCACAATGTGAGTGAGTTTTATGAATCATTATTTTGTAAGTATCGAGTTTCATGCATAGATAATAAATAATAAGCTAATTTTTGCAATATATGTGACAGCTGATTAAGTTTCAAGCCAATGGACTGAATGGAGTACGATCGTAGGAATAGTTCTTATTAAACGAGTAAGCAAATATCACAACTTATCTTTGTATAATTGTTTAGGAATTACACATAAAGGTCTTTTTACAAAAATAAAGGTATTTTAAAGTGCACACTCATCAAAACTTAAGTAATTTTGGAGAAATATTGTTATTACATTAATCTGAGTGAGAATTCTAAATTTTACTCGCTTTCTATAATAAATAAATCAAATTATAGTGAGGGAAAACTCAAGTGAAGTAACATTGGTACTGTAGAAGGCGCACATTTCTCTGTGATCAATATAAATCTGTTCCATTAGGAGTTGTATCATGAAAAATCTATAACTTCTGATGAAGATATAAGTTTTCTATAGATACCGTTTCGATTGTGAAATTTCAGATCACTATTGCTATGATTGCTATGCAATTGAAAGGGAGACGAAACGTTAAATTTGTTTTTTTATATATTACAGAGGAATATTAATACCTCATTATATCTGATTTAATATTTTATATATTATTTTTTGTAGTTTTCAAATTTATTATGAGGAAGAAAATGTAAATATATACTATCACTTAATGGAAATGATTAAGTTCTGTATAAATTTATTTGAGTTTTTATTTAATAAGAGAAATATTTTGCTTGTGAAGTCCTCTACGTTTTCTTGCAATACTTAAATTAAAATTTCTTCTGCAGTTATTTAAATTTACTATTCCTATTAAAAATAAATTAGATTTAAAAATGTTTCCCGTTTGAATTTATTTTTATACATATGTTTTTTAACCTAAAATTATTTGCGTTTTGTAATTTGAAGTGCTAAAATAGAAAATTGGTCTATCTTTTGATTGTGCATCTATTTTTACTTGAACAATAGTTATTTTTAAAATTCTGTTTGAGGATCACTTTTTCGTTTCAACTTCATAAATTTTTTCATCATTTATTTAAACAGCATTACACGTAGATAAAATCTTGGGCATGACCAGAAAATTAATTTGTGCTTTTCCGAGCGTTAACTTTCAATTGGAAATTAATGCAATGATAACACCGAAATGCAATTTTATGACAGATATTGGTTTTATTATTATTTTACTTATAAATAAAATTATTAATTGCATGTGTTAACCTTTAATTTAAAAGTTTTATTTTAACAATGTTGCTTGAACTTCATACAGTTTGAAAATATAATTAATATAACCATGTAAATAAATCTGCTATAAATTTATTGACACCTATTTATAACCAAAATTACATGCTAAAATTAAATTTTTATAATATTTGAGGAAATTTGAAACATTTTATGAGGAAAGAACTACTTTTATGCTTTAAATGCCTTCTTGTGTGTGTGTGTGTGTGTGTACTGCTCTTTCTCTATATGTATACTGCTATAAACTGCTGTATACTGCTAAATCTGCTATAATTTATTGACACCTATTATAACCAAAATTACATGCTAAAATTAAATTTTTATAATATTTGAGGACATTTGAAACATTTTATGAGGAAAGAACTACTTTTATGCTTTAAATGCCTTCTTGTGTGTGTGTGTGTGTGTGTACTGCTCTTTCTCTATATGTATACTCTAAATCAATGATTCTCAACCAATGTACCACGGAACTTTTGTGTGCCACCAATTTTTTTAAAATTATTAACTATACTATGTGAAAAAAAATTAAATCCGAAACCGAATTACTCTGCTATTTTATAAAAATATGTTAAAGATATTTGTTGTATATTAAACTTATTTTTCAGTGGATAGATGGAAATGTATTATAGAGATAAGTAAAATTCTTTTAAACTTATTTTATTGTTAGTGTGCTGCAAAATTTTGAATTTGTTAAAAGTATACAACTGTGATCAGCAACCTTTTAGCTGTGGCGTGCCAAACCAATCTACCATTATAATTCAGCGAGTCATACAGTAAGACATTTTTGAAATAATTCGATTCCAGCGATACTTCATGCAGAATTCAATATAGGCTTACAGTTTTGTTATATGTTAGTTTTGTATTATTTAAAGATATTTCTTAACATAAAAATAAAGAGCAGAAAATATATTTATTTCCTCAACAAAAATAAAAAAAACTAAAATTGTACATATATTATGTATTTTTAAACATATTTATTAAAATAAGAAGTAGACAACATGAAGTATATGTAATACCCTTCATTATAGTTAAATAAAAAGATAAATACAAATTTTAAAGCGAACCTATTGCTTAGCTCTGCTCTACTTTATTACCGCAAAATCAGGCGTATAATCTGTCACTTTACATTGACACGATTTTGAGCATTCAGTTGTTAAACAATTTCTTTGCGGACTCGAAAGATTTTATATATGAGCAAAGATTTTTTTACTTAGATATGTAGAACTAAAAACGGAAAGCAGAGTACATGCAATTTTCATTCTTCAAACAATTAAATCTCTCCAGAAATGGCATTCAATAATGTACAAAACAGCAGTAAAGTTATCTTTGAAGTTAACTTTCAGATTTTTTTTTTGTAATTCTGTAAATGTGTGTGTGTCCATAATTCTGAAGATGTTTATCAACTAAGATCCATTACAAATTTATCAATTTCCATCCACTCAAAAATAGACAAATTTGTAGAGAAGTGCAGAATGTCACTGAGAGTTGTACCGCGTGCCATAGGTTGCCGACCCCTGGGGTGTACACCACCACCACCAACAAAAAATGGTTGAGAATCACTGCTCTAGGTAATCCATCACTAATTTTAAATCTTTGCAGTGCTCGATATCACATCAACAATTTGTTTGATGTATGCTACTATTTTATTTTGTTGTTATAATAGATGTCAATCCAAAAGAAATTAATAATGATTGTTTAGCTGAAAAATAAAAACAGTTTCAAAAATTGTAAGGATTACGTGGAGTTTTTAAATCCTCCTTTGCTTATATCTTGGTTCAATTCTTTACATACATTTTTAAAGTAATTTTATGTCTTATAGCAAACAAGGCATTACATTAAGAGTCATTGACATCGTCCTTCAACTCAACTCTCCCCCTTTTCTCACTGAATAGTAGCAAATTCCGACGATCAAGTACAATTTAAAAATAAGTAGAAGACTCGATTTCGCTATTGAAAAAGAACCCGGAATAGTATTCCCCTGCTTCTAAGCCATTAAAGGTTAACACAACCCCAAAAACCAGAAAAAAAAGAAGTCCAAGTAAAAACCGATTTTCCGTAGGGTCTTAATTAGAGTCGGTTGAGAGGAATCCATTTCAAGACCTATTGGATGTCCATCGACCGGTAGGTGTTAGCGTCTCTACCAATGGATATTTATCGGAACTGAGCTCTCAAGAAAGCCCTAGAGATTTGGCCCCAAGGCTTTTCATCTTCATCTAGGAGCCTATCCATGTCAGGGGTTGACCCGAGGCCCGCCCCCTTTTCCCTATATCCTTGTCTTGTGTTTAATGTCTGTGCTTTGCTATTTCCGCAAAGTCTGAAGGGCTTGACTTCAGACGGAGTTCTTCACTGGTAATCCTGTAGGTGATGGAAAGTCCTAATGTCGTTAATGTGAGAGCATCTTTCCATTTTACAAGTATTTCTTGTAGGCTGAGGAAAAGAAAAATGTCTTTTACAATGAAATTTTTATGTACGTAGTTGGTGGAAGAGTCATTTAATATTTATTGTATACATATTTTTATGATTTTATTGGAAACTTAAGTTTTTTTTCGTGAGCTTATAATTTCTAAAAAAACATTTATTGGTGTGCATTTTTCACAAAATATTACTCTGCTAACTCAAATATTTTTTTTATTCAAAAAATAAATAAGGATATTCTTTAGAAAAGTTTCTTTTTTCGAAGTTTCAATTGACATATTTATTTTCTAGTGTATAGTATACTTTACAATTACTTTTTAGAAATAAATGAAGAAAAATTGCGAATCTATAAAACATAAGACTAAACTTTTCCTAGACATATTAAATAGAAGCATCTGTGCTTTGCATTTTATTTGATATGTCTTTATAGGAAAACATTGGAAAGATTAGTGAACCAACGCTGTTCATTTACTTGAATTGTTCTATTGTAAATTTTATTTTACTCTAAAATGAGTAGTTCCATAAATTATAATAGTTTAAAACAGAGTCATATGACTTTGATTTAATTTAATAGTTAGCCCAAATAGTTAAATGTAGTTAAGTTTAAAAAGGAAAACTAAATGTAAAAGTTTATATACTACTGATTTATTCATAATAGGAGTACTTATAATAAGCATTTTCATCTCAATGTTCTAATTTGAAAGCAGAATCTTCCAATTTCTGAATTCATATTCGGTACAATTTTTATTCGAATAATTTAATGTAGATGCGCACTATATTCAGGTACAATTTTTATTCGTATGGTGCATGTCATTTAGTTAATTATTATTATTTTTTTTTGTAAAAGAAAGAAAAAAATTTATGCTTTAAATACTTTCATTTTGTTTCCCATGTGATATAATATAATACTGTTATGATCAATATATCTAGAAATTTTTTTTATATAGAAAACTTTATTCATTACTAAATTAATTTCTGAGCTTCCCTTCAGCAATGGTGTTAGCTGTCTCCAGAGATTAATTCCGAGGTAAATAAAATATACATAAATTAGGAATTAACTATGAGAATTACAAGAAACAATTGATTGCTTTCTTGAATGTAATCTATCAAGTACTTCAAACAAACTGCTCTTTTTTTAAATATCATGTTTTTAAAGTTTCTACCTAAGAATTTTGTCTTTCTATTACATTAATTGTCAAAAGCTAAAATTAAGATGAAAATTTCTCTGAATTACTAATAAAAAGTTTTCGTCAGATAAGAATCTCGTGTGGAGATTACCCTGATAATAATACCCTTTGAAAATATACTAATGTGATGGATGTCTTCTCATACCCATCGGTGTTTGGAAGTTAAAAGTAAGATCAGTCATAATCAGAACGAATCTATTTTATTATTCTATCAATCAATTCAAATGACCCAGGGCAAGAAATGCACTTTTTCTAGGAGCAAAAGCGAGATAGAAGAGATGTTTAATATTTAAATATGAATCGAATCACTTACTCTTCGAACGTTTTGGTAGTATACTTTCTGAATAATCGTAATTCCGTTCTCAGCTGTTCGACTTCTAGTCGATATTAATCTAATCCCTTATTGACTAAATAGTCAATTAACAGATCTTTAAATATCAACAATTATTTGTCGAGCAACTTTCGACTAGCTCACAGCTACTTTCCGCTAATCGCAAACTTATGACTCCTAACCACTAACCACAAACCACTCGTACCTAAAAGTTAATGCTTAAATATCATCCTACATTTACATAAACCGTGTCTTCTTCTTCGGCAGAAAGTCTTCAATAAAACAATATTTAAAGAAATAGTTTTTTTCTAAGAGGATTAGTAGGAGGCTCAAGGATAGATCCGTTACAGAAGTACATATATAAGCATATATATACAAGTATGAAGTTCCGGATATTTTTTAAAAATCATTATTTAATTTTACAAAATCAATAAAAGCAATGTACAGAAAGAAGAATTATTTTTTTAAAAATATCCATTGAAAAGTTGTCACACTTCTTTGTATCGGAGATAAGAGTCTAACCCAGCGATTCTTAAACTTTCGATCTCCGCGGCCCCTTTTATGTATCAGCCTGGCATCGCAGACTCCCAAGATTTTGAACACCCCTCTCTGATTCCCAACACATGTCCGGGTGATTTAAGTGCAATCGTTATCTTATTGGCCCGCTATGAATTCAGTTATTAATCTTTACACATGTGTTTCTACTATTTTTTGAAAGTATTGGGTAGTAGTAATGATTGAGTAGATGCAAACGATAAAAAAAAGTGAAATAATATTCGTGATCGAAATACATGTTCGAGTAGAGTACTTCATTGGGGACAACCTAGTGACCTACTTTAGTCAATTTTTCTACGAGACCTTTCAGAGCCTGTTGTTGTTGTTATTATTAATGCCACCTGTCTGACGATGTCAGATCAAGGCCCACGAAATTCATCATACATAATTCATCATGTACGCCAGTTGTTAGCCGTAGCTTTGAGCACCATACAGTTGACAGTAAGTTTTGGCTCAGTTCCACCCCAATTTTGTGGGAGAACACCCTAGGGGTGGTCAGGGGCCTCCCACCTTTCTTTTCCCATTCACCAACCTCACGAGTGAACTTGCGGTTCGACGGCTATTTAGAGTACCTCCATGCCGCAAAGGCACTATACATTTACAAACATCTACGTCTTCTCCGGTATTCAAACCTAGGCCCTACGACACAGCAGTCAGCGTTACTAAACATTATACCGGATGGGTGACTCAGAGCCAGTAAAAGAGGGAAATCTTAACATTAAATGAGAGACCTTCTCGAAACCCCTAGAAAGGCACCGGGGAACCCCCCGGGCTAGGGTTTGCAATCCCGTGTCATATTTTCAATCCCGGGATTTCGGGATTACATTATCCAAATCCCGGGATTGGAGCCGGGATTAGGATTGGACTATTTATTAAAAATACTTACATATTAGCATAGTTGAAATTGCATTATAAAACTGAAAATATCATTAAAAATTGATTTAATATTATTTTAATGAAACAAATAAAACATTAATTAATCATAAAAAAACAAACAAAAATAGTACATAATGAAATTAAAAAAAAAGCATTTCTTCATTTCTTGTGTTTCTGTAAATAAGCTTATAAAAACGCAACTCTCCTCTAGAGTTTCATCCCTGGAATGGCTTCTTATTTTTGTTACAAATTGTCCGCCGTAGAAAATGCACTTTCGAATTCACTACTATTAGGTATTACCGTCATTAAATAGGAGTATGTACTTTTCAGGTAGTCACCACGTCTCCCTCTATTTTCAAAGAAGAGACATTTCTTTTTGAATTTTTGATGACAGTGTCTCAAATCTAATAGACTGCATTGGTGCATATACCTCTTTGATAACTTTATTTAGTTCTTCTGCTACACTTAATGGTTTTTATATACAAATTGATCCAGTTATTGAATCAGAATGTGAATCAATTTCAAGTGTTACCTCATTTGAAATTGAAGATCCAGTTGCATGAGCCGATAGTAATGCAATGGGATTTGAAGTGTCTTAAGTCTTCCAAACAGGCCAGCTATTAATTAATGACATTTAATTGAAGAAGGAACTGTGAGAAAATATATTCTTCTCTGATGTTGCTTATATTATTGTGTAAGCATTGCAGTGAACGAATTAAATCTTTGCGACGTTCCCCCATACTGTGCATATATTTTTTTTTTTACATATAGCACTAAAAATTGTGCAAGAAAATTCTACGTTTATATTTCATAAACAGAATATAAATTTTTGAAAAATTAAATTCTTAGAAAATTTTTATGAGATAAAATTTTTTAAATATAGTTCAGATAAAAATTAAATCCCGGAATTAGTTATTTTAATCTCGGCATTTCCA
Source organism: Trichonephila clavata (assembly GCA_019973975.1). NCBI lineage: Eukaryota > Metazoa > Arthropoda > Arachnida > Araneae > Nephilidae > Trichonephila > Trichonephila clavata. Next base: position 490,216 of record BMAO01039163.1, read on the forward strand.
GATTAGAAAAAACACCGGAATCCAGGGGTTTCAGAATTCCAGGATCCCGGGGCTGAAAACCCAACTAGATATCTTCCAAAAATTCTAAATGCCTCTGTCCAAGTTAGCTGACACCGGACATCCTGAGGGTGGGAGAAATGTCCGTTTTCTAACCCCACTCGCGATGTGGAGAAAGTTACAGATGAAAACAAGAGAAAACGTATGAAATTTCACGGTTGAACTTACACACACTCCTCGAACCCTTCAAGGTTCAACACGTAAGATAACTAACTTTAACCAATACAGAAAAAAAAGTAAATAAGATACATTAAATGTAATACCAAATTCACAATACTTTGAAAAAAAATTTCAAACTATAATTCAGACAAAAATCAAATTCCAGGATTTGAAAAAACCACCGGGATCCCGGGGCTGCAAACCCTACCCCAGGCTTCAGCTTAAGAATTCCTGATCTAACCTATTTATGAATAAAAGCAAGAGGCGTTTCTTTTTCTATAATGTATGAATTCTCATAAGATGTTTTTTTCAATCAGAATTACTTCAACTATTTTTTGCATGATTTGCTGCCATGAAATTCAAATCTTTCACATCCTTTATTAACTTTAAAACAATTTTAAAATACAGATGAATTTATATTTTAGACATGAAGCAATTTGAAAATGAATATGAACGTTGAATCATTCGTTTCATATTTCTTAATGATTCAGCGAGAGGAAACTACTTCGATATATTTTTAACATTTAAATTAGAGGAAAAATACAAACAAAAAAATCAAGAGAATCTTCAAGCTTATTTTTAGAACTAATTGATTTTATTTCGGCTTTTATAGAATTCTGTTAATTTTGTACATATTTAAAACATATCAACCTTTCTTGCGCTGCTAAGAATACATTCATTTTTTAAAAAACTATCGGAAAATATGTAATGAAAATGTAGAAATTGATATAAATTTTGTGAAATTGATTACTAAAGTTTGTCTTTGAAACGTGCGTTTTTAAGTTAAAAAATAAAACAGCATTTTAAATAAGTTTTTAAATTTATCTCATTACTTATAAGTGAACTGATATTGAAAAACACGACAAAAAAAAAACTACACTTTTTATAATCGTGCCAAGCGTATAGTTATTTTCTTGGACATAGTAAATAATTATTATTAAATCTATTTAACATTCACGAATATTTTATCCAATAAAAACAAATAATTAGAATTCATTTAATTACAACAATTATATTTTTAACTTTTTGATTCTCTTTAAATCATTTTTGTAAACTAACTTTAATATATTTTCTGAATTTATAAATGCTTAAAAAATTTCCATATTTTTAGGCAATTAGAAATGCAAAAAACGGAGCCACATAATGTCCCTTAGGCTAGAAATTCTGAAGCTGAAGATCCTGAAAATATTAAATACCTTTCTGTCTTTTACCAATAATTCTGTAAGAATACTTGATGCTAAAATGCATCAGGTTCGAAAAATGCAAAACGGGTTCGAAATATCTAAAAGCCCCGGGATTCAATTAAGATTGATATAATTGTGTTAAAATGTAAAAAAAAAATTAATTTTTAAAGTTTTTCATGGTGTTTAATATTAGAGGATTGGGCAAAAGAGTCATGGCAACTGCTTTTTTTTCTTGAAGATACCAGTCCGGTTGGAAAATGGGACATATTCAGACAAAAGGACAAGGTATTATCTACATTTGTGGACAATGGATAGCACTGAAATATTGTAACACACTAATTTATTACGGTAGTACACAGGGCAATATGGCCTTCACGGTGCAAAAAATGACAGCACAGTGCACATAAAGTTGACAAGACAAACTTGGGTCTAAAGACCCTCAATGTAGTCCCCTGCTACTGTCACCACACGCTGCCAACGATGTGGGAGGCGCTGAATACCATCAGCCTCAGCATTTGCCGCACCATGTGTGAATCGAGTCACGTGTTGGCACACAGCATTAGCAATGTCCTCTCGTGTTGCAAACCGCCTATCACATATCGGTTCCTTAATCTTTGGAATGAGATGAAATGTCGGGAGAGTACGGTGGATGCTCCAATTTTTCCCATCTCCAAAGTCGAAGTAGCTGCCGTACACACTCTGTTTTATGCGATCTTGCATTGTCGTGCAGGATTATTGCACTTTCCACAAGATCCGGACGCTTATCCCGAACATCACGTCATACCTGTCGCATCAGAAAGCCCCTGTAGTACCTCCTGAAAATGGCTATTTTGATGTAAGCGCGCTTTTCAACACGGGTTACTTCCATCTCACACGACACTCAACGACTGATTTCACAACCCTTGCTGCACTACTACCAGCTATAACAGAGCCATTTGTTGTTCTGCATATACACTATGCATGCAGAACTTCTACACGTCTCATATACGTTTGTGATCCATTCACGTATCTACAAGAAAAAAAAATAGTTGCCATGGCTTATGCCCTTACCCTCGTATTATTAAAATAAGCTGTTCTGGAAAGATAACGTTTCTTTATTTTGGAGTGTAGCTACTTTTAATGATTTCATCGAATTGAGCTTCTCTGTCACATTCAACAAATTTTCCTCATTAAAATTTTTTTTTTCGCATTGAGAGATAACGAGAATAATTAAAAAATAACTTTACAGACATTAAGATATGATTATTTAACGAGAATACATTTATGTTCAAAGAAATCTTATTATTAGCTTGCGCGGAGTACTCATTAATGTTAATCTGTCTTTAATTGAAGTAATGTTCCCGTAAATGATTCTTATTTGTTTTTCAACAATGCGAAATAAAAGCGTTTTCCACTTCTGACAGTCATTTATAAAAGATAAGCAAGTAAAACTACGGTACAAATCTTAATCCGTAATCATAATTAATTTATACATCACAATTAACGAGTTAGATAATGCATTTGGAGGAGATTTCTTTGTTGTTCCGAGAAGATTAATAAAGCATACTACACTAACAGCTTTTAGCTTAATTTTTCATCTTAATAGGTAAGTGAATATTTGAATGCTCCTCATTTCTTTAAAAGAAAGCTTTTAAAAGAACCCTTTTAATTTACCTTAGAATTCAGCAAAGCCACATTAAACATGAAAATAAATACATTGTTGCATAATCTTGCATAAAATGCGATGTAATAATTTCTTAAGACATTATTCAAGGTACTAAGAAAAGTTTGTAGCGTAATCTTCAATAAATTTTCATGTAGCTTTTGCTAAAGATTTTTTAATGAGAACATTCGTAACTATTTTAATTTAACATATATATAAAGCTAATTTAACGTTAATTTTTTAAAAAATGTTCTTTTATTGTTCATTTCTATATATTATGTTTTTAAAAACAGGTTTTTTTTGTGGTAGCACATTCAGAGACGTGTTCTGAATTTATCATTTAATATCGTTTAATTTTAATGAAAGTTATGTGCAGTCGACTCTCGATTATTCAAACTTTCGATAATACGAACCTCTCCATAATTCGAAGTATATGCTCAGTAACTAGAAAAACTCTTGTAATTTGAACTAAATCAATACGTTTTGTACACTCAATATTTCGAAGTAAAATCTGTGTCTTGCCAGACTACAACACGCAATAATTTGAAGTTATCTTGTAAAACTCTCGATGATTCGAACACTCATTATCATGTAGAGTCCTGTAGAAAACAGGTTGGAGCTTATATGTTTTGTGTTGTGTTGTATTACCTCTGCGTGTCTCCCCTGTAACGTAGCCACTTTGATGACCATCTGCCTGCCATCCCTTCTTTGTGTTTCCCGGTTCCTCAAACAAAAAGATACTATTATAGCTTTCCTTCTTCAAATGGACAACAGACCAACCGCACCTGTTGTCAGCCGAGCATACATTTCGTTAAACACGTTGCCTTTCTATACAAGTGTTCAGGAAGGATGATTCGCTATAGTGAAAAAGAGATGCGTTGGATTGTGTATGAATGTATTCTTTTAATACCGGACTTTTAACTTCTGTAAAAAATGTTTTTACTATATAATATGCACTTTTGAAAAATGTTTTAAAATAATTTTATACACATGTGCAATTGTTTTTTTATTACATAGTTTCACACACAAATTTAAATGTATTAGAAAAAAATTCTCTTCGTGTATTTTGGGAATCTTGTTCTACCCTCTTGATAATTCGAAGTTTTTCATTGGTCCCTCCAACTTCCAATTATTGAGAGTCGACTGTATACATATATACTCGTACTTACATATATACACTACAGGGCATTGAACAACATCACGAAAGAATGACCAGGAGGTAAAGAAACTGGGCAAACACAGAGAGAGACAGCAGCAAACAATAAATAATGTTTCTTTTGAATATATACTCGTAAATACAGAATGAGAACAACGTCAGCTCATTTGGTTGTAGGACAACTGAGGATAGTTATTAGCAGGTAGTGTGAATGAGCGTACGGATTGCATCCTCCATTCCTTGTCAACCATTTGCAATAGTTCGTCTTCTGATCGCGTTGATGGCTTCCAATCATATCTGGTGATACGTGTTCGATTGGTGAGTGATCAGAAAAGAAGGGTAGCCAGGGAATCATTTGTACATTTTGTTAAGCCCGTTGATTGATATAAACAGTGTGCGGTCAGGTGTTATCCTATTGGTAAATGAAATTGGGCACCCCAAAAGAACGCAAGTGTTTCCGACCGCAGCACATAATTTACGTAATTGGGCTGTCATAAAGCCTTTGAAGTGAATGCCAATCCGAATGACCTTGGTACCTTGGTTCCATAAGCACGTAACAAACCACTCGACCAAAACGATCACTTCAGTCCGCAGGCTGTTTCTGGCTTATATAGAAAATACCGATACACACTTCCCCACCAGTGAGTCGGTGGATAGGTGAACGAGCGATATAGTTGTTATAGCGTGTGTGTGAATTGTTGTTGTTAGTTGGAGGAGTTGCGTCACGTGAGTCGGACGACTTTGTTGCGTCAAGTGAATCTGACGAGATTTTGGTTGCTCTTTTTGTGGGTAGATGGCGCCACGGCACATTAGTAGGTTTCACTTTTCTTAATTCAGCCAGGGTCACCAATGCTTAGGATAGAACTCGCGAACTTCGATTCCGTATGGCGCGGGTTCTGTCCCGCCGGATATGTGCCACCTCATTGGTGTGTGTAACCCGGACTGGCTTATATAGATGATACCACTAAACCTTGAATACAAACCAAAGATCCAATTTATGGTTGTAAAGAATTATGTATGTGCCAGTAATATTCAGTTACTATTTTTCAATTTTCAGTCACAAAGGTTTTATAAGTTCACCTTGAGCCCACTCTTTGATATTTGAACAAAATCCTATACACATAAAATTTTAAACATTTCTTAGAGTTTATATGCTTAATAAACTTTATATATTTAGTAAATGTAATTAAATTTAAAAATTTAAAATTTGATTAAAATTTTTCTTGATTTTTATGCAGGTAATACACAGTATCTAAAATTTGTGTATGTTAATTAAAAATACTTTCTCTTTATTGGAAATAAGTGCAATTTATATGATTTGCAAAATCTCATCACTGAGGGTAAAGTTGTTTTTGAGAGAAGTGTACTTGAATCCTTAAAAATCTTGTTTTTTGAAAAGTTCAGATAGAGATATTTTTATCAATAATTTGAAAAATAATATTTTTATGGCAATTTAAAGTGATATCTCACTTAATTGGATTATTCTACATCATTTCTCTATTTTTAATTTTTTAAAATTCTGAATTCTAAATTATTTAACAGTCATTTTATAATTACTCTATCTGCTTCTTCTACACATACGTTATAAAGGATTCACTGATTTTGAGTTGCACTTCTAATTTACTATATGAGCTAATACTTTCAGTACAATAATTCTTTCACTATATGTTGTATAAGAAAACAAATACACATGAAAACAACTAATTAATTAGTGCAATTTCTCTCTCTCGCTCTCTCACACACACACACACACACACACACACACACACACACCACACACACACCACACACACACACACACACACACACCACACACACACACACACACACACACACACACACACACACACACACACACACACACACACACACACACACACACACACACACACACACAACACACACACACACACACACACACACACACTGTAACTTCTTTATATTCTTCTTTCTAAATATGTATTTAACTTTTATCCGAATTGTCATCTTGTTACGTGATTACAACTGCATTAATTTCAAAACTGGCAAAATAATTTTGGACATATTAAAGTAAAAAATTTGCTCTACTAGGTATAATGCATAAAATAAATTCACATTCTAATAACACAGGCATAGAAAAGAAAATAATAATAATTTACCAGAAAAGATGAATTTATTAAAATATAATCAACTGTTAACATCACCAAATTATCCCCCCGCACGGTTTCTCCAATCCTTCCTAAAATATAATAAATAAATACCTTTTCTAAGATAAAATCACACGCATCAATATCAACTTAAAAGTAAAAATGAATCCCTTTAAGTCACTTTAAAAATAAAATTGATGAGTTGTCAATGAACTTTCTTTTTTTTTTTAAACTTCAAAGAGGTTTGTATAATTTATTTCAAAGATCTAGTGTACTAACATGATCGATTGCTTATCAACCAATTCAGTAGTATAATTACGTGGCTTTCTATGACGGACACTAATTTGAGCTAATTCTCTTCTGTAATGTAAGCCCCTTTGAATATGTAATATCATGAAAGTTTTCGCTGGAAAAATGACTCATTTAAGCATATAGAAATGGAATCTTTTAAATTACATGGTAGCAGATCTAATGTATATTCCCGCTCAATAATTTTTGCTGTCAAAAATTTACATGAATCTTATGGTAAAGGCATACAGTAATCGTTATCAAATACTATACATTTAAATGAGAAGAAGATATTCATTCTGAATTGCTGTACTTTTGATATAAAACAGCTTGAGAAAAAATACAGACATGCTGGATAATTATTGGGAAGGAGAAAATTTCAAGAAAATAAATCTTAATTTGATGTCTTTTAAAATAATAATAGCTTTTCGACGTCAAGACTATGTTTACATGAATACTAAGTTATTAATGTTTTTCATATTACTGATAGAGTTTTCTTAGATATTTTTTTAAATACGGTCTTTATGTATATTTTTTCAATAGAAATATATATACACCAGATATATAAACTGTAATTCGCTAAGATTATTGTAATTTCCAAAAATGATGGTATAATTTGTGATGAGAAAAACTTGAAGAGTATTGAAACCGTGGGAAAATTATGTTAGTTTTATATAACTGTCTTGATGATTGCAAAGTATTTGATTTGAAAGCTGCGCGAAACTCCAAACATTTGTATTCCCAGGTCACCGTTATATTGTTTGCTTAAAGAAGTTGATTATATTTGAGCAACATAGAATTTTTAGTGACACACACACATACACATTCAATAGAAAAATATAGATTATTTTTTTGAAATTGGCACACAGTTTCTTTAAGTGGCATACGTGTATTAAGAATGTTAAGTGGAGAGTTACGAGTATTTAGAGTTTAGAGTGTTAAGTGTTTAGTTTGTTTAAGTGGCATACGCGCGCGTGTTAGATTTGGAGATTTTTCTTAAATTCATCATGACGTTTGGACTTCAGGATTTTTTTTGCTTACAAGTAAATTTATATCACGGATTGTAAAATTAAAGTCTAGCGACTAATTTCAGATCCCATTTCCAGATTTGGCGACTAAAAGATTAAGTTACAACTTAGTCTGATTAACTATATAAAAGGGTGTTTTTTTTAGTTTATTTAAACTATAATTTATTTTTAATTATGTAATTAAATATTGAAAAAATAGTCAACACCGCCGTATGAAAGTACTTCTTTTTTTTCTTAGATTTGATCAATACCTTGACTTTATGGTTTTTAAAGACGAAAAAGTCGTCTGTGACACAACTTTGTTTTAAAAGGTAAATGGTATAGCATTGCAGGTTCAGAAATTGTTGAGAATTCTTTTGCAACTCCTAGCCAAAACTCTTCTAAGGACTTTGTATTAAAATCAATTTGTAACCCCGAATTTGTTGATAACTGAACAAGTTCTTGTAATTTTAGCGGCTAATGAGTGGTACGTTCAGCAAAATTTCCAATAAGAATCTAAACAAACAATTAAATAATTATTATTAAGGATGAATAAGTTATTTAATGCAAAAAGATATATCAAAAATCCTAAAATTTTTGGCAGCCCGAGCTGTAAGTCACGCAATCCTAGTTTAAGAAACTTTGCCCTAAATAATGGTCTTTGTCAACTTATATCGAAGAAATAATATAACAGAAGGCGAGTTTGAGAAGGATTATTTGTAATGATGAAGAAAGAAGAGATTATTTCAATAGGAAATTTTTTAAATAAAAGGAATAAACTATACATTTTGCTCACTTCAAATTTTATGATAAAATTATAGTGATGAAAAAAATATAGCTTCTCTCTTAATAGTTTAAAGCTCTCCTTAATAGTTTAAGGTTCTCTTAAAGGTTATTTAAGGTTAGTCTTAAAATTCTCTCTTAATAGTTTAAAGTTCTCTCTTAATAGTTTAAATATAGCTTCTCTCTTAATAGTCTTAAATAGTTTTAAACTCTTTAAAATTTTCACATACTCGTTAAATTTTTTTCTGACATATTATTATATTCGAAATTACAAAACTCCTAAGAATTAGATAGGTTTTTTTATCAATCAGATTTATTTTGTTTCAGAGATATTTATTTTGTTAAAAACCATGGAAATAGTTAAATCAACAGAGAGATCATGAAAGCATTATTGGTATAGGTGTTATAATTTGCCTAGTATTTCCAAGGTGCTACTTCTATTTTCATCAAAATGATAAGTGTTTTTTAAATTCAGTTTGAATGAAAGTAAAGTACCAACTCCAGAAACCTCGCTATTTAGACAATGGCTCAGAGTAATAATGCTTAAGTCCATTTTAATTCTAAATCATTATTTTTTTTAAATTAAAAACAAAACAAATTAAACTATCAAAATAATTTACTTAGCTAAGTAGATAATAATTTTATGATTGTAATATTGCATTTAGTACAATAGCATAGGCCTCATGTTACTATAGAGCAACAGTTAAATAAAAAAAAATCATACGAGAGTATGTGTGAACTGAGCAGCAAAAAATCATAGGACTACTGTTTTTTAAACATAAATACAACTCGGGTATAATTAGGATTCGGATAATACATTTAACTAAATTTTTTTTTATTAACGTCACACTTAGAAGCTGTACAAGAAGTATTGGCGACGAAACTCGGTCAAATAACGAAACACCCTGGTAGTCACTTCTCAACACTTCTGCACCCGCTTTTTCTTCCTCCTAAACTCGAACCCATGACTTCACAACGCCAGACACGAGTTCCAAATCCATGGCCACTCGGCTACTGTGACCATCTGTTAACAGAGTAGAAACTCAATCCTTATTGAGACAATGCCTTTAAAATTGTAGCAATGTCAAAGAAAAAGCTTTAATAATTACTTTAAATGCGATTTCAGTGACGATTAATATTCTTTACTACAGTGCCGAAACGGAGGATAACGGAGGGCCCCTGTGAAGTCAGCTTTTGAGCCTCCAGCCTAAATACGTCCTTGGCCTCAGGCTTTGGACACCCTAGAACAGTGATACTTAACCTGCGGGCCACATGTGGCCCGCCGGCCTTTTTTTAGTGGCCCGGTTATGGCCCATTGCACGAAGAAATATAATTATTGGAGAGCAATGTATAAAAAAATTTAACAGAAAATTCTATCATTCAAGCAATCAAATGTATCAATTTGTTTTTTTAATAGTAGAATGTAAGCAAGAGGCTTGGTCATGGATGAAAGAAAATAGAAATTATCCCATAACTCAATAAAAACTCATAAAAATACATATTTTTTATATGTGTTTGATAGGACAGTTAATATATAGTATTAAAACAAAAGCCAAAAATGAGTTTTAATATTTTGATCAATTTTGTTTGTCAATGTTGCTTTGGTCTTATAGTGTGCTTTTCCATTATCCTCATGTTGCGGTCCGAGTGAAATACTTATCAATATGCAGCCCGGCGAGAAAAAGGTTGATTACCCCTGCCCTAGAATCTTGATCTCCCCACGATGCGGGGTTTGCGGAGGTGTACGTTACACCACTGCTTTATTGCATGGCTCAGGTCAAATCGTTAGGTCAGATCAAGCAAAAAGTTCTCGATTGCGTGTTTGGGGTTTAGTACCCCCAAAATGACCGAACTATCGTTTTTTAAATTTTTATTTAATTTTATTATTTGTGTTATTGTCTTTCGATTAAAATATCGCTTTTGCTTGTCGCAAAGTTAGAAGTTGGATAAAACTTCCTTTAAAAAATATAAATGAACAAATTAGGCAATTTGACCACGCCCCCTTTTTAGAAAAAAATGCTTAAAAAAAAGCATTTTGGTAAAAAAATAATCTATTTTAAAAAGAGAAATAATAACTATAAAAAAGAAGGTGTATAATATATAAAGCAGGATATTATCGAAGCATTACAATAATGAAATTTTTTCCCTTTGTGAAACGTGTGCATGTAAATTTTTTGAATTAATTCAATTTTTTTTTTATAACTTCATAATTTCAGTTCTTATTCTTCATATGTTTTTCATACAAATATAATACTTCAATATTATGTGAAGAAAAAAATTAAAATTCCGGTCCATGACAAAAAAAATTTTTTTTTTAAACATTTTTCTTGAATTTTCTTGTGCAATTAATAAATACTCTCTAAAAATGTATCATTTATAAAAACGTATGGGTTGAAAAAATAGGAAAAGGCAATTATTTTAAAGAAAAATGTATAACTAATGTCTTAAAGTGGTATTTTAAATTTTTTTAAGCTTATTTTTTATAATTGTTTTCTTAGAATTATAAACTTCAAAGGGTTTTTTCTCGGTTTGTGTTTTTTCGATACATTAGTGCATTCGAAATGCTACTCTTTCCATAATTATTTACCAATCACTTCCATTTTTTCCCCTATGTGTTATATATAAAACATGTAACCATATTAGGGATCCATTTTGCTGTAAACTATCAATATATATATATATATATATATATATATATATATATATATATATATATATTTAAAACTAAAATGTGTTAGAGACATTTGCTTTTTCATTGAATTTTAGCCTGCGTATCAACATTTTATTTTTTTCTCAAAAACTAATTAAGTTATTGTAGAATCTATCCCTAAATTTGCTTAGAGCATCCTTAAAAATATTACAAAAAATTTTCAGGTAAAAAAATTAATAATTACAAAAGGAGCAGAGTTTTAAAATTTTCCAAATTTTCTTCAGAAAATTTAAATTTTTATAACTATGTGAATGATATGTGAAAAATTTCACCTCGTATCGTTTTCTTGAATAGAAACATTATATAAAATGCTAAAATATAATTTTTAAATACAGAAATAAAAAAAATTGGTCAAAGGGTACTGAGTCCCCTTAAATATTTACCACTTATTCTTGTTTGGTTGGCATGCCCTTCGTTAAGTTATTTAGATAGTGAATGGAAGAAGATTTTAACGGATTTAATTGAAAATGAAAGTTTTTTTCTTTGTGGTTTTTATGTTATTCCAACTTTATCTTTCTCATAAGTTTCTCTGAATACGAATCATTTTATATTTAAATTATTTCTGTTTTAGCTTTCTCATAAGTTTCTCTGAATACGAATCATTTTATATTTAAATTATTTCTGTGTTAGCTTTCTCATAAGTTTATCTGAATACGAATCATTTTATATTTAAATTATTTCTATGTTAGCTTTATGTTTTTTAAGTATTTTTAAATATTGAGTATAATTTCAGATTTATATTTTTTTGAGGAAGTTTTTGAGGTGCTGCAATCAGAGAAAATTTATGCATAGTTTTAAAAACAATACTTCCTACATATTGAATACTGAATGAATATTATGAAGAATATTTTTTTAAAAAAAAATATGACCCACTCACACAAAATTTATGCCATTTCTTTTTTAAGGGACGCAGTACGATTCACACACACAATTGACAAAAATCGGTCAAAAAATCAAATTTAATTTTTTAAGCCTAAATTATTCTTTATATACTTTTCTATAACCTCACAAAATTTGAAAGCTCTCAACCTAAAAAACGCAGCATTATGATACTTTTATGTTCGTTTTAATCACATTCCTATGGCAAATCAAAAATTTAAACTTACTTATCTCAGAAATATAAAATAACTAGTTTGTCTTCATTTAAAATGCTAAGGCTTTTTACTATTGTGCCTAAAACTTGGAAAGTTTTCTCACTTGTTGCAAATAGTACATGGAATAAAAGTCAGTATGCATTTTTTAATCAAGGCAATGCTTATTTTTTAAAAAATAATTAAACTTAGAATTTACACATTTTTTAAGGAATTTTCAATACGCATTCATAAAAAGAAGTATTGTACGAATACCAACCATGTTATCGCAGAACTCATATCAACTTTTGTTATACATAGTTTGACGTACATGTAAATCAAGTTTCATACGTGTATGCAAATTTTTGTAGGAGAAGTAGCATTTTAAAATCACTTCACAAATTTTAAGATTTTTCCTAAAAAAAATTAAATAAATAGATATTTTATGAAATTTTGGGCACAAAATCTGTTTTACATAGTATACACACATAGGAAACAACCAAAAAATTTTGAAAATCCTTAATTTAAATTTTTTTGCGTAATTCGTACCATATCCCCTTAACTGTGATAATGTACTTTTCAACAAGCATTAATATTCATCAAATTAATTTTATCTGTACGGAAAAAGAAAGAAAAAAAAAGACACAACATTCTCAGATATTTTTTTTTTATTTCTAGACAGGATGCATTTTTAAAAGTTTCGAAACATCGCAGGAAACAACGATAACTACATTCATAGGCTTAAAATAACAGCTCATTGAAAGTTTACAAACATAACATTGCACGAAGAGAGAGGATCACAATAAAATGATACACTTCAAAATCTCAAAATCAGAGTATTATATACCTCCGTATAATTTGACACAACATTTTATTTGATGACTGTTGAGACTGTCATCATTCACAAATTTAAGTACTAACGCAGACATAAGGACAACTTTTGTCCCTACAATTCAAAAACACGACATGAAATGATCTACGAAAAAAGGTGAGTGCTTAAATCTGGCAGGACATAGTTATTTCTATTAATACACAAAACTCTTTTTATATAAACAGTGATATTAGCGTTATTTTACATATATTTAAGTTTATTAAAGTACCTAATACAAGATAAGTTTGTGCAGTTGAATTTTATTTCTAAGCATTGCATATATAATCATGTAATTTAAAAGATAATTTTTTTTAAATAATTGATATTTAAATGTGCAAAGCTATGCATTTATTTTAGATGTAGCTCTCTTTTTTAAAAATTTTGTTGTGCGTTTAAATTTTAAATATGGTATTGAAGAACATTTTTATGCCATTCTTTAACGCTTCTTATTTGCATTCGACTAAGACAATAAGATTCTGTGCATAACATATTCATAAACATATACCAGACTAGCCTCGATCATAAATTTCAAAAACATCGATTTAACGAAGGTTATCCAATAGTACTCAGATGGCATTAAGTGAAAGTTGGCATATCATTTCAAAGAATTTTCTCGTTGATTTATTTCAAATTCTGGCAATGAAAATGTATACGAAATCATGAAAAGTTTTTTCTCAAATGATATGAATGCTGAATGGGCTCATAAGTTCATTCTTTTTCGTGAAGAATTCTTCAAATATGACATCGCGCATAATTGTATCACTTTTTTTCAGTACATCTTGGAGATTAAAACACACCTAACAGCTGATTGATATGATACATGATATTTTACAACAATTTTGATTGCATGCTGCCCGTTATGACTTTTCACAATGAACGGGAATGAAGCATATAATCTTAATGCGAAACAACAAACACCAATCTAGATCACGAAACATCAAACATTACAGCGGTCTCTAAATCAGTATAGCATTCAATGGGACTGTCCTGTGCAACTGGCCAGGTGCTATGTAGATTCTCGAAGGGGACGGCACGCCAAGGTCATCCCTGACGTTGGTCAGTGGTGGCTTGTACGTCATTCCAACGTATGAATGTTTCCTTTCAGAAGTACTGCTGCTTCCAGTCTTTGAGGAAGAGCTGCTTGTTGTATTTGTGGCTGCTGAAGAAGTATCTCTTGATGCAGCGGATGCATATTTCCTACTACGGCAGTAGAGAATCAATCCCAGAAATCCAGCCAAGATGATGGCGCCACATATCACAGCTGCAACTAGCAGAGGAAATGGTATTGGAATGCCCGATTGAGTGTACACGTTTGGGGATGATCCTAGTAAAAGAGAATGGACTAGTGTTATATAGTACTTCCTTAAATTACAAAACTTAAAAAAGAATAAGAAAACAAAACAGTTTGATATTTTACCGAGAATAATAATTTTCGTAATTGAAAATACGTTTAGGTACTGTAGAATATTTTCCTTTGTTACAATTTATTTTTAGAAGATAACTTGAATTATATAAAAGTAAATCAATAGGAGCTATTATTTGTACAAAAACTAAAAAACAACAACCTGATTGAACAATTTCAGACACAATATTTTAGCAAAAACGGAAAAATGGGGCATCAGAATTACGTTGATAAATTACTTTTCATTTTCTTACAATATTAAGAAAAATTCCAGGGCCGTTTGTTTGTATCCATTTCCATTAAGGGGGTTTTGTTTACTTGGTTGAAAATTCTGGTTTTTGTCATCACTCCAAGGCTTATCCTGCTTACTTAGACAAGCCATACTGGCTTTAAGCTTCAGTATATTACAATTTTTTTTTTGCTTTATTTCTACGCAAAATAACATTGGAGCGGATTTATATGAAACGATAAAAAAATTTATACGTTTTTAAAAGAGTACAAAAATAAATTACTAAAATAATAACTTACAGAAATTCATCTTCGTAACTATAAATGGTCTATAATTATGATATCCAATAAAATTTATCCACATTCAGTAATGCAGAAATATTAATCTATAGGAAATCGGTTTATATGTTTGATTACATTTTTGATTGATTTAGCAGCACTTTAGTTGCAAAATCAATAGTGTTCTATAGCTTCATTAAGGGTGATAAAAAGCATTAAAAAGGAGTTATCTAAATGACAAATCTCAAAAGATATCATACATTCGTTAAAAGGTCTAATGATTAAATTTTCAAAGGAGTTGAATGTTTTGTGCATGTGATAAAGTTGGGCATAATGAACGAGCCTATAAACAGGGCGTTAGCCTACTATATGAGTTCTCCGTCCAGATAGATCAAAGGCGCCTTCTTATCCAAACACCAAACAGATTTTATTGAGAAAAGATCTTGTGATCTAGCTGGGTAGACGAATGTTTGGGAAGCTCGGAGATAATATGTAATATGTGTAAATGTTTTCTGTGTGCTGACCGGTGTTAACCAGTTCAAATTTTAGCGCCGTCAAAAGAACATACATAATAGAGGCCACTTTTTCAAAGCAAGCGCAAACGAGTAAGATGTAGAATATCGCCCACGTACCGATGTGTTGTAAGGATGTAAGAGATGACAACCAAATGGGTCTGGTTATCAAACTACCCGACACCCTAGATAATAATTCTTCGATTCTCAGTTATGTGGTGAATTACCTTGTATAGTTCTGAATAACTTCAGTCAAATTTTCATTGATCATTGGGGCTAAATGCAAAACAAGACTATTCTCTAAAAACGATTCTTTTTAAAATTGAACGAGCACAGTACCACTGTAAACGCACTCGTCGGTCAGAACAGATGGACATTAATTGGCGTAATTATTGTAATAGGCCGTTTGTCAAAATGCCTATTAATGATCCTTGTATTCACTGGTGCCCATGTAAGATCGTTAGAAACGTTGGATTTGATGCTGGTAAAGTTTCACCGACGATTTGCTGCCTTCCTCGGGAGCGTTCTAAAGTTTTCTTTCTGTAGTGTTTTGCACTGGTTCAACAATCCCTGACTGCCTCATTGAAAGTGGGATCACTCCAACTATTATATTGAGCGAGATGTTCTCGATTTAGGATCACTCTTCTCCTTGGGCTTTCTTTCAAATAATGACATATTCATGCCTTGACCTAATCCATATGCGTGACCATGCTACATGCGTGTAAGTTGACAGAATCACATTTAAATGGAAGTTATAATCTGAAATTAGAGTTGCTCCTCTTTTACTATTATCTGAATGCTCAGTTGAGCTACTCTGTTGTTCCTATATATATTCGTTGACTGTTATAGTTTAATAATTTAGGTATTTGATTAATTTAGGTATTACTTGCATTAGAAATTCTTCACAATTCCAATAACTCCTTGCCTTAGAGTGCATTTCTAGAAGCGAACTCGTGAAAACTTTTTAAGATTTAAATTGTATTATACCTTTAAAGAAATCCTAAAATCGGGAATTTAGTGTCATTAAATAACAAAAAAGTATTAAAATCAAATGCACAAATAGACATTCTTAAAAAAATGTTCGAATACTTGTTGATTTGTGCTTTCATTATTATTTGTACTTCTTGGAGGGGGGGGGGAGGATAGATGCCAGTTTTTATATAGGACGACAGACAAACATTTTTTTAAAATCATTAAACCAATCTAAGATTTATTTATTCTTTAGTTTGGTTTCGAGGTTACATTTCATGATATAAAATATTCCTTCCATAAATAGTTTCTTAAGTCGATTTCAAAATGTTAAGATATGTTCACTAAAACCTTTAAAACAAACATAAATATATAATTTTCTGACGATTTGATTAGATTTACAAACTATTGTTTCATATAAAGTATGAAAATGATATTTTTTTTCTAAATTTCTATGAAAAGTTTATTTTTTATTCCCTTTCTTTTTTCCTATGAATTACTCTTTCCTTTACATTGGATTATCGTACAAATTTGATATAACTATAGAGTATTAGTTAATAAATTATTAAAAACATTTTATTTTTGTACTTACTTGGTAGAACTGTAAGGAAGGCACTTCGAGAGCTAAAGCCCATAGCATTAGCTCCCAAGCAAATGTATTTTCCTTCATCAGCTTCATCAAGTGATTCAAAAACTAACTTGCTCAAAAAGTAGCCATCCATCCTTTCAATAACTTCTGTTGATTTTAGGACGTGGTAGTATTCTCCCAGAAGCTTCACTGTATGAAAGTTCTGATCCAATGTCCCGGGATTGTATGAAGATACTTGTTTCAACCACTAAAAAAAAGGGGAATAAAACTCTAACAATGAGTTTCTTAGAAAAGCGGAATATAGGGAGTCAAATACAAAAAATAAGAAACAACATTTGAGAAGGAAATATATGGATAAAGTAGAAACAAGAAAAACAAACCACTTTTCAAAACTAATCCAGCGACTGATTAGTTTAAAACAGGAAAAAAGTTATTTTTCTTCTATGATCTGATAATATCTGAAGTTTCTTTAATCCTGTTTATATATAATGAGATTTTGTTTATTTTTCTTATTTACAAAAATTATTTTTTATGTATTAATTTATTTAAGGGGAATATATTTAATATATATATATATATATATTTATAAGAATCTCTCTTACCTGAACATTTGGTGGAATGTCGCTTGATAGTAAACATTGCAATGATACTGTTTCCCCTGCATATGAAGTCACATTAGGAGGATAACCATGGATAAACTCTGGCTTATTTCTTACTCGATCTAAAAAAAAGTTATAGATTCTAAAGTGCCTTTTATTCCATTTAATATACATTGCTGGTCACCCAAAATGCATCATCACGAATAAAACATCCAAACCATGTTAAGTTTTCACCATATATATAACGAGACTAGCCGTTATTCGTCCACTTCGCTGAGTGTTTCATGATGTTGTTCGAATATATACTGTTTAACTGTTCAAATGCATAGACAAATATTCTTAAGACTATCACCACTTGATTTAAAAAGAACAGGAATTACCAAAATTGAAGTCGAATTATCTTTTGCGCTCTCATAACCCCCTCGCTCAAAGTGGATTTCCGCAAAAGCTTTTTTAGGGAATCTCTACTCAACAAATTAAACATGCATGCCAAATTTAATATCTAAACCTAATGATTGAAAAATGGAGTTTTTTCCCTATCGATAAGCCCCGCAGCCCCCTTAGTCATGGGTCAATTTCTCTAAGACCTATTCTTAGTGGATCTCTATTCATCAAAAGAAACATGCTTACCTAATTTCAAGTATGTGGATCTAACAGTTCAAAAACAGGAAGTTATTTTTATCCATAGCATCCCTTCTTAAACCTTCGCAATTCTTCTCAAGGGTCGATTTTTGCAAAACTTTTATAATGCCCCTTAAGCGTCCGCAATCCTCCCTTGGGGCAATTAGTGCCAAACCTGTTGTGTGGAGTTTCTCTACTCAGTGAAAGGGCTGTGCCAACCAAATTTCAAGTTTGTGGGTCCAATAGTTCAAAAACGGGTATATTTATCTATAACGCTCTTTATGTACCCCCAACGCCCATTAGGGGATGATTTTTGCAAAATTCCTATTGTAGCGGACCTCCATGAAAAAAATGCGCCCACCAAATTTCAAGTTTATAGGTCAAATAGTTAAAAAACAGGTATATTTATCTATAACGCCCCCTGTCCCCGTAACACCCCCTAAGGGACTATTTTCGCAAAACCCCTAATGTAGCGAACCTCTACTCCATGAAAGGAATGTGTCTACCAAATTTGAAGTTTATAGGTCTAATAGTTCAAAAGGGGTATATTTAACTATATAACGCCCCTTAAGCCCCTGCAACGGCCCTTAGTGTTCGATTTTTACAAAATCCATTCTCAGCGGATCTCTACTCCATGGCAGGAACATGCATACCAAATTTCAAAATATACACTGGTGTGCAAAAATTAAGGACGAAGTCGAAAAATTAGCATATCAGCTGAACGAAGAGGCAGAGCGGACAGAAAGACCAATCAGGAGATTAAGTGAGGTGATGTACGGTAGCACATGCGCAGATATGCAAGTAGACGTAATGGGGGAGTGTCTGAGTAGTAAAGCATGTTGTCGGTGTAAGATTAGTATTTCTGGCAAAGAGATTGCACACCGTATAGCAGTTAAAATCACACCGAGTTGCTGCCTCAGCGAGAAATGGCGAATAATCAATCTGTTAGACGACATCTGGATGCTTTTACCCGAGGTCGAATCATTGGGAAGTTGGAGGAAGGTCGCAGTGTGACAAGTGTGGCTGTAGAGTTCGGAATTACTCACAGCATCGTTTCGCGACTTAGGAGACAATTTCAAACTACAGGAACAGCTATCCGGGGGTTCAGCAGTGGTCGTCCACGAGGAACCACACCCGCAGATGACCGGTATATTGCCTTACAGGCCAGAAGAAACAGGCGGGAGAAATCGCTAGACACACGACACAGGCGACTGGACGACCGATATCGCGTTTTACCGTGGCCAGAAGACTGCACGGTGGTGGTCTGTTTGCACGACGCCCTGTACGGTGTGTACCTCTAACGCCTGCCCATCGGAGAAGGCGTTCTCTGTGGTGCCGGGAATACCGGAATTGGAGAGACAATGAATGGGGACGAGTACTCTTTACAGATGAGAGCAGATTCAGTCTGAGTAGCGATTCTCATCGCATACTCATCTGGAGAGAGCGGGGAAGCCGCAATCATCCCTCGAACATCATTGAAAGGGACAGGTATGGAGGTGGCGGTGTTCTCGTTTAGGGAGGCATCATGCTTGGTAGTCGTACAGACCTTCACATCTTCGACGCAGGTTCAGTCAACGGGACCCGTTATTGTAACGAGATTCTTCTTCCATATGTGCGTCTTTTTAGAGGCGCTATGGGTCCGCAGTTCCTTTTCATGGACGACAATGCACCATGTCATCACACAGTAGCTGCCGAACAGCTCTTAGAGAGTGAGGATATTGAACGTATGGATTGGCCGGCACGATCTCCGGATCTCAATCCCATCGAGCATGTATGGGATTTTCTAGGCAGACGCTTGGCAGCTCGTACCTTACCACCAGTAACGATTCCGGAGCTTCGATTGGCGCTGCAAGACGAATGGGCAGCAATGCCTCAACAACTCATTGACACCCTCATTCTCAGCATGGGCAGACGCTGTGAAACCTGCCTAGCAGTCAGAGGAGATCATATCCCCTACTAAAGACCGGATATTTCTTGCTGGACACCCATCACAGGGATGTTTCGGCCTTCAGTCGCATTGCGCTCCATGCTACTTTTTCAATAAAGCTTCTTTTTATCCCTCTGATTTCTCTTTTAGTAAGTGTTGCTTACATTACTCATGTCCTTACGTATTGGGGATCTTACGGTATTAAATGTGTTGATTTGAAATGCTTTTGTACAAAGTTATATTGAAAAAACCGTCTCGTCCTTAATTTTTGCACACCAGTGTGTATATAATATACCCATGTAGTTCCTATTCCCGTAGGAATACGTTGATAAAATATACCCTATGTTGCTTGCTGATAATGTAGCTTTCCATTGGTGAAAGAACTTTTAAAATCGTTTTTGTGGTTTAGGCGGGAAAGCGTAACAAACAAAATCACATTCGTATTAAAAAATAATAAGATGGTATATGCAAACGATTGGCATTTCGATGTAGGAGCGCATCACGAGCACCTGTAGCGCCATTAATAAACGCTGTATAGAGGGAGACTGAATGTCGTTTTGAAGTACTGGAACTGCCTTTTCTTGTGTTGTTTAGCTTGAGCAACTTCAATATGTCTCAAACAAAAATACACGCGTCACTTGCGCACATTTCTGAGTTCCACTGAATAAGAATTGTGTCCTACAGAGAATGTGGATTGTTCTGAGAAATCAGAGATCGTATCGAACATAACCAGGTGACAAAGTGATGCGGATCTATAATCTATGGATGTAGGAGGGAACAAATGACTATCCGCATCTATTTAACTAACCTCATCACACCACTACACCTAATGCCAGACATACTGTAAGCATTACAGAGTGTTGGATAACTCTAAAATATCAGAAACCATATCACAAAAAATATGGTCTGTTACACAATAATGATGTCCATACGTACCATTCGATGTCATTTGAAATACAGTGAAATGTCCGGTAAGGAGTAAATTGCAACTGTTACCTTTGTCTGAAAATCTCATGCGCTAGATCTTGTAATGGTGTACTGAGCAAATGGCATGGCGTTGTCTTTACACACGCGAATCACACTTCCATCTACAGTGCCATGATAGTCAGATTAGAGTTTGGAGACACTATGGAAAGAGGTTGCTTAACTGTTGTTTTATGCATCAGCATACTAATCCTGCACTTAGTATTATTGTTTGGGGAGATATTGTATTTCATTCCCGAGCTCTCTAATAAGCATTATTAGGTTCAAAATCCAATCAGAGCTATATCTCTGAGGTTTTGGAATCTGTTGTTCTCCTTTAACCCTTTAGGGCTATTCTGCACTAACATTCAAACGGAACACTACGGGTACACAAATAGTATGCTCACAATACTCGAGATTTCTTCTTCGTTCACCGGATTGAATCACTGCCTTGGCTTACCTGTTATATCGAACTTGGCCTTTCTAACATGTCTGGGCGATAATTGAACGACTGATTTGGCGTACACTACCCGCTGTCATACCAAATCAACTTTGGCAGCATGTGGAGAAAACATGGGCTTTCATAACCCAACAAGACATAGAAAGCATCTTTCATTTAATGCCAAGGCGTACAGCCGTAGTTATCGTCAACCATAGCGGAAATACTCAGTACTAATTTCGTATTCCTCCCCTCGATGAAGGCCGTATTGTTAATCGTTTCACTTGTATTATGTGTTATCTCTCTAATAAATTTGCCTTTGAAATTTTTTAGTCCTTAAATGACCAGCAGTGTAACTTGAAATGGTTGAAAATAAAATATTAAAAAAGGCAGTAACATATAGGTATACAAGTATTGAAACATTCATAAACTCAGCATTATAGATAAGGAAATAATAATTAATTCATGCAACTAAAATGTTTAATAATCATGCCTTACATCAGATACAGAAAGTTGTAAGTCAAGAAATAATTATCCCTTTACATTCTCGAAGAAACCTTTAAGAAGTAAATTAAACAATTTGCGCATTAAGTTTTGAGTGTTTATGATCATCTCCATGTCTTTAATTATAATTAATCTGCAACATCAATTTAGATAATCAGAAAATGATGTTTATTTCGATTAGTGAAAGGGAATCCAAAAAGGAAGTTACTCGAAAAGAATAATAATTTCAAATTTCTCCTAGGAATGATTATTCTCTTTGGGAACAGTATTTAATTAAAGAACGAAAGTATCTTCTAAATTTATGGTAAGCCTTCCAGAACTTTGAGAGACGTGCAAAACTGAGAGCTCCAAAAAGAATCAAAATAAAATCCGTCGAAGATTTATTAGTACAGAGAGTGATTAGAATGGCTTATCTGATTTAAATTCTAATTACTCAAATTATGTCTTCTGTAAAGCTTAGTGGATTTATAATTTCCTATAATTTTGTTTCGCTAGTAAAATTTCCTGGAAGTAGTGACAGGCGGATTCACCTCTAACCTTAGAAATTCATTTTCAGATCTAGCCCATCGTTAATGAAGTTGAAGCTGAGTGTACCCCTTATTTTAAGAGTATAAGGCTGAACTTCAATCTTCACTCACTGAAAATGGAAAACGTAGCCTTCATTAATTAATGAAATCTTCCGGAGAACGAGGCTGAAATTTCAAGACATAGTCATTTGGCAAATAGTAGCCGGTCCCAGTTGTGGGGTTCCTGGGTAAAGTGGAAGGAGACGCTATTTGTTCTCCCTGCGAACACGACAGCCTGCGGCTATTCATGGCTATTCGATTCCCGGTTAATCTAATGAGTACACTGTCGTATGTTTTCGCTTCCTGATTATTTTATGACTCGGACTACTAACTGAATCACTGAATGTTTCGGATTTAGATGATTTGCTGCACCTTATGTTTCATGTTCGATTCCAGACTCCGGAGAATTTACAGTTTCGAAAAGGTTTCAACAGTGGGCGTTATTTCATTTGGCGGATGAGGTAGCTGTTTGCATGATTATATTAGGCTATATGTTCGATACGCGGCGCCTCCGTTTATAATGAATTATTAACGAGAATTTATTAAATGTATTTTGAGTTCATTTGGAACTCTTAATAAGTTTTTAATGAAATCAGCAAATGTGCATTGTAGGTTAATCAGAATATGATGTAATAATTGTAGGGAATTCAAATTGCTCATATATATATATATATAATCTGATTTTGTTGCATTTAGCGTGTATGTGTAGCACGTTTTCATAATTTTTTTTTTATTGAATTAAACCGAATATTAACAAAATTAAACAATCCACAAAAAGAAAACTGTTCTTAGATTAATTTTTGTAAATTTTATATAGCTAGTTTCAAGTTGCTTACGGTCTTTTTGGTAACAATTACAAGTTATATAAATTTGGATTATATATATCTTATTTAAAAAAAATTCATATAATAGAATTTTTAAACATCATTCGCTATAAATTAATTGAAATCAAATATTTAAAAATAGTTCACTTTTATTATTAATGCTAAATAATTTCTATATTTAAAAAGTATTGTATTAAAAGCTCTTTTTTTAAAAATCAAAATTGACGTACACAATAGTAAAATTAACATCTGCTTAACATAATGTATATAATGATATTAACTACAACATTGACAAAGCTTTAATTTTTATTCTATTTGAAGAATGAATCCCATTTATATTTTTTTTCTCTAAAGTTTATTTAAATAATCACTTGGATGCAATCGATCAATATATCAAAAGTTAAATTTTTTGGCTAATACTTTTTTGTTTATGGGAAAATAAAACAAACTTACCGATGACTTTAACAACAAAACTGGCACTAGTAGAACCCAAGCTGTTTTGCGCCACGCATGTATAATTTCCTGTATCAGATGCCTGCAGGTTTTGCAAGAAAAGAATCCAGTGACCCCCTCTTGTATTTATGGGTAAATTGGAATCTGGCAATGGTTTGCCATTCTTCATCCATGATATTAGTGGACGTGGTTCACCTTTAGCAATGCATTTTAGAGGAACAGAGCTTCCAACAACTACAAAGTTGACGGACTTCGAAACTTGAGTTAAACGTGGTTTGCCTATAAATAAATAATTTTTCTTCTATGACTTGTAAAAAAAAGGAAATCATTAAGTCTAGAAATTTCAGTTAAAGATACCGAAATCACAATTAGATTAATTTAATTAATGGAATACTAGAAATCAATCACATTCGATATTGTTAGTGACATTATAACTTTTAAATTACTTTTAGAAATTCAGTACACAGGAAACTAATTCTTCCTTCTGACTTCCCTGCTTAGCAGCTTAGAGACCTATTAGGATCCAGATTTAGAAAACCAGTTAGGTTTGCCACCATTAACTTTTATCTCCTACAGTTATATTATGACTAATAGCTTTATGAATTTCCACCTGTCCAATTAATATGCCACATCCTAACCAATGAAAACATAAGATATCATTGCCACAAACATTAAAAACATGTTTGAATCGTTGCGCTAAGTACTGTAGCATCAACAATCATGCATTTCATATAGCCGTCTTAACAATAACATTTTACCACCATTAACTTTTATCTCCTACAGTTATATTATGTCTAATAGCTTTATGAATTTGCACCTGCCCAATTACTATGCCAAATCCTAACCAATAAAAGCATACGCCATCATTGCAATAAATATTAAAGAAATGTTTGATTCGTTGCTCTAAGAGAGAAGCATCAACAATCATGAAATTCAAACAGCCATCGTAACAGTAACATTAACATAATTAACGGGGAATTTATTATTATTTAAACAAAGTTCTAATATGTTACTATTCAATTTTAAACTTTAACCAGACTTAATTCAAAAAAGGTTGAAGAACATGTGAATTTGATCAAAACCTAACTTTAAAACAATATAATCTGGAGGTTGGTTTGTAGTACTTTAATGCTTTGAGAATTAAACTAAGTACGTAATATTAAAAATTTGCATTACCAATAATATAAAAGCTCAGGTACAGTATTTTGTTTTAATAATGAATTAAAATTTTGCTTTGTTAACTGAGAGTTTTTGTATCTTAAAAATTTTTAACTTATGAAATGTTTCCTTAAAATTAATTGTTAACTTTCAAAATAATTTATACTTTACGCATTTGTTTTTTTATTATTCATAAATATGGAGTTTTTCTTGTAGTATTGGACCTACTGCTGTTGAATATAGCAGTTTTTTTTAAAATCATTTAAATATTTGGCAAGACAGAAAATAAATTAGCCCATCTCCAATATCTTCCTAATTCAATTGCAATTTTTTTAAATAATCATTCTATATAATCTGAGTAATAATGAACAAAATATTTCCAAGCCGAAATCTAGATAAATTTTCAGTTCTGATACAAAGCACTATCTCATAGAAATGCAACACTTAGAACTAAAGCCTACATTATTTTATTAATATCATTCTTTTCATTGAGAACTATATATATTTAAATTAAATTATTTTTAACAAAACAATGAATAAAAAAGCTGAGATACACATATCTCTAATAGAAAATTTTATAAGCAACTTCGCATGGTTAAGATATTAGGCTACGATACAAAATTGTTATTAGAGACCTTGAAACAATAACGCAATCTCAAATGTATTCTTTTGTAAAATTTTCACCTCGCTAAAACATAGAAAATCAGATATTGTTCCGAACACAATGATATCGTCCTCATAATCACTCCAAAGAATTTCATTTCTGGTTTTCATCATTGGCGCGACCTGCCCTTATTCATCGGGAATATATAGACAATAGATTCATTCATCCTTTACAATTGTCGTAATGCTCCCCAACAGCACGGAAGAGCTCGCAGTGAATTAAAGAACATGAAAATCCATAACTCCCACTTCTCATATTTTTATTGTCTCGAAACTACTTCACTTTAGTGTATAAAGGGAAGGAAATTCGAAGATAAATTTCATTTGTTACTCAAGTATTGTGAATCTAAATCAAAACCGTGCACGACTTTATTTAACAGGCATGGTCCGTTAAAGCATCATTATCGAAATGAAAAGTTCAGCTGTTACAAGTAAAGGAGTGGTAAATGACATTTTGAACCTCCATTAATGGCTCAGATTCCGCCTCGCCCATTAAAAAGCCATTATCTAGCTGTTCAGATTCTATTTTATTGCAAATTTTGTTTGACCTTGGTTGTCGTGCCTGGCAAATAAGTCTTTTCCGGATATACGAGAGGTTACAAGAGGTAGTGTGGATTTTTGCATTTAAGGAAGAATAAATGATGGAGGAAAACGTGTATTATTTGGATTAAAACAATGGTTGTGGGAAAATCAAACTTTTCTAATTTTTGCACCCGCTAGGAAACAGACACAGCGATTAAAAGTGAATTTGCTGAGCGTGTGAAATGGGATTTGTTAGTTGAAATACTGAACACCCCGTAATTATATGATAATAGATATATAAGTTAGTCTTTTTTTTGTTCAGTTTATTTTCCATTTCCTTTCCCAGTGGTATTGTCTCTTTTGTGGATTTTTCAAAATGATTTTTGTTCTTTCTACCTTTATGATGGGAATGAACAGTTCCGCAGTTGGAGCTGTTTTTGTACTTTATTCACTAAGTACTAATAAAAATGAAAACTGTATGTTAATTGAATTTAAGTTATGATTAATCATTATCAAATTTCAATGCTGATTCTGTTTCAACTAGAAGTTTAAACTTCGAGTCCCTTTTTAATTTTTCAATATCTCTTTAAAAAAGCTTAGAGTTCAATAGCTTTTCATAATTAACGGGATAAATATTTACCTCTTAGAAATTCTTTAACCGAATCGTAAATGTTTTTTTAGAATGAAAGAAATTAAAATTGAGCAAAAAGTCTCATTTTTATTAACAATAGTTATAAAGTTTGTAGAAGAACCGTGGTGAAGGTGTGTAGGTCAAACAATAAAATATATTTCTTTTCTTTTGTGAAATTAAATATATTTTATACCTATGAGATTTGGTTAAAATTTACGGTTACTTTACGGAGAGTCATTATACTTTCGAAGAAGAAAATCTTTCAAGAAATATGTTTAATTAAGGCAATATCATAAAAGTTTATTGTTTTTCTCTGTTGTGCAATGCCGGGGATAACTAACCATTATAAATTTATTTTAATCTGCACTCATTTGCTTGAAGTAATATTTAATTTTTTGTATTTTATATTGTTACGTTACTTCTGTCCTTTAAATTCGATGAAATATTTTATTAGTATTCTTTTCTTTAAAGAAATGCTTCAATATTAGTACTGTAAATGTTTGAAAATACTAAAAATTACTTTTGTTTAAGATATTTGATTAAATGAATGCTTTTAGGTATACTTCTTTGATAGCGTTTTTTTTTTATCTTGATAAATCAAAAAGTAACTTAACTAACGTAAGTTACTATTTTCTATATAAGCAACCATGTTTTGTTCCCGTTCCTAATATAAATATTGCATTTATACATAAAATATGATAAATATTCAACATAATGATTAAACATTTTACTTAACTTTATCTGGAGTATTTGAAGTAACGCGGCAAAAGTTAAGCTTACAAAATATTACGCTACCATTTTTTATTGTGTGAATGAAGAATATGATTTAGCAATTTTCTGTCACAAGGATCTAAGTAAAAAGGATTTTAATGGCAATAATTCTTAACATTTTTTAAATAGAATAAGTAATAATACTCGTTTAAATTAAATATAAGTAAGGGAAAATTATATTGTTTTTCATCATAATGTTAAGCATTTATGTAACTCAAACTGTAGTCAACAAGGCTCAGAAATTGTAAAATATAGTTAACAAAATTTATTTCTAGTTTTTGTTATAGCTAGGAAACTAAAATAAAGAATAATTCTAATTTTTTTCTACCTTTTTAAAGATTCGTTAAAAAATTCATGCTTTTTGATTTTAACAACGGGAAAATCGAAGAAATGAAAATCCAACGCACAGTTCAGTTACTCAAAAATTTATTTTGAAACAAAGTTGAAATCCTTTAAGAGTTACAACAGATAAGAATTCAAAAATTACTCAGGTTCCAATTGAAGAATTTTAAAGTCATTTATCAAACGTTTTTTAGAATTTTGACATCTTAGAAATCAGAGAGCTCTCGAAATCATTCAGTTTACAATCAGATACACAACTAAAAATAAATTAAATATTTTGCGTAGATACGAAGAAATAAAACAAAAAGTATCTGCTCTATATATACATAAAACTGTATTTTTGAAATAAAAAAACTTAAGGAAAAAAAGAAGGAAGGAAATCTTTTTACCTTTCGGTTGAAGATCAATATCTTCCAATCGGGGGATTTCTTCTAACATTCTTTCTGAACTATGTTCTTCGTCCGAAGCATCAGATCGGAATGCATCTGGGGAACCTGAAAAGACGAAAACAAATTAAAGTAGTGATTCATTAAATGATTTTGATTAATGAAAAGACAATGCAAATGCTTTCAACTCGCGAAAGAAATACATTCTTCTTTGGATCGAAGAAACAGACAGAATTGTTTTCAATCATTAAAAATAAATTTTCTGTTTCGTGAAAATAATTACTTGAGAGAAAACTTTTCTTTGCATTCCTTTAAAAAAATTCGAAATGAAAAAAATACCCAAATTCCGCTTTTATATAAAGGTGATTTGTTGCTAGGTGCTGGATAGTTACGCTTCCATGAGTATTTGATTTTGTTCTTTTTTGTCAAAACAGTATACGAAAAGGATTTTTTTTTATAAAAAGTTTTAAAAACACAATACTTTAAAATGTTTCAAGTATAAATCAGTGTATTGAGTATTAAAAATCGTTATTAGTTAATAGCAGTTTGCCATTTAATTTTATATATGTAATATATTTACAGGAAATTATATATATATATATATGAATGTACTAGCTTTTTTAACAGATTTTTTTTGCACACATTATTTTTAAATAAAAGGGAAGCACCTTTATTAAGTTGAATATGTATTAAATTTTTAATTTGATTTTTTGGCGGCTAGTGAAGGACTAGATGGAGCAGCAGTACATTACAACGGAGCATCCGGTTGGCGTACAAAACAAAAGACATTCTGCTATGCGCATGTGGTTCCACTGATCCGTGTTGACAGTACCAATGCCTCGCTTGGAACAGTATGGACCGATGTCACCGTTTGAGAGAGGGAATGTAACTAGACTAAAAGAAGTGGTGTGGTCAAATCTCGCGTGACCATTCGACATTTGGATCGTAGAGATACTACCATTCTAGATGTTCGCAAGAATGGGTGAGCCGTCGTTGTATGGAGCATCAAAAAGGTAGCGGTCCACCGAGAGCGATGGCGAAACGCGAGGACAAAGTGATCGTCCGGTCGGCGCTCAAAGTAAGCCCAGTTGGCTGAGTGGTAGTCGCGCTTCCATACCACAGTTCTGAGGTTCATTTCCCAGGCTGGGCAAGTTTGACTCAGCCTTTCAGTGGGTCGATAAATGAGTACCAAGCTTGCTTGGGCACTGAGCACTGGGGGTTCGCGTCAGACTGATCACGTGACCGGAACATCTGCTTATGCATCTCAGGGCCCAAGGTCACGCACCCTGATTTGGCATAGTAGGCCTTGGCCCTCATGGGATGTTACGCCCCTGAGTTAAATTAATCTATAGCTTATATGCAAATTTAAAATATTAGTATGATTACCCTTTCTCTGATTTATAATGATACTTTTTTTTTATAGTCAACAGTTTATTTATATGTGCTGTTACTTAAGATATTTATTTTTATTTAACATTCACCATGAGTGCGGGGTGGATGTCGACATTTTTTAGGTATCAATTTTCACCAGGAACATGCTCACACACGCACACACATAGAGCCCGTAAAAGTAAGAAATAATAAGTGAGTTCCTGTTTTTATAATATATATATGTATGCGTTAGATTTTTTTTAATACTAGCCTTATTTTAAGGAATGAAATATTTATTAACTGACCATATCAATTTTTTAATATTTTGCCATATGATTAGGAATAGCTGATAATAAATGCATGATTCTATTTATTTTAAAAGCAGCTTATCTGCTCTCCATTTAACCCTCAATTTATCTTACCCCCCATTATCTAAAAAAAGTTGCAAACAGGATAAAATGAAATCAATCGAAATATATTATTCTAGGCGTTACCATAAAAAGACAAGATAATTTTCTTCCCTCGCTAACCTGTTGGCCCTTCTTCGATTGTGAGTGTTGATGGCTACACCCACCTTGACAAATGTGACGAGATAAAAACTAGCTTCACTAAAGTTTTCACTACGGGTGGCTTCCGACATCAGTTCTTCTGGGGAGGCTGTTCATGCTGATTTTTATAGTTTTAGACTTGACCCCGCCCTAGGCTGCCTGCCATCGTATTCATTCAAGAGCTTGATAAAAGTAGATTTATGGCCACTGATATTCCAAATGCCTCATGAAGCAATGTTTCGTTCAATATAATTTAGTGGCAATTTTTTTATGTATATATATGTAGCATATCTTCTAAGATTATACGGAAGTTTTAAAAAAAGAATTATACTCCGTTAATTTTAAACGTTAAAGCTTTAGATGTTATTAATATACTCAAAAGATAGGAAGTTTCAGCCTTTTTTCTTGTAAATCTTATTTCTTTAGCTTCTAATGTATAAAATTTTCAAAATTAAATCCGCATCAACCAAAGACTTTTCTGGGGTATTTTTAAATTTTTCTCTCCTTATTTATCGTTACAATATCACACTTACAGTACCTTGTTAAAATACAATTATTTTTCTGCACAATACAATTCTAAATATCTGAATATGACATTTTTTTCTATGTCTTATAAATACTGTCTGACTGAAGATTTATTTACTAATAACCTTAAATCACAAATAATTCTGAAAATAATTTCATGTAATAAGAAAAAATGCGTCGTTACACTTGTTTTCTTATAAAACTACGAAGTATTTTAATTCTAA
The DNA here is from genome assembly GCA_019973975.1 of Trichonephila clavata. NCBI lineage: Eukaryota > Metazoa > Arthropoda > Arachnida > Araneae > Nephilidae > Trichonephila > Trichonephila clavata. The sequence continues at coordinate 521,285 of BMAO01039163.1, forward strand.
TATGCAGCAGCATTCAATAAGTGCATGCAGTAATATTTTTGAAGGGTAGATGTTCGAAACATTTTGGGATGTATATCGGCAATAAATAGGAAACAACATTTGGGACCTTAAAAATTAAGGGAAAAAAATCTATGAAAAGAAAGGTAATGAAATGGGGTGAGTTTTTTTACTAATGACGCACTTTAAGTTAACTAGAGGGCCATTAGCGACATAATTTTTGAACCACGGTCAAGAGATGATTACGACTCCTGAGCTGGCACTCCACTTTCCAAGCTACCACACCGTGTCAAGGGAAGGACTAAGCTACAATAGATTTAACGTGTAACAGCCTCTGTGCACGGCTGATCTTTAGTGGAATCTTCATGCCTCGACAACGCCTTTTACGAGTTAGAGAGGATGGCCGCTAAGCTACCATGGCCATAAGCGGCGCAGGGAAACAACTTGATTAGTTTGATTTGGATAGTTAAAATGCCTTTCTATCCACCGCGTAACAGGAAAAGGAATAGAGAAATAACTGGGTAAAAGAGTACTACAAGAAAAAAGTACGTGTGATTCTTTATTTTTGAATGGAAAAATGTTTTGAATGTGTTAGACAAAGTATAGAACGAAACAGTTGAAATGAATGAAATATGCTCTCTATAAATTTCAAGAGAATTTTCTGAATGAGACCATTGTAAATTTCTTCTTCTTGCTGATTGTTTATTAACACTGCCTAATTGGTAGACGGGAAAATGAAACGGGGCAGAGAAGATCAAATTTTGAGCTCTATCAATCATATAAAGAATTTGACATTGTTAACTTTATCAAAGTACAACGAATTAAATGGGCTGGTCACATTGTCAGAATAGACGCAGACCACACCACTAAAAAAGTCTTCATTGCCCAACCAATTGGCACACGAAGAAAGGGTAGGCCAAATCTTAAATGAATTGATGGCCTAGAAAAAGAATTGGAGAGCACTATCAGGAAGAAGGCTAGCCTGGAAAAGGCTTCTTGAGAAGCCCAAGGCCCACTTCGGGCTGTAGAACCACTGAGGAAGGAAGGAATTGGTTGACTTAAAATGATTAGTGACGTTTTTAGTGACCAGGTGATGAGGACACCATAACAACCAGAGGAATTTGAGCATCGACAATTTTAATGAGGATCACCCCCTTTATATGATGGTCTGTATTGTGTGGTCCTGAGGCTCAAACTTGCAACTTGACAAATGCAACAATGCACATAAAATGAACAGATTAATTAATCGTGATATCGATACTTAGCATTTTACTGGCACCTTTCTGAATAATTTAGAGTAGCGAAAGCTCAGTGACTGAAGTCGCAAGTATCGAGATTAAAAACGTTCAGTTTGAATCACGGGTTTAATTTCTGATTACACCAAAGCCGCGTAACATTGAATAGGGAGGTATGCAACGCGTTAAATAGAAGTGGATCTGAAAATTCTCTCATCATGTACTGTGGATGTTAGAAAAGTGAGATATCAGCTAGTCGTTTAACCGGAGCTCAAGATTATGAATTCTGTATATTCGTCAGTAGTTCTTACTCATTTCTAAAACATTTCTGAAATACTTTAGTTCTGTATGGAGACAAAGAAGACATGCATAGTTTTGAAAAAATCACAGATTGTTGCCGGGAATGCTTATTGAAGAGTTATTTACTGAAAAAGCAGGCTCTATAATCGAGATCTATACCATCTTTTTATTTCATAAAAATATTATACCTTCTGATTAAATAGGATGTGATAATTTATTTAAATTCATTTATTTACATGGATCGTGACTATGTATCAATATTTATTTTAAAACTATAAAAGTTCTGAATAAACTAACTTCTCAAGTTAAAATATTTGGATAAATTTTTCTGTCAAATTGATGAGGCCGTGGCAGCCGATAAATCATAGTCGCTAACTCGTGACTTGTATTGTCGAGTAACGGTTCGAAACTACATGATGGGTTTTCAAAGGTACTTTGAAGACCCTTTGTGTAGCTAGCTTAAGTCTCGTCTTCATCACTTGACCAAGGTTCAAAATTATGAGGCCTTTCGCCAATCAAATCTGTTGCACTGATAATTTTTAAAATGAAAATTAAGTTACGGAAAGCTTTTTATAAAAATATTTTTTGTTTGAAACATGTAGCTTGAGCTTTTTGTCAGAATAGGTTATGAAAATACACAGGGCAAGAAAAAGGAAGAGCTTTTATGAGTCGACAAAAGAAGAGATCAGTATATTTTATTTCGATTTAGGAAAGTGTGTTGCCGCCGTGTAGCCATCTTAGTTCTCATCTTCCTCACTCAACCGCGGATCAAAACTATGAGGTCTTTCGCCTATAGACTCCGTGTTTTTTTAGAGAGTGCGGTGTAAATAAAATCTGTCGAATTGATAATTTTTAAAACTAAAACTAAGTTACGAAAAGTTGTTTATAAATATATTTTTGATTGAAACATGAAGCTTAAGAGCTTATACTTTCAGGATAGGTTATGAAAATACACAAGGCAAGGAAAATGTATAGCATTAATGAATCAGACAAAAGAAGAAATCAATACATTTTATTTCGATTTGGAAAAGCGGAAAATGGAAAAGGGAATCAATTAGAAACAAGAACACCTCTGGTAAGTGCTTTTCTAAAGAATTTTTTCCCTCGTTTCTTTGTGCCATAAATCAAATAGGAAGATAATCGCGACTTATTGGCGTCAGAATTAGGGGAAAGTAATTAAAGGATTTAATTGCGATGAGTTTCTGTGGAAGGATTTATTCATTATTGAAGTTTTCTTCTCATATTTTATTCAACAAAAATCGATAGCAGTAGGGGTAAATTAATGATGGAAACTTAAACTTTTAATTATATGCGTAATTACTGTTAATACTTTTTTATTTTCACTTGAAAGAGCTATCGATAACAATTAGTACAAATTTCATACATTAATGGCTACTTCATTTCAATAGAAAATTTTAGAATAGTTACTGGGTTATTGTCAGAAATTCCGTACAGAGCTGATTGAAGTATTGGTATGTGTTCCTTCAATTCATTTTGATAGGATATTTATAGTATTTACTATCAACAAAACATTTATTGGCAATAAAACTGTATAGCTATTTGAAAATATGCTCACAAGTTCGTTATATTCTAGAATTAGAAATCTTTTCCCGTTTTAGGAATTTAAAATTGAATAATATAGAATCATTTTTTTGTTGAAGAATATGCAAAATCATTAAAATGGAATACATAGTATTAGGAAATAAAGTTTAATATATATATATAGAGAGAGAGAGAAAAATTAAGTTTTAATTTAAATGAATTGTATTAAAATAATGACTTAAGTTTAAGGATCGTCTGCTCATCTAATTTAAATACTTTAATACTCCGTGCATTCATTTAATGGAGAATTTCTGTGTTGTATATATTTGCTAATTTATTTATATGTTTTTCTTAAGACACCTTTAAGCAAATGATTCTTTATTAAAGTTAATCACAATTATAACAATTATCACAATCTGAAGCAACACTAGAGCTATTGGTGGAATTTCCAAGGAAACCGAACTGACCCAAAAGGATAAGAGTTACAAACCAGTCTCCTCCGGGAAACAACAACCCTCGGACTCAACCTTTATTGAACACCAATTTCCCACCCCTCTATTTTTCAATTCCTACTATTAGATCACTCTCTCCCTACATGTATTTATTTATATACATATCTTGTTCATATATTCAACCCTTAATAAAACTTTTTTTATTCATCCACTGAAGTTCAAATAGATTTTTTAAACTTGTAGTGGATGGCACTTGATGATCATACAGTTTTTTCAAATATTAGTTAATTAATTAATTATATTTAATTTAAAACTTAATCTGCGTTATTTCTGGCGTAGTTCGAGCTACCTGCAACAGATGGCGCCAGTACGTTTTTCTAACAATTTTTTTTTCTTGTGGCTTCAAATATATTTTTTCAAACTTGCAGTGGATGATACTTGTTGTTTGTACAGTTATTTTCAAATATTAATTCATTAATTAAATTTAATAAACGAAAATTTTTTTTCTTTCTTACCTAAGTAGGAATTGACTTTAAAAACATTTTTTTTATATTACTTGTTTTTTAGAAGTACACAAATACAATTTACAGCTCAGTTTAAACGTACGGTTTTAAGGCTTGTAATATCGGAACTACACAGTTTAAAAATTTACTAATATAAAAAAAGGGACTCAAAGTTAAAAACAAACAATCAAGCAAATAAAAAAATAGAGTAAGCGAAAGAATAACAATAACAAAAAACCTCCATTCAAATCTGTTTACAAAGAAAACATTTACCATTGGTTACCGATTTTTTCTCTCCTAATTCTGAGCCACGGTCAAGCTGCAAGGTTGACATGTGAAGTGGAAAACTCCTCTCCAAATTTCCACACCCCGCGAACGTGAAGATTTTGAGTCTCGACGGAAGCAACGCCCGCCACGAATTCGCGATGGTGACCACTCGTATACTGCGGGTCAAGATTTAGTCAAGATTTTTATCAAACTTATCAAGCATTAGGAGTTTTCTAAATGTTCTTTCTGTCTTAAGATTTTTTATTTGAGCTTCGTTTATTATAATTTTAATCGCAAGATCATGAAGACAGCCTTTGTATTTTTATAAATATTAGCTGAGTTTTTTTACACATTATAGGAATATTTTTTTTACTTCTTAAACATATGCATATAATTCCAAATTCCTTTAAAAAATGCAAAGTCTATGTCTCTAATATTGGATGTTGCTAGAAATATGTTAAAAATAAATACATTCACACACATCAATTTCGAGATCCTCATTTCTTAAGAATTTCTTTCTTAAAAATAACATATTTCGACTATTCAAATGAAAAGAGAGGGAGAAAAAAAAAGCGTTTTTAAATGGGGCGCTGAATGCAGCTTAGTGGTTTCCTGAAAAAGAAATTTAAAACTTTTAAGAAAGTCCCAAGAGACTTTTGGGGGAATGTCCCGTTCTTTCTCCCGTCCATCTACACTCCGTGTCACTTCTCATACGTGCCTAGAGTGAATAGAGAAAGGAAAAAAAAGAACGAGGGAATATTTTGGAAAAGCTTTTACCTTATTGTTAGATTCTGCCTGGAAGAGTTTGTTCTTCGCTTTAAGTAGTGGAAGTACTATTGACCACTAACACTGTTCTCAAATAGCGAACAATCCGAGAAAGATAACAGAGCCTTACAACTGTCGAATAATAAAAGCAAAGATAGGGGATGGTTCCGATTGCTTTTTATTTTTGTGCCTTGCACTTTTAGCCTTCGAAACTTGATTCGGTGGAAAGGAAGCTGTCAAGTCGATAGTGGTTGGATAAAAAAAGTGGGAAAAAGAAAGTCTTGGTAGATAAATATTGAACCAGTGCATTATGAGAATAAAATTGGGGAAATGGCTACAGTTCGTATAAAAACAAACGCAATCTATGAACCATTTGTTGTCTGACTATGTATCTTCAAGATTCTTTCAGAACATGTATGAATATATTTATGTATATTTACTCTTGTGATTAATTTAATGATTACTTTCTCATTTGCCTCAAGGGGAAAGGAAGAACTTAATACATAGCATTTTATCACCAAGTTAATGAGAATGATCAACAAGTTTCTTCAAACAAGAATGTTGTTTGATGATGAACTAATTTAAATATTTGAGTTAACTTTAAGGACGCTTTGTAATGTAAGTGTTAAGTGGATGTGAATATTTTAACCAGCATTTTACTGGTAATGAATTCAAAATTAATTATCTTTTAAAATTAATTAGATATTTTTTTCGTAAGAGAAATGTAGAAACAAATTTTTCTTCGTTACTAAACAATGAATTAGAGTTTGGATATTTTCGTGCAAACACTAGATAAATTAATGAATTAGGAAAAGTATTTCTAAAAATATTTAGGAAATTCTATAAGCTGTTTAATTTAGGAATTGAATTAAAATTTTTGTTTGTTTAAAAAGTTTGAAATTTTGGGTAATGCATATCCAAAGGGTGATACATATTTGGTTAATGCATATGCAGTGGCGTACACCCCCGCATTGGGGAGGGGGACCCAGGATTCTAAGGCGCCTAAAGCTTGACTGACGACAAGTGAGCAAGATCCGGCTTGGGTCCCAAAACTTGGCTTTGCAGGGGTGCCCTAATATTCTTTGCTACGCCACTATGCATATCTATATTCAAAATTCAAGTAAAGATAACATTTATAGTAAATTACTAAGAGACAGAATTTAAGCATGCATATTTTTAATTTTTATTTTTAATGCTATGATTTGTGTGTGTGAAGACACATTTTAAAGGTTTTTTTATGAAGTAAATTTTAAGTAGTTTATTACATGCTAAATTTTTACAGAGGGGTAAACCCTCTTTATGGTTTATGTTAGTTTTATGTATGCACATAAACTTATGAGTGTGTGTTGATATTTTACCTAAAACACTTTCTTTTAAAAGAAAACTTTATTCAAAATTTCTTTATCAACAGTCTTTGATATTTAAATGATTTTGATAACTATGATTACTTTTCATTAAGGAAGAATGAAATAATGACCTGTAGCAAAAAAAAAATACTTTTTAGAGTATGTATGTATAGAAATAAACAAGATATCCAACTATCTTAAAATTCCGAATTTTGCTTAGAAAATTTTATAAAAATACCAAGTTTTTTTATTTGCCGTTCTCTTGTACAAAGGTTTGCGACTGTTTCTGTAAAAGTGGATGCTCTTTTCAGCATGCAGTTACCGACTTTAATACAAGTTTTTTGCAAAATAATTTTTTTTCGAAAATTTTGAAACAGGCACAAAAATTGCTGAAAAAGCTGAAAATTAACTAATTTATCTTGTGTACTATTAGAATTGTTTTAACCAATTTTTTTAAAAACAATCTTTGCATCATAGCAAAACAAGTAATATGAAGTTTTTTAAAGTCATATAGATCTTTATGCTCTCTCATTAAAAGGAACACACCCAGGATTCACCAAATTAAATTGTGCCAGAAAAATGGTAAACAAGTAATATAAAATTTTTTTAAAAATCATTTACTGCTTAGATCCGCAAAGAAATTTTTTATTTTAGTTACTTTTTATTAAAAAATTGCAATTAATATAAGTATGTATATACATACGACAGAATCACAATATTAAGTGGAAAATAGAAGGCGATTTTCCTTGAAATTTTCCATTTTCCTCTCTATATATGGTGTTGGTCTATTATTTTTGTTTGTTACTATTTATTCATAAAAAAATAAAATTATTCAAATAGTACAGTAAAAAGAAATCACATTCTCAGAAATTAGGCCATTCCAGGTGGGATTTGAACCTACGACCTTTGGATTAGAAGTCCATTGCCACTACAGGGACACAACGAGCGTGTCCCTGTAGCGGATGATTTTCCTTTTTATATATGGTTTTGGAATAAAATTTTTGTTTGTTACTATTTATTCATTAATTAAACAGAATTAATGAATTAATATTTGAAAAAACTGTATTAACATCATATGATCCACTACAAGTTTTAAAAATGTATTTATGAACTTGAGTGGATGAATAAAAATAGCATTTTATTAACGATTGAAAATTTGAACAAGATATATATATATATATATATAATATATATATATATATATATATATATATAGGGAGAGTTGAACTAATATTAGGAATTAAAAAATTGCAACCTTTTTTTAAAATAACAGGTGTTTTTCAAACGATTTCATATAGGGACTAAGATAAACTGCTGTATTTTTGTTAAAAACTTAAATATCCCTTACCTTTTTTAGGTCATTGAAAAATGTTTGGATATTTACATGTTCAAAATTTGAAAATTCATTCATAAAAATTTTGTTCGTAATGGGTCATATTTATGTAATTTTTTTAAATAAATTTTCAGCAGTTTTTTTCCTTTTTGATAGTAACGAAATTTTTTTCTTTAAAATTTTAGCTTTTTTTCATGCAATTTAATTAAATAAATATGGAAGCTACAAAAAAATCCTCATACCTCAATTGCTTACAAAAAACATGTTTTTCACATAGTCGAATATCTTAAAATAATTTTCAAAAATATATTTTTCTTTAATTTTAAAATCTGCTTTAACAATGGAAAAATAGAACAACGTCCCAACAAAATTTTATTTTTCTGATTATCTTTGCCTTCTTTTGTTCATAATCTTATCTACTTTCTATAAGATCTCAACGAACATAGATTTAACACAAATTTGTTCCCATGGTAATTTTTCCAATATATTTCATACTTAGCAGTAGAATAACTATATGCAACCATTCAGAGACAATTCAAAGGGCAACTAAATAGCATTAAGTGTGCAAAAAAAAGGTATCAACTAAGCAATACATACCCAGTACTATCAGCGTGACATTAACATCAGCTTTACCAAAGCCATTTACTGCTCGACATACATAAAGACCAGTATCTTCTGGCACCACAGACTTGATTTTTAGGATGCCATTACTCTGGATTCGATATCTTTCGTCTGCAAAAGCATCTAGAGGTTCACGGTCTCTGTACCATTCAAAAAACAACGTATCTGGATCGGCTTCAATTGGACATGGTAACTGTACCATAGTTCCTTCTGGCACTACTCTTTCAAGGTCATAAGCTTCGGGTAACAAGCGTGGAGGGCCTGTCAAAGAACAAAAATTATAATTAAAACTTTGTTTTTATGTGTCTGTTTCAAATCAATTTGAATGCGAAACATTTTAAATGGAGTAAATGACATATTTTTATAACATTATTTTCAAAATTCTTACCATACATAAAAATGTTGATATTAGTTTAATACTCACTCCCAGTATAATTATATTATAAGTTATACCACCTGATTGATAATTTCAATTGTGTACTAACGTCGCATTAGAGGCAACATAAAAGCTTTTGGCAATTAATTTCAAATTGTTGCCAAATGACGAAGAGGGAATATAAATACATTTGTTATCTTATTCTTCTAACTTAAATACTTCAAAACTTTGATTCCCCCACATTTAAAGAGGCATAAGTCTCAATAAGTTACAAGGTCTTGAGAAGAAAACCGTAATCCTCTACTTTATAGTTGCTCGTGTTTGTCATTCTTCCAACCAAGCTACTGTATCCAGAATGTTGACTATGTGTACTGGATTTAGTCTAAATTACGCGGTCCGTCGCCAAAAGCCCTCGTGTAGCTGAACAGTGCGACGTTAATATTCACTCATTCACTCCCTGGATTTAGTCTATATATTAACGAGTTCAAACAGTGATAAGTATCAAATAATATATAAGCTGAGATTTGCTTTATATATCGAAAGTATTCTTAAAAAGAAATATTTTTTGTTGGTTGGAAAAATGTTATTTCAGTGCTGATTTTTTTTTATTTATGGGATTGATGTCAATTATGAATCGCAATACTTTTTACATCTTAATTTTCAGTATTTAATTTAATTGTTATATAACTTATAGGGGGAATTGCTTACTTTTCATAACCGTACAACTCGTTTTTATATTTGTATATCAATAATAATGTATCATAATCAAAAAATTATCCTCATTTAAAAAAATCTATTGGTGAAGCTTTTTAAAAAAATTATAGTGCTATATGCAAAAGAAAATATTTTAGTATTTTTTTTACTTTTTTATAATTTATTATTATTATTATTATTTTTGAATGTCATGGCTTTATTTTTAATGTTATACTTGCTTTCAGTTATTATGAAGGAAATATGTGCTTCTTGCACCCATTTTCATTTGAAATAAACTATAAATGTATTCTATAGATGAATGAAAAAACAATGTCAAAATCCAGTGGATAACTAATACTTAGTAAAGGGATACTTAAACTGTGTATATTAATAACATTTCATAAATTAAAAAAATAAACATCGAAAGAAAAAAAAAAATGAAAAGAGAAAAATAAAAATGAAACAGTTAAATATTTCATATCCGCCAAGGAGAATAGCGAGACATCTCGGGATGCATGAGACTGACTGGATCGGATCATGCCGGGGCCCGCATGCCAGGAGAGAGCAAAGCTCTTATAAAAACGGCGTCCAAATGATGCGAGACAGAATTACTCGAGCACAGAAAAAGCATTAACTCCGATGTGTACTGTGAGACACTCCGACACCTACGCAGGTCCATCAAGAACAAAAGACCGGGGCTGCTCACGGAGGGTGTGATTCTGCTCCATGATAACGCACGTCCACACGTCTCCAGAGTCACACAAATGGAACTGGACAAGTTCCAATGGGAGACGTTGGACCATCCGTCCTACAGTCCGGACATGTCACCCTGCGATTTCCATGTGTTTGGTCCACTGAAGAAACACCTGAAAGGAAAGCGCTTCAACTCGGACGACGTACTCAAGGACACTGTGAAGGATTGGGTCTCGTCACAGCCACAGGAATTCTGGGAACAAGGAATCCTGCGGCTTGTTCATCAGTGGGATCGTTGTGCTCAGGCCTATGGTGTATATTTTGAATAAAGTCTATATTTGTACCCACCGTGTCGTTTCGTACCTTTTCATTTGATCACCCCTTGTATAATAAGATTGGGAAGCATTATAATTTCTTAAAGTTTTTAACATCAAGGAAAATTTTAAAATGTACTAGAGATTGTACTCATATGTAATCTGAAATAAATGAAACTTTTGCAATAAAATATTTTTAAAAGCATGATCCCCCCCTTTTTTTAAAGTCATTTTTAGTAAGAATTGCTCCAAGTATGTCTTTTTTTAAAATTTTATAGACATTACATTTGATTACGCTTTATATGGACTATATAAAACATATAGACTACAAAAAATTAAATTATACTTTATTTTACGATATAGTAGTAATAGTTTTAATTTATGTATTACTTAATTCGTTAAAGTAAAATTTGCCCTAAATATTTTGCATGATTTATTTTAGAATCGGAAAATTCGTTAATGACAAAGTTTCTGCAGACACTGCCCAGATTTGTAAAAAACATTCACTCTATTGCTCCAACCTTTCTAAAGTGTATCCTCTAACAGATAGCCCCTTTCTCATCTTCTGTTGCTGTTGTTGTTTATAAGTAATTCTTAAGTATATTACTGTTGTTCATTTAAGAAAGCTGAACTGGAAAATCCATAAAACTTTTGCTATTTATCACAATTTAGCTGACTTTCAAAAAGGTAAAATTTTCTTTTTATGAAGAGTGTATTTTTTAGAGGCTGGATAATTTTGGTAACAAAATATAAAGGAGAGAGAGAGAGAGAGAGAGAGAGAGAGATTAATACATTTTCATTTGTTAAAGCATCGTATTGAATGAGTTAAAGTAAAAATATTCGAAGATATTCCATTAAAAGAGTTAATGGGATCAGGAAGTAAGGATGAAGACAAGCTTTGCCTAAAGCGTGGAAGAATTTACATGGAAATATACTTAAAACTTTTGTTGTTAAGTGCACTTTCATTTTCCTCAGAAAGTTACGAATTTAAAATTACGCCAATTAGCAAGACTAGAAAGAATGATTAAAGTTCCAATCGCTCCAGCTGAAATTAAATGTAACAGAATAATATATGGATAACTGTGGAGGAAAGAAGAAAGTCATAATTAAATAATTGGATACCGGGAAAGGGAGAAAGACCGTGGGCTATCACTCAAATTTGCAAAGAGCATGCTTTTGAAATACCTTTAAAGTGTAATTTATTCGAATTAAATTATATTATCTAAATTGCTAGTGGGAGAATTAGAAACACAGAGGCTCCCACAAAATGTCTCAGTGTCGATAAATTTCGGAGGATGCTTTAGGAAAAATTCGATTATTTTTATCTTTTTGAAAAGCACAGGATGTGTTTGTAATTAGCCATTTATATTATTTAAAATAAAAATAATCTAAGCGTAAATCTTTCTCAGTGTTTTTGATTTGGATTTTAACTTTTAATGTATTTCATAAATTTAACTTAAAATTCTATGCTTATTGTTATTTTTATCGACCTTCTATACAGGTTAATAAAACATGTAACAAAATTGTGATTGTAAAATTAAAAGAAATCTTTGTTACTTCTTTAGATTTATAATACAGAATAAGGGAAAATGATATTAAGATTTGTAAATGGGTAAAAAATATCTCACATTTTAAATTTTAATAAAAAATAAGAAACAAATATAAACAGAGCACTGATATCTACACTGGAGTGCAAAAGCTAAGGAAGAAACACATTTTAGTGATTTTTTCAAAAACTGAACCATTCATGAGAAATATGGATAAAAATACTTAAAAATACTACTAAAAAGATGATAAAAAATAATGGCATTCGTTCATGATCATAATTTATCCTCATAAAAACATGTCGGCATTTGAGCAGAGTTTAATATGAGCCATGACGGCTCCTGAAGTAATGCAACTCTCACAATGAAGTCTCTAGCCGTTTGCGAGACTGTTTTAAGGCCTTTGGTCAATAAGTCTATTTCCTCTACCAAGGTACTTCTTAAATTCGGACTATTATGAGAGAGGGCAGATGGACTACAATTGCTTTTCCAAAAACATTCCAGATAGACTTCAATGGGTTTATGTCTGGAAATTTTATTGGTCTCTAATATCCCCTGAATATCCTCAATCTAAAGCTATTCGTAAACCAGCTGATCCCAGTATGGAGAGCGTTATAACCCACTAAAATTAACTAGATGTCAATTGTCGCTCTGGAAAGCCTTACACAGACCTGTATGAATTTCATCTCTATACCTCAGAGCACTCAAAGTTCCTACCTGAAAGACTTTCAGATCTGTACGTCAGTTCAATATCACACCGGCTCAGACCATAAAATCTCATCTCACATTCATAACAATTTAATGATGTAGGAGAGATGGTACTGGGATCCTGTTCCCTCCATATGTGAACTTGACAAGAATCGGTGTTCAGACTGAACCTCGATTTATCAATGAAGAGTACAGAGACCCACTATTTCAGTGTCGAAGGATGATATGTTGTCTGTAACATGTCAGGTGGGCTATTCTATTGTCTTCAGATATAAACCCCTTCCTCATTAAGCCTTCGGTGAACTGTATATTTCAAAACTGAGCTGCCAGAAGCAGATGATAGCTTATTTGTGAGTTGAGTAGCTGTCATCCCACTGCTGTACCTTACAGTCAAAGCTGTGTAGTGCCTCTGAGACTGGTCTTCTAGATATTGCTGTGGTCTCTTAGAATTAGTTCCATAACATTGAGTCATCTTGATACCTCTGCTCGGGATTGACCTGTCTCTAGTCTTCTCTCCATCGTAATCCGTCGTTCAGACGTTGTCTTTGCGTAATTCTTTGCGAAAGTTTAAAAAATAACTATTAGCATTTAGAAACACGAGCAAAACTAAAATGGGATTACAGTGTTAGAAGTATATTTCAGCACTGTTCTTAGTTTTCATAAAATAAAGGAGAGAGTGATTAAATTTATTTAGATAGTTAAGAAAAACACATTTTCTTTGTTAAGTTTACCAATTTTCATTAAAACGGTTAAGTAGTTTTTAAAAAATCCGCGAAAATGTGTTAACTCCTTACTTTTGTACACCAGTGCATGAAGATGGATCATTACTTTTCATATTTACTGAGTTACTGTGTTTCATAATTTTAAAATAAGCTATTTTCTTAAGAGATTATGAGTATCATTAGTTTATAAGACATTATATTTTAATGTTTGAGATGCATCCTTACTCTTTTGGAGAATTTGGAAAATATCCAAAAGAATATTTACTAAACAAGGAGATACGTTGTTCTAAATTTTACTTTTAGGACAGAATAAAATGGTGTAGTTTGTGCTAATGAGATTCTTTAAGGAATCTTTCATGAATATTTTGATGTATTAACTAACGTTGACATTTGACTTACTATCTAAATATTGGATCAAATTAAAAAGTATTAATCTACAAATTTTCTGCACGAACTGATATCTAATCATGCCTCTTTTAAATCTTAATTTTATTAATAAAAAAATGAATATTTATGTGTTTACATATTTCTTTAAAAATTCTCGAAATTTTAGTGAAACATTTTTAACATTTTCATTTAGCTTTTAAAATCAACATTTTAAGTCTAACATCAATTTCTAAAAGTATAAAATAAAGCTATTT